>JAOWCC010001369.1:0-119013 GCA_030867875.1 Actinernus sp. WN-2022 | reverse complement strand
ATCAGGAATGATGAATCAGGAATCAAGAATGATGAATCAGGAATGATGAATGATGAATCAGGAATCAGGAATGATCAATCAGGAATCAGGAATGATCAATCAGGAATAATGAATCAGGAATCAGGAATGATGAATCAGGAATGAGGATTGATGAATCAGGAATGAGGAATGATCAATCAGGAATCAGGAATGATGAATCAGGAATCAGGAATGATGAATCAGGAATGATGAATCAGGAATGATAAATCAGGAATCAGGAATGATGAATCAGGAATGATGAATGATGAATCAGGAATCAGGAATGGTGAATCATGAATCAGGAATGATTAATCAGGAATGATGAATGATGAATCAGGAATCAGGAATGATGAATCAGGAATGATGAATGATGAATCAGGAATGATGAATCAGGAATCAGGAATGATGAATCAGGAATGATGAATGATGTATCAGGAATCAGGAATGGTGAATCATGAATCAGGAATGATGAATCAGGAATCAGGAATGATGAATCAGGAATCAGGTATGATGAATCAGGAATGAGGAATGATGAATCAGGAATGAGGAATGATGAATCAGGAATCAGGAATGATGAATCAGGAATCAGGAATGATGAATCAGGAATGATAAATCAGGAATCAGGAATGATGAATCAGGAATGATGAATGATGAATCAGGAATGATGAATGATGTATCAGGAATCAGGAATGATGAATCAGGAAAGAGGAATGATGAATCAGGAATCAGGAATGATGAATCAGGAAAGAGGAATGATGAATCAGGAATCAGGAATGGTGAATCATGAATCAGGAATGATGAATCAGGAATCAGGAATGTTGAATCAGGAATCATGAATGATGAATCAGGAATGAGGAATGATGAATCAGGAATCATGAATGATGAATCAGGAATGATGAATGATGAATCAGGAATGATGAATGATGTATTAGGAATCAGGAATGATGAATCAGGAAAGAGGAATGATGAATCAGGAATTAGGAATGGTGAATAATGAATCAGGAATGATGAATCAGGAATCAGGAATGATGAATCAGGAATCAGGAATCAGGAATGATGAATCAGGAATCAGGAATGATGAATCAGGAATCAGGAATGATGAATCAGGAATCAGGAATGATAAATGATGAATCAGGGATCAGGAATGATGAATCAGGAATCAGGAATCAGGAATGATGAATCAGGAATCAGGAATGATAAATGATGAATCAGGGATCAGGAATGATGAATCAGGAATCAGGAATCAGGAATCAGGAATCAGGAATCAGGAATGATGAATCAGGAATGATCAATCAGGAATAATGAATCAAGAATCAGGAATGATGAATCAGGAATGAGGATTGACGAATCAGGAATGAGGAATGATCAATCAGGAATCAGGAATGATGAATCAGGAATGAGGATTGATGAATCAGGAATGAGGAATGATGAATCAGGAATCAGGAATGATGAATCAGGAATCAGGAATGATGAATCAGGAATGATGAATCAGGAATCAGGAATGATGAATCAGGAATGATGAATGATGTATCAGGAATCAGGAATGGTGAATCATGAATCAGGAATGATGAATCAGGAATGAGGAATGATTAATCAGGAATGAAGAATGATGAATCAGGAATGAGGAATAATGAATCAGGAATGATGAATCAGGAATCAGGAATGGTGAATCAGGAATCAGGAATGATGAATCAGGAATCAGGAATTATGAATCAGGAATCAGGAATGATGAATCGGGAATAAGGAATGATCAATGAGGAATGATGAATGATGAATCAGGAATCAGCAATGATGAATCAGGAATCAGGAATGATGAATGATGAATCAGGAATCAGCAATGATGAATCAGGAATCAGGAATGATGAATGATGAATCAGGAATCAGGAATGATGAATCAGGAATCAGGAATGATGAATCAGGAATCAAGAATGATGAATCAGGAATGATGAATGATGAATCAGGAATCAGGAATGATCAATCAGGAATCAGGAATGATCAATCAGGAATAATGAATCAGGAATCAGGAATGATGAATCAGGAATGAGGATTGATGAATCAGGAATGAGGAATGATCAATCAGGAATCAGGAATGATGAATCAGGAATCAGGAATGATGAATCAGGAATGATGAATCAGGAATGATAAATCAGGAATCAGGAATGATGAATCAGGAATGATGAATGATGAATCAGGAATCAGGAATGGTGAATCAGGAATCAGGAATGATTAATCAGGAATGATGAATGATGAATCAGGAATCAGGAATGATGAATCAGGAATGATGAATGATGAATCAGGAATGATGAATGATGTATCAGAAATCAGGAATGATGAATCAGGAATGATGAATCAGGAATCAGGAATGATGAATCAGGAATGATGAATGATGTATCAGGAATCAGGAATGGTGAATCATGAATCAGGAATGATGAATCAGGAATGAGGAATGATTAATCAGGAATGAAGAATGATGAATCAGGAATGAGGAATAATGAATCAGGAATGATGAATCAGGAATCAGGAATGATGAATCAGGAATCAGGAATGATGAATCAGGAATGAGGAATGATCAATCAGGAATGAGGAATCAGGAATCAGGTATGATGAATCAGGAATGAGGAATGATGAATCAGGAATGAGGAATGATAAATCAGGAATCAGGAATGATGAATCAGGAATCAGGAATGATGAATCAAGAATGATAAATCAGGAATCAGGAATGATGAATCAGGAATGATGAATGATGAATCAGGAATGATGAATGATGTATCAGGAATCAGGAATGATGAATCAGGAAAGAGGAATGATGAATCAGGAATCTGGATTGGTGAATCATGAATCAGGACTGATGAATCAGGAATCAGGAATGATGAATCAGGAATCAGGAATGATGAATCAGGAAAGAGGAATGATGAATCAGGAATCAGGAATGGTGAATCATGAATCAGGAATGATTAATCAGGAATGATGAATGATGAATCAGGAATCAGGAATGATGAATCAGGAATCAGGAATGATGAATCAGGAATGATGAATCAGGAATCAGGAATGATGAATCAGGAATGATGAATGATGTATCAGGAATCAGGAATGGTGAATCATGAATCAGGAATGATGAATCAGGAATCAGGAATGATGAATCAGGAATCAGGTATGATGAATCAGGAATGAGGAATGATGAATCAGGAATGAGGAATGATGAATCAGGAATCAGGAATGATGAATCAGGAATCAGGAATGATGAATCAGGAATGATAAATCAGGAATCAGGAATGATGAATCAGAAATCAGGAATGATGAATCAGGAATGATGAATGATGAATCAGGAATGATGAATCAGGAATGATGAATCAGGAATGATGAATCAGCGATCAGGAATCAGGAAAGAGGAATGATGAATCAGGAATCAGGAATGATGAATCAGGAAAGAGGAATGATGAATCAGGAATCAGGAATGGTGAATCATGAATCAGGAATGATGAATCAGGAATCAGGAATGTTGAATCAGGAATCATGAATGATGAATCAGGAATGAGGAATGATGAATCAGGAATCATGAATGATGAATCAGGAATGATGAATGATGAATCAGGAATGATGAATGATGTATCAGGAATCAGGAATGATGAATCAGGAAAGAGGAATGATGAATCAGGAATTAGGAATGGTGAATAATGAATCAGGAATGATGAATCAGGAATCAGGAATGATGAATCAGGAATCAGGAATCAGGAATGATGAATCAGGAATCAGGAATGATGAATCAGGAATCAGGAATGATGAATCAGGAATCAGGAATGATAAATGATGAATCAGGGATCAGGAATGATGAATCAGGAATCAGGAATCAGGAATGATGAATCAGGAATCAGGAATGATAAATGATGAATCAGGGATCAGGAATGATGAATCAGGAATCAGGAATCAGGAATCAGGAATCAGGAATCAGGAATGATGAATCAGGAATGATCAATCAGGAATAATGAATCAAGAATCAGGAATGATGAATCAGGAATGAGGATTGACGAATCAGGAATGAGGAATGATCAATCAGGAATCAGGAATGATGAATCAGGAATGAGGATTGATGAATCAGGAATGAGGAATGATGAATCAGGAATCAGGAATGATGAATCAGGAATCAGGAATGATGAATCAGGAATGATGAATCAGGAATCAGGAATGATGAATCAGGAATGATGAATGATGTATCAGGAATCAGGAATGGTGAATCATGAATCAGGAATGATGAATCAGGAATGAGGAATGATTAATCAGGAATGAAGAATGATGAATCAGGAATGAGGAATAATGAATCAGGAATGATGAATCAGGAATCAGGAATGGTGAATCAGGAATCAGGAATGATGAATCAGGAATCAGGAATTATGAATCAGGAATCAGGAATGATGAATCGGGAATAAGGAATGATCAATGAGGAATGATGAATGATGAATCAGGAATCAGCAATGATGAATCAGGAATCAGGAATGATGAATGATGAATCAGGAATCAGCAATGATGAATCAGGAATCAGGAATGATGAATGATGAATCAGGAATCAGGAATGATGAATCAGGAATCAGGAATGATGAATCAGGAATCAAGAATGATGAATCAGGAATGATGAATGATGAATCAGGAATCAGGAATGATCAATCAGGAATCAGGAATGATCAATCAGGAATAATGAATCAGGAATCAGGAATGATGAATCAGGAATGAGGATTGATGAATCAGGAATGAGGAATGATCAATCAGGAATCAGGAATGATGAATCAGGAATCAGGAATGATGAATCAGGAATGATGAATCAGGAATGATAAATCAGGAATCAGGAATGATGAATCAGGAATGATGAATGATGAATCAGGAATCAGGAATGGTGAATCATGAATCAGGAATGATTAATCAGGAATGATGAATGATGAATCAGGAATCAGGAATGATGAATCAGGAATGATGAATGATGAATCAGGAATGATGAATGATGTATCAGAAATCAGAATGATGAATCAGGAATGATGAATCAGGAATCAGGAATGATGAATCAGGAATGATGAATGATGTATCAGGAATCAGGAATGGTGAATCATGAATCAGGAATGATGAATCAGGAATGAGGAATGATTAATCAGGAATGAAGAATGATGAATCAGGAATGAGGAATAATGAATCAGGAATGATGAATCAGGAATCAGGAATGATGAATCAGGAATCAGGAATGATGAATCAGGAATGAGGAATGATCAATCAGGAATGAGGAATCAGGAATCAGGTATGATGAATCAGGAATGAGGAATGATGAATCAGGAATGAGGAATGATAAATCAGGAATCAGGAATGATGAATCAGGAATCAGGAATGATGAATCAAGAATGATAAATCAGGAATCAGGAATGATGAATCAGGAATGATGAATGATGAATCAGGAATGATGAATGATGTATCAGGAATCAGGAATGATGAATCAGGAAAGAGGAATGATGAATCAGGAATCTGGATTGGTGAATCATGAATCAGGACTGATGAATCAGGAATCAGGAATGATGAATCAGGAATCAGGAATGATGAATCAGGAAAGAGGAATGATGAATCAGGAATCAGGAATGGTGAATCATGAATCAGGAATGATTAATCAGGAATGATGAATGATGAATCAGGAATCAGGAATGATGAATCAGGAATCAGGAATGATGAATCAGGAATGATGAATCAGGAATCAGGAATGATGAATCAGGAATGATGAATGATGTATCAGGAATCAGGAATGGTGAATCATGAATCAGGAATGATGAATCAGGAATCAGGAATGATGAATCAGGAATCAGGTATGATGAATCAGGAATGAGGAATGATGAATCAGGAATGAGGAATGATGAATCAGGAATCAGGAATGATGAATCAGGAATCAGGAATGATGAATCAGGAATGATAAATCAGGAATCAGGAATGATGAATCAGGAATGATGAATGATGAATCAGGAATGATGAATGATGTATCAGGAATCAGGAATGATGAATCAGGAAAGAGGAATGATGAATCAGGAATCAGGAATGATGAATCAGGAAAGAGGAATGATGAATCAGGAATCAGGAATGGTGAATCATGAATCAGGAATGATGAATCAGGAATCAGGAATGTTGAATCAGGAATCATGAATGATGAATCAGGAATGAGGAATGATGAATCAGGAATCATGAATGATGAATCAGGAATGATGAATGATGAATCAGGAATGATGAATGATGTATCAGGAATCAGGAATGATGAATCAGGAAAGAGGAATGATGAATCAGGAATTAGGAATGGTGAATAATGAATCAGGAATGATGAATCAGGAATCAGGAATGATGAATCAGGAATCAGGAATCAGGAATGATGAATCAGGAATCAGGAATGATGAATCAGGAATCAGGAATGATGAATCAGGAATCAGGAATGATAAATGATGAATCAGGGATCAGGAATGATGAATCAGGAATCAGGAATCAGGAATGATGAATCAGGAATCAGGAATGATAAATGATGAATCAGGGATCAGGAATGATGAATCAGGAATCAGGAATCAGGAATCAGGAATCAGGAATCAGGAATGATGAATCAGGAATGATCAATCAGGAATAATGAATCAAGAATCAGGAATGATGAATCAGGAATGAGGATTGACGAATCAGGAATGAGGAATGATCAATCAGGAATCAGGAATGATGAATCAGGAATGAGGATTGATGAATCAGGAATGAGGAATGATGAATCAGGAATCAGGAATGATGAATCAGGAATCAGGAATGATGAATCAGGAATGATGAATCAGGAATCAGGAATGATGAATCAGGAATGATGAATGATGTATCAGGAATCAGGAATGGTGAATCATGAATCAGGAATGATGAATCAGGAATGAGGAATGATTAATCAGGAATGAAGAATGATGAATCAGGAATGAGGAATAATGAATCAGGAATGATGAATCAGGAATCAGGAATGGTGAATCAGGAATCAGGAATGATGAATCAGGAATCAGGAATTATGAATCAGGAATCAGGAATGATGAATCGGGAATAAGGAATGATCAATGAGGAATGATGAATGATGAATCAGGAATCAGCAATGATGAATCAGGAATCAGGAATGATGAATGATGAATCAGGAATCAGCAATGATGAATCAGGAATCAGGAATGATGAATGATGAATCAGGAATCAGGAATGATGAATCAGGAATCAGGAATGATGAATCAGGAATCAAGAATGATGAATCAGGAATGATGAATGATGAATCAGGAATCAGGAATGATCAATCAGGAATCAGGAATGATCAATCAGGAATAATGAATCAGGAATCAGGAATGATGAATCAGGAATGAGGATTGATGAATCAGGAATGAGGAATGATCAATCAGGAATCAGGAATGATGAATCAGGAATCAGGAATGATGAATCAGGAATGATGAATCAGGAATGATAAATCAGGAATCAGGAATGATGAATCAGGAATGATGAATGATGAATCAGGAATCAGGAATGGTGAATCATGAATCAGGAATGATTAATCAGGAATGATGAATGATGAATCAGGAATCAGGAATGATGAATCAGGAATGATGAATGATGAATCAGGAATGATGAATGATGTATCAGAAATCAGGAATGATGAATCAGGAATGATGAATCAGGAATCAGGAATGATGAATCAGGAATGATGAATGATGTATCAGGAATCAGGAATGGTGAATCATGAATCAGGAATGATGAATCAGGAATGAGGAATGATTAATCAGGAATGAAGAATGATGAATCAGGAATGAGGAATAATGAATCAGGAATGATGAATCAGGAATCAGGAATGATGAATCAGGAATCAGGAATGATGAATCAGGAATGAGGAATGATCAATCAGGAATGAGGAATCAGGAATCAGGTATGATGAATCAGGAATGAGGAATGATGAATCAGGAATGAGGAATGATAAATCAGGAATCAGGAATGATGAATCAGGAATCAGGAATGATGAATCAAGAATGATAAATCAGGAATCAGGAATGATGAATCAGGAATGATGAATGATGAATCAGGAATGATGAATGATGTATCAGGAATCAGGAATGATGAATCAGGAAAGAGGAATGATGAATCAGGAATCTGGATTGGTGAATCATGAATCAGGACTGATGAATCAGGAATCAGGAATGATGAATCAGGAATCAGGAATGATGAATCAGGAAAGAGGAATGATGAATCAGGAATCAGGAATGGTGAATCATGAATCAGGAATGATTAATCAGGAATGATGAATGATGAATCAGGAATCAGGAATGATGAATCAGGAATCAGGAATGATGAATCAGGAATGATGAATCAGGAATCAGGAATGATGAATCAGGAATGATGAATGATGTATCAGGAATCAGGAAAGGTGAATCATGAATCAGGAATGATGAATCAGGAATCAGGAATGATGAATCAGGAATCAGGTATGATGAATCAGGAATGAGGAATGATGAATCAGGAATGAGGAATGATGAATCAGGAATCAGGAATGATGAATCAGGAATCAGGAATGATGAATCAGGAATGATAAATCAGGAATCAGGAATGATGAATCAGGAATGATGAATGATGAATCAGGAATGATGAATGATGTATCAGGAATCAGGAATGATGAATCAGGAAAGAGGAATGATGAATCAGGAATCTGGATTGGTGAATCATGAATCAGGACTGATGAATCAGGAATCAGGAATGATGAATCAGGAATCAGGAATGATGAATCAGCAATGATGAATGATGTATCAGGAATCAGGAATGATGAATCAGGAAAGAGGAATGATGAATCAGGAATCTGGATTGGTGAATCATGAATCATTACTGATGAATCAGGAATCAGGAATGATGAATCAGGAATCAGGAATGATGAATCAGGAAAGAGGAATGATGAATCAGGAATCAGGAATGGTGAATCATGAATCAGGAATCATTAATCAGGAATGAGGAATGATGAATCAGGAATCAGGAATGATGAATCAGGAAAGAGGAATGATGAATCAGGAATCAGGATTGGTGAATCATGAATCAGGAATGATCAATCAGGAATCAGGAATGATGAATCAGGAATCAGGAATGATGAATCAGGAATGATGAATGATGTATCAGGAATCAGGAATGATGAATCAGGAAAGAGGAATGATGAATCAGGAATCAGGAATGGTGAATCAGGAATCAGGAATGATGAATCAGGAATCAGGAATTATGAATCAGGAATCAGGAATGATGAATCGGGAATAAGGAATGATCAATGAGGAATGATGAATGATGAATCAGGAATCAGCAATGATGAATCAGGAATCAGGAATGATGAATGATGAATCAGGAATCAGGAATGATGAATCAGGAATCAGGAATGATGAATCAGGAATCAAGAATGATGAATCAGGAATGATGAATGATGAATCAGGAATCAGGAATGATCAATCAGGAATCAGGAATGATCAATCAGGAATAATGAATCAGGAATCAGGAATGATGAATCAGGAATGAGGATTGATGAATCAGGAATGAGGAATGATCAATCAGGAATCAGGAATGATGAATCAGGAATGAGGATTGATGAATCAGGAATGAGGAATGATGAATCAGGAATCAGGAATGATGAATCAGGAATCAGGAATGATGAATCAGGAATGATGAATCAGGAATCAGGAATGATGAATCAGGAATGATGAATGATGTATCAGGAATCAGGAATGGTGAATCATGAATCAGGAATGATGAATCAGGAATGAGGAATGATTAATCAGGAATGAAGAATGATGAATCAGGAATGAGGAATAATGAATCAGGAATGATGAATCAGGAATCAGGAATGATGAATCAGGAATCAGGAATGATGAATCAGGAATGAGGAATGATCAATCAGGAATGAGGAATCAGGAATCAGGTATGATGAATCAGGAATGAGGAATGATGAATCAGGAATGAGGAATGATAAATCAGGAATCAGGAATGATGAATCAGGAATCAGGAATGATGAATCAGGAATGATAAATCAGGAATCAGGAATGATGAATCAGGAATGATGAATGATGAATCAGGAATGATGAATGATGTATCAGAAATCAGGAATGATGAATCAGGAAAGAGGAATGATTAATCAGGAATCTGGATTGGTGAATCATGAATCAGGACTGATGAATCAGGAATCAGGAATGATGAATCAGGAATGATGAATCAGGAAAGAGGAATGATGAATCAGGAATCAGGAATGGTGAATCATGAATCAGGAATGATTAATCAGGAATGATGAATGATGAATCAGGAATCAGGAATGATGAATCAGGAATCAGGAATGATGAATCAGGAATGATGAATCAGGAATCAGGAATGATGAATCAGGAATGATGAATGATGTATCAGGAATCAGGAATGGTGAATCATGAATCAGGAATGATGAATCAGGAATCAGGAATGATGAATCAGGAAAGAGGAATGATGAATCAGGAATCAGGAATGGTGAATCATGAATCAGGAATCATTAATCAGGAATGAGGAATGATGAATCAGGAATCAGGAATAATGAATCAGGAAAGAGGAATGATGAATCAGGAATCAGGATTGGTGAATCATGAATCAGGAATGATCAATCAGGAATCAGGAATGATGAATCAGGAATCAGGAATGATGAATCAGGAATGATGAATGATGTATCAGGAATCAGGAATGATGAATCAGGAATCAGGAATGATAAATGATGAATCAGGGATCAGGAATGATGAATCAGGAATCAGGAATCAGGAATCAGGAATCAGGAATGATGAATCAGGAATGATAAATCAGGAATCAGGAATGATGAATCAGGAATGATGAATGATGAATCAGGAATGATGACTGATGTATCAGGAATCAGGAATGATGAATCAGGAAAGAGGAATGATGAATCAGGAATCTGGATTGGTGAATCATGAATCATTACTGATGAATCAGGAATCAGGAATGATGAATCAGGAATGAGGAATGATGAATCAGGAAAGAGGAATGATGAATCAGGAATCAGGAATGGTGAATCATGAATCAGGAATCATTAATCAGGAATGAGGAATGATGAATCAGGAATCAGGAATGATGAATCAGGAAAGAGGAATGATGAATCAGGAATCAGGATTGGTGAATCATGAATCAGGAATGATCAATCAGGAATCAGGAATGATGAATCAGGAATCAGGAATGATGAATCAGGAATGATGAATGATGTATCAGGAATCAGGAATGATGAATCAGGAAAGAGGAATGATGAATCAGGAATCAGGAATGGTGAATCAGGAATCAGGAATGATGAATCAGGAATCAGGAATGATGAATCAGAAATCAGGAATGATGAATCAGGAATGATGAATGATGAATCAGGAATGATGAATCAGGAATGATGAATCAGGAATGATGAATCAGCGATCAGGAATCAGGAAAGAGGAATGATGAATCAGGAATCAGGAATGGTGAATCATGAATCAGGAATGATGAATCAGGAATCAGGAATGTTGAATCAGGAATCATGAATGATGAATCAGGAATGAGGAATGATGAATCAGGAATCATGAATGATGAATCAGGAATCATGAATGATGAATCAGGAATGATGAATGATGTATCAGGAATCAGGAATGATGAATCAGGAAAGAGGAATGATGAATCAGGAATCAGGAATGGTGAATAATGAATCAGGAATGATGAATCAGGAATCAGGAATGATGAATCAGGAATCAGGAATCAGGAATGATGAATCAGGAATCAGGAATGATGAATCAGGAATCAGGAATGATGAATCAGGAATCAGGAATGATAAATGATGAATCAGGGATCAGGAATGATGAATCAGGAATCAGGAATCAGGAATGATGAATCAGGAATCAGGAATGATAAATGATGAATCAGGGATCAGGAATGATGAATCAGGAATCAGGAATCAGGAATCAGGAATCAGGAATCAGGAATGATGAATCAGGAATGATCAATCAGGAATAATGAATCAAGAATCAGGAATGATGAATCAGGAATGAGGATTGACGAATCAGGAATGAGGAATGATCAATCAGGAATCAGGAATGATGAATCAGGAATGAGGATTGATGAATCAGGAATGAGGAATGATGAATCAGGAATCAGGAATGATGAATCAGGAATCAGGAATGATGAATCAGGAATGATGAATCAGGAATCAGGAATGATGAATCAGGAATGATGAATGATGTATCAGGAATCAGGAATGGTGAATCATGAATCAGGAATGATGAATCAGGAATGAGGAATGATTAATCAGGAATGAAGAATGATGAATCAGGAATGAGGAATAATGAATCAGGAATGATGAATCAGGAATCAGGAATGATGAATCAGGAATCAGGAATGATGAATCAGGAATGAGGAATGATCAATCAGGAATGAGGAATCAGGAATCAGGTATGATGAATCAGGAATGAGGAATGATGAATCAGGAATGAGGAATGATAAATCAGGAATCAGGAATGATGAATCAGGAATCAGGAATGATGAATCAAGAATGATAAATCAGGAATCAGGAATGATGAATCAGGAATGATGAATGATGAATCAGGAATGATGAATGATGTATCAGGAATCAGGAATGATGAATCAGGAAAGAGGAATGATGAATCAGGAATCTGGATTGGTGAATCATGAATCAGGACTGATGAATCAGGAATCAGGAATGATGAATCAGGAATCAGGAATGATGAATCGGGAAAGAGGAATGATGAATCAGGAATCAGGAATGGTGAATCATGAATCAGGAATGATTAATCAGGAATGATGAATGATGAATCAGGAATCAGGAATGATGAATCAGGAATCAGGAATGATGAATCAGGAATGATGAATCAGGAATCAGGAATGATGAATCAGGAATGATGAATGATGTATCAGGAATCAGGAATGGTGAATCATGAATCAGGAATGATGAATCAGGAATCAGGAATGATGAATCAGGAATCAGGTATGATGAATCAGGAATGAGGAATGATGAATCAGGAATGAGGAATGATGAATCAGGAATCAGGAATGATGAATCAGGAATCAGGAATGATGAATCAGGAATGATAAATCAGGAATCAGGAATGATGAATCAGGAATGATGAATGATGAATCAGGAATGATGAATGATGTATCAGGAATCAGGAATGATGAATCAGGAAAGAGGAATGATGAATCAGGAATCTGGATTGGTGAATCATGAATCAGGACTGATGAATCAGGAATCAGGAATGATGAATCAGGAATCAGGAATGATGAATCAGCAATGATGAATGATGTATCAGGAATCAGGAATGATGAATCAGGAAAGAGGAATGATGAATCAGGAATCTGGATTGGTGAATCATGAATCATTACTGATGAATCAGGAATCAGGAATCAGGAATGATGAATCAGGAATCAGGAATGATGAATCAGGAAAGAGGAATGATGAATCAGGAATCAGGAATGGTGAATCATGAATCAGGAATCATTAATCAGGAATGAGGAATGATGAATCAGGAATCAGGAATGATGAATCAGGAAAGAGGAATGATGAATCAGGAATCAGGATTGGTGAATCATGAATCAGGAATGATCAATCAGGAATCAGGAATGATGAATCAGGAATCAGGAATGATGAATCAGGAATGATGAATGATGTATCAGGAATCAGGAATGATGAATCAGGAAAGAGGAATGATGAATCAGGAATCAGGAATGGTGAATCAGGAATCAGGAATGATGAATCAGGAATCAGGAATGATGAATCAGGAATCAGGAATGATGAATCGGGAATAAGGAATGATCAATGAGGAATGATGAATGATGAATCAGGAATCAGCAATGATGAATCAGGAATCAGGAATGATGAATGATGAATCAGGAATCAGGAATGATGAATCAGGAATCAGGAATGATGAATCAGGAATCAAGAATGATGAATCAGGAATGATGAATGATGAATCAGGAATCAGGAATGATCAATCAGGAATCAGGAATGATCAATCAGGAATAATGAATCAGGAATCAGGAATGATGAATCAGGAATGAGGATTGATGAATCAGGAATGAGGAATGATCAATCAGGAATCAGGAATGATGAATCAGGAATCAGGAATGATGAATCAGGAATGATGAATGATGTATCAGGAATCCGGAATGGTGAATCATGAATCAGGAATGATGAATCAGGAATCAGGAATGATGAATCAGGAATCAGGTATGATGAATCAGGAATGAGGAATGATGAATCAGGAATGAGGAATGATGAATCAGGAATCAGGAATGATGAATCAGGAATCAGGAATGATGAATCAGGAATGATAAATCAGGAATCAGGAATGATGAATCAGGAATGATGAATGATGAATCAGGAATGATGAATGATGTATCAGGAATCAGGAATGATGAATCAGGAAAGAGGAATGATGAATCAGGAATCTGGATTGGTGAATCATGAATCAGGACTGATGAATCAGGAATCAGGAATGATGAATCAGGAATCAGGAATGATGAATCAGCAATGATGAATGATGTATCAGGAATCAGAAATGATGAATCAGGAAAGAGGAATGATGAATCAGGAATCAGGAATGGTGAATCATGAATCAGGAATGATGAATCAGGAATGATGAATGATGAATCAGGAATCAGGAATGATGAATCAGGAATCAGGAATGATGAATCAGGAATAATGAATCAGGAATCAGGAATGATGAATCAGGAATGACGAATGATGAATCAGGAATGATGAATGATGAATCAGGAATGATGAATGATGAATCAGGAATAATGAATCAGGAATGATGAATAATGAATCAGGAATCAGGAATGATGAATCAGGAATCAGGAATGATGAATCAGAAATCAGGAATGATGAATCAGGAATGATGAATGATGAATCAGGAATGATGAATCAGGAATGATGAATCAGGTATGATGAATCAGCGATCAGGAATCAGGAAAGAGGAATGATGAATCAGGAATCAGGAATGATGAATCAGGAAAGAGGAATGATGAATCAGGAATCAGGAATGGTGAATCATGAATCAGGAATGATGAATCAGGAATCAGGAATGTTGAATCAGGAATCATGAATGATGAATCAGGAATGAGGAATGATGAATCAGGAATCATGAATGATGAATCAGGAATGATGAATGATGAATCAGGAATGATGAATGATGTATCAGGAATCAGGAATGATGAATCAGGAAAGAGGAATGATGAATCAGGAATCAGGAATGGTGAATAATGAATCAGGAATGATGAATCAGGAATCAGGAATGATGAATCAGGAATCAGGAATCAGGATTGATGAATCAGGAATCAGGAATGATGAATCAGGAATCAGGAATGATGAATCAGGAATCAGGAATGATAAATGATGAATCAGGGATCAGGAATGATGAATCAAGAATCAGGAATCAGGAATGATGAATCAGGAATCAGGAATGATAAATGATGAATCAGGGATCAGGAATGATGAGTCAGGAATCAGGAATCAGGAATCAGGAATCAGGAATCAGGAATGATGAATCAGGAATGATGAATCAGGAATCAGGAATGATGAATCAGCAATGATGAATGATGTATCAGGAATCAGGAATGATGAATCAGGAAAGAGGAATGATGAATCAGGAATCTGGATTGGTGAATCATGAATCATTACTGATGAATCAGGAATCAGGAATGATGAATCAGGAATCAGGAATGATGAATCAGGAAAGAGGAATGATGAATCAGGAATCAGGAATGGTGAATCATGAATCAGGAATCATTAATCAGGAATGAGGAATGATGAATCAGGAATCAGGAATGATGAATCAGGAAAGAGGAATGATGAATCAGGAATCAGGATTGGTGAATCATGAATCAGGAATGATCAATCAGGAATCAGGAATGATGAATCAGGAATCAGGAATGATGAATCAGGAATGATGAATGATGTATCAGGAATCAGGAATGATGAATCAGGAAAGAGGAATGATGAATCAGGAATCAGGAATGGTGAATCAGGAATGATGAATCAGGAATCAGGAATGATGAATCAGGAATCAGGAATGATGAATCGGGAATAAGGAATGATCAATGAGGAATGATGAATGATGAATCAGGAATCAGGAATGATGAATGATGAATCAGGAATCAGGAATGATGAATCAGGAATCAGGAATGATGAATCAGGAATCAAGAATGATGAATCAGGAATGATGAATGATGAATCAGGAATCAGGAATGATCAATCAGGAATCAGGAATGATCAATCAGGAATAATGAATCAGGAATCAGGAATGATGAATCAGGAATGAGGATTGATGAATCAGGAATGAGGAATGATCAATCAGGAATCAGGAATGATGAATCAGGAATGAGGATTGATGAATCAGGAATGAGGAATGATGAATCAGGAATCAGGAATGATGAATCAGGAATCAGGAATGATGAATCAGGAATGATGAATCAGGAATCAGGAATGATGAATCAGGAATGATGAATGATGTATCAGGAATCAGGAATGGTGAATCATGAATCAGGAATGATGAATCAGGAATGAGGAATGATTAATCAGGAATGAAGAATGATGAATCAGGAATGAGGAATAATGAATCAGGAATGATGAATCAGGAATCAGGAATGATGAATCAGGAATCAGGAATGATGAATCAGGAATGAGGAATGATCAATCAGGAATGAGGAATCAGGAATCAGGTATGATGAATCAGGAATGAGGAATGATGAATCAGGAATGAGGAATGATAAATCAGGAATCAGGAATGATGAATCAGGAATCAGGAATGATGAATCAGGAATGATAAATCAGGAATCAGGAATGATGAATCAGGAATGATGAATGATGAATCAGGAATGATGAATGATGTATCAGAAATCAGGAATGATGAATCAGGAAAGAGGAATGATTAATCAGGAATCTGGATTGGTGAATCATGAATCAGGACTGATGAATCAGGAATCAGGAATGATGAATCAGGAATGATGAATCAGGAAAGAGGAATGATGAATCAGGAATCAGGAATGGTGAATCATGAATCAGGAATGATTAATCAGGAATGATGAATGATGAATCAGGAATCAGGAATGATGAATCAGGAATCAGGAATGATGAATCAGGAATGATGAATCAGGAATCAGGAATGATGAATCAGGAATGATGAATGATGTATCAGGAATCAGGAATGGTGAATCATGAATCAGGAATGATGAATCAGGAATCAGGAATGATGAATCAGGAATCAGGTATGATGAATCAGGAATGAGGAATGATGAATCAGGAATGAGGAATGATGAATCAGGAATCAGGAATGATGAATCAGGAATCAGGAATGATGAATCAGGAATGATAAATCAGGAATCAGGAATGATGAATCAGGAATGATGAATGATGAATCAGGAATGATGAATGATGTATCAGGAATCAGGAATGATGAATCAGGAAAGAGGAATGATGAATCAGGAATCTGGATTGGTGAATCATGAATCAGGACTGATGAATCAGGAATCAGGAATGATGAATCAGGAATCAGGAATGATGAATCAGCAATGATGAATGATGTATCAGGAATCAGGAATGATGAATCAGGAAAGAGGAATGATGAATCAGGAATCAGGAATGGTGAATCATGAATCAGGAATGATGAATCAGGAATGATGAATGATGAATCAGGAATCAGGAATGATGAATCAGGAATCAGGAATGATGAATCAGGAATAATGAATCAGGAATCAGGAATGATGAATCAGGAATGACGAATGATGAATCAGGAATGATGAATGATGAATCAGGAATGATGAATGATGAATCAGGAATAATGAATCAGGAATGATGAATAATGAATCAGGAATCAGGAATGATGAATCAGGAATCAGGAATGATGAATCAGGAATGAGGATTGATGAATCAGGAATGAGGAATGATCAATCAGGAATCAGGAATGATGAATCAGGAATGAGGATTGATGAATCAGGAATGAGGAATGATGAATCAGGAATCAGGAATGATGAATCAGGAATCAGGAATGATGAATCAGGAATGATGAATCAGGAATCAGGAATGATGAATCAGGAATGATGAATGATGTATCAGGAATCAGGAATGGTGAATCATGAATCAGGAATGATGAATCAGGAATGAGGAATGATTAATCAGGAATGAAGAATGATGAATCAGGAATGAGGAATAATGAATCAGGAATGATGAATCAGGAATCAGGAATGATGAATCAGGAATCAGGAATGATGAATCAGGAATGAGGAATGATCAATCAGGAATGAGGAATCAGGAATCAGGTATGATGAATCAGGAATGAGGAATGATGAATCAGGAATGAGGAATGATAAATCAGGAATCAGGAATGATGAATCAGGAATCAGGAATGATGAATCAGGAATGATAAATCAGGAATCAGGAATGATGAATCAGGAATGATGAATGATGAATCAGGAATGATGAATGATGTATCAGAAATCAGGAATGATGAATCAGGAAAGAGGAATGATTAATCAGGAATCTGGATTGGTGAATCATGAATCAGGACTGATGAATCAGGAATCAGGAATGATGAATCAGGAATGATGAATCAGGAAAGAGGAATGATGAATCAGGAATCAGGAATGGTGAATCATGAATCAGGAATGATTAATCAGGAATGATGAATGATGAATCAGGAATCAGGAATGATGAATCAGGAATCAGGAATGATGAATCAGGAATGATGAATCAGGAATCAGGAATGATGAATCAGGAATGATGAATGATGTATCAGGAATCAGGAATGGTGAATCATGAATCAGGAATGATGAATCAGGAATCAGGAATGATGAATCAGGAATCAGGTATGATGAATCAGGAATGAGGAATGATGAATCAGGAATGAGGAATGATGAATCAGGAATCAGGAATGATGAATCAGGAATCAGGAATGATGAATCAGGAATGATAAATCAGGAATCAGGAATGATGAATCAGGAATGATGAATGATGAATCAGGAATGATGAATGATGTATCAGGAATCAGGAATGATGAATCAGGAAAGAGGAATGATGAATCAGGAATCTGGATTGGTGAATCATGAATCAGGACTGATGAATCAGGAATCAGGAATGATGAATCAGGAATCAGGAATGATGAATCAGCAATGATGAATGATGTATCAGGAATCAGGAATGATGAATCAGGAAAGAGGAATGATGAATCAGGAATCAGGAATGGTGAATCATGAATCAGGAATGATGAATCAGGAATGATGAATGATGAATCAGGAATCAGGAATGATGAATCAGGAATCAGGAATGATGAATCAGGAATAATGAATCAGGAATCAGGAATGATGAATCAGGAATGACGAATGATGAATCAGGAATGATGAATGATGAATCAGGAATGATGAATGATGAATCAGGAATAATGAATCAGGAATGATGAATAATGAATCAGGAATCAGGAATGATGAATCAGGAATCAGGAATGATGAATCAGAAATCAGGAATGATGAATCAGGAATGATGAATGATGAATCAGGAATGATGAATCAGGAATGATGAATCAGGAATGATGAATCAGCGATCAGGAATCAGGAAAGAGGAATGATGAATCAGGAATCAGGAATGATGAATCAGGAAAGAGGAATGATGAATCAGGAATCAGGAATGGTGAATCATGAATCAGGAATGATGAATCAGGAATCAGGAATGTTGAATCAGGAATCATGAATGATGAATCAGGAATGAGGAATGATGAATCAGGAATCATGAATGATGAATCAGGAATGATGAATGATGAATCAGGAATGATGAATGATGTATCAGGAATCAGGAATGATGAATCAGGAAAGAGGAATGATGAATCAGGAATTAGGAATGGTGAATAATGAATCAGGAATGATGAATCAGGAATCAGGAATGATGAATCAGGAATCAGGAATCAGGAATGATGAATCAGGAATCAGGAATGATGAATCAGGAATCAGGAATGATGAATCAGGAATCAGGAATGATAAATGATGAATCAGGGATCAGGAATGATGAATCAGGAATCAGGAATCAGGAATGATGAATCAGGAATCAGGAATGATAAATGATGAATCAGGGATCAGGAATGATGAATCAGGAATCAGGAATCAGGAATCAGGAATCAGGAATCAGGAATGATGAATCAGGAATGATCAATCAGGAATAATGAATCAAGAATCAGGAATGATGAATCAGGAATGAGGATTGACGAATCAGGAATGAGGAATGATCAATCAGGAATCAGGAATGATGAATCAGGAATGAGGATTGATGAATCAGGAATGAGGAATGATGAATCAGGAATCAGGAATGATGAATCAGGAATCAGGAATGATGAATCAGGAATGATGAATCAGGAATCAGGAATGATGAATCAGGAATGATGAATGATGTATCAGGAATCAGGAATGGTGAATCATGAATCAGGAATGATGAATCAGGAATGAGGAATGATTAATCAGGAATGAAGAATGATGAATCAGGAATGAGGAATAATGAATCAGGAATGATGAATCAGGAATCAGGAATGATGAATCAGGAATCAGGAATGATGAATCAGGAATGAGGAATGATCAATCAGGAATGAGGAATCAGGAATCAGGTATGATGAATCAGGAATGAGGAATGATGAATCAGGAATGAGGAATGATAAATCAGGAATCAGGAATGATGAATCAGGAATCAGGAATGATGAATCAAGAATGATAAATCAGGAATCAGGAATGATGAATCAGGAATGATGAATGATGAATCAGGAATGATGAATGATGTATCAGGAATCAGGAATGATGAATCAGGAAAGAGGAATGATGAATCAGGAATCTGGATTGGTGAATCATGAATCAGGACTGATGAATCAGGAATCAGGAATGATGAATCAGGAATCAGGAATGATGAATCAGGAAAGAGGAATGATGAATCAGGAATCAGGAATGGTGAATCATGAATCAGGAATGATTAATCAGGAATGATGAATGATGAATCAGGAATCAGGAATGATGAATCAGGAATCAGGAATGATGAATCAGGAATGATGAATCAGGAATCAGGAATGATGAATCAGGAATGATGAATGATGTATCAGGAATCAGGAATGGTGAATCATGAATCAGGAATGATGAATCAGGAATCAGGAATGATGAATCAGGAATCAGGTATGATGAATCAGGAATGAGGAATGATGAATCAGGAATGAGGAATGATGAATCAGTAATCAGGAATGATGAATCAGGAATCAGGAATGATGAATCAGGAATGATAAATCAGGAATCAGGAATGATGAATCAGGAATGATGAATGATGAATCAGGAATGATGAATGATGTATCAGGAATCAGGAATGATGAATCAGGAAAGAGGAATGATGAATCAGGAATCTGGATTGGTGAATCATGAATCAGGACTGATGAATCAGGAATCAGGAATGATGAATCAGGAATCAGGAATGATGAATCAGCAATGATGAATGATGTATCAGGAATCAGGAATGATGAATCAGGAAAGAGGAATGATGAATCAGGAATCAGGAATGGTGAATCATGAATCAGGAATGATGAATCAGGAATGATGAATGATGAATCAGGAATCAGGAATGATGAATCAGGAATCAGGAATGATGAATCAGGAATAATGAATCAGGAATCAGGAATGATGAATCAGGAATGACGAATGATGAATCAGGAATGATGAATGATGAATCAGGTATGATGAATGATGAATCAGGAATAATGAATCAGGAATGATGAATAATGAATCAGGAATCAGGAATGATGAATCAGGAATCAGGAATGATGAATCAGAAATCAGGAATGATGAATCAGGAATGATGAATGATGAATCAGGAATGATGAATCAGGAATGATGAATCAGGAATGATGAATCAGCGATCAGGAATCAGGAAAGAGGAATGATGAATCAGGAATCAGGAATGATGAATCAGGAAAGAGGAATGATGAATCAGGAATCAGGAATGGTGAATCATGAATCAGGAATGATGAATCAGGAATCAGGAATGTTGAATCAGGAATCATGAATGATGAATCAGGAATGAGGAATGATGAATCAGGAATCATGAATGATGAATCAGGAATGATGAATGATGAATCAGGAATGATGAATGATGTATCAGGAATCAGGAATGATGAATCAGGAAAGAGGAATGATGAATCAGGAATCTGGATTGGTGAATCATGAATCAGGACTGATGAATCAGGAATCAGGAATGATGAATCAGGAATCAGGAATGATGAATCAGCAATGATGAATGATGTATCAGGAATCAGGAATGATGAATCAGGAAAGAGGAATGATGAATCAGGAATCAGGAATGGTGAATCATGAATGAGGAATGATGAATCAGGAATGATGAATGATGAATCAGGAATCAGGAATGATGAATCAGGAATCAGGAATGATGAATCAGGAATAATGAATCAGGAATCAGGAATGATGAATCAGGAATGACGAATGATGAATCAGGAATGATGAATGATGAATCAGGTATGATGAATGATGAATCAGGAATAATGAATCAGGAATGATGAATAATGAATCAGGAATCAGGAATGATGAATCAGGAATCAGGAATGATGAATCAGAAATCAGGAATGATGAATCAGGAATGATGAATGATGAATCAGGAATGATGAATCAGGAATGATGAATCAGGAATGATGAATCAGCGATCAGGAATCAGGAAAGAGGAATGATGAATCAGGAATCAGGAATGATGAATCAGGAAAGAGGAATGATGAATCAGGAATCAGGAATGGTGAATCATGAATCAGGAATGATGAATCAGGAATCAGGAATGTTGAATCAGGAATCATGAATGATGAATCAGGAATGAGGAATGATGAATCAGGAATCATGAATGATGAATCAGGAATGATGAATGATGAATCAGGAATGATGAATGATGTATCAGGAATCAGGAATGATGAATCAGGAAAGAGGAATGATGAATCAGGAATCAGGAATGGTGAATAATGAATCAGGAATGATGAATCAGGAATCAGGAATGATGAATCAGGAATCAGGAATCAGGAATGATGAATCAGGAATCAGGAATGATGAATCAGGAATCAGGAATGATGAATCAGGAATCAGGAATGATAAATGATGAATCAGGGATCAGGAATGATGAATCAGGAATCAGGAATCAGGAATGATGAATCAGGAATCAGGAATGATAAATGATGAATCAGGGATCAGGAATGATGAATCAGGAATCAGGAATCAGGAATCAGGAATCAGGAATCAGGAATCAGGAATGATGAATCAGGAATGATCAATCAGGAATAATGAATCAAGAATCAGGAATGATGAATCAGGAATGAGGATTGACGAATCAGGAATGAGGAATGATCAATCAGGAATCAGGAATGATGAATCAGGAATGAGGATTGATGAATCAGGAATGAGGAATGATGAATCAGGAATCAGGAATGATGAATCAGGAATCAGGAATGATGAATCAGGAATGATGAATCAGGAATCAGGAATGATGAATCAGGAATGATGAATGATGTATCAGGAATCAGGAATGGTGAATCATGAATCAGGAATGATGAATCAGGAATGAGGAATGATTAATCAGGAATGAAGAATGATGAATCAGGAATGAGGAATAATGAATCAGGAATGATGAATCAGGAATCAGGAATGATGAATCAGGAATGAGGAATGATCAATCAGGAATGAGGAATCAGGAATCAGGTATGATGAATCAGGAATGAGGAATGATGAATCAGGAATGAGGAATGATAAATCAGGAATCAGGAATGATGAATCAGGAATCAGGAATGATGAATCAAGAATGATAAATCAGGAATCAGGAATGATGAATCAGGAATGATGAATGATGAATCAGGAATGATGAATGATGTATCAGGAATCAGGAATGATGAATCAGGAAAGAGGAATGATGAATCAGGAATCTGGATTGGTGAATCATGAATCAGGACTGATGAATCAGGAATCAGGAATGATGAATCAGGAATCAGGAATGATGAATCAGGAAAGAGGAATGATGAATCAGGAATCAGGAATGGTGAATCATGAATCAGGAATGATTAATCAGGAATGATGAATGATGAATCAGGAATCAGGAATGATGAATCAGGAATCAGGAATGATGAATCAGGAATGATGAATCAGGAATCAGGAATGATGAATCAGGAATGATGAATGATGTATCAGGAATCAGGAATGGTGAATCAGGAATCAGGAATGATGAATCAGGAATCAGGAATGATGAATCAGGAATCAGGTATGATGAATCAGGAATGAGGAATGATGAATCAGGAATGAGGAATGATGAATCAGGAATCAGGAATGATGAATCAGGAATCAGGAATGATGAATCAGGAATGATAAATCAGGAATCAGGAATGATGAATCAGGAATGATGAATGATGAATCAGGAATGATGAATGATGTATCAGGAATCAGGAATGATGAATCAGGAAAGAGGAATGATGAATCAGGAATCTGGATTGGTGAATCATGAATCAGGACTGATGAATCAGGAATCAGGAATGATGAATCAGGAATCAGGAATGATGAATCAGCAATGATGAATGATGTATCAGGAATCAGGAATGATGAATCAGGAAAGAGGAATGATGAATCAGGAATCAGGAATGGTGAATCATGAATCAGGAATGATGAATCAGGAATGATGAATGATGAATCAGGAATCAGGAATGATGAATCAGGAATCAGGAATGATGAATCAGGAATAATGAATCAGGAATCAGGAATGATGAATCAGGAATGACGAATGATGAATCAGGAATGATGAATGATGAATCAGGTATGATGAATGATGAATCAGGAATAATGAATCAGGAATGATGAATAATGAATCAGGAATCAGGAATGATGAATCAGGAATCAGGAATGATGAATCAGAAATCAGGAATGATGAATCAGGAATGATGAATGATGAATCAGGAATGATGAATCAGGAATGATGAATCAGGAATGATGAATCAGCGATCAGGAATCAGGAAAGAGGAATGATGAATCAGGAATCAGGAATGATGAATCAGGAAAGAGGAATGATGAATCAGGAATCAGGAATGGTGAATCATGAATCAGGAATGATGAATCAGGAATCAGGAATGTTTTATCAGGAATCATGAATGATGAATCAGGAATGAGGAATGATGAATCAGGAATCATGAATGATGAATCAGGAATGATGAATGATGAATCAGGAATGATGAATGATGTATCAGGAATCAGGAATGATGAATCAGGAAAGAGGAATGATGAATCAGGAATCTGGATTGGTGAATCATGAATCAGGACTGATGAATCAGGAATCAGGAATGATGAATCAGGAATCAGGAATGATGAATCAGCAATGATGAATGATGTATCAGGAATCAGGAATGATGAATCAGGAAAGAGGAATGATGAATCAGGAATCAGGAATGGTGAATCATGAATGAGGAATGATGAATCAGGAATGATGAATGATGAATCAGGAATCAGGAATGATGAATCAGGAATCAGGAATGATGAATCAGGAATAATGAATCAGGAATCAGGAATGATGAATCAGGAATGACGAATGATGAATCAGGAATGATGAATGATGAATCAGGTATGATGAATGATGAATCAGGAATAATGAATCAGGAATGATGAATAATGAATCAGGAATCAGGAATGATGAATCAGGAATCAGGAATGATGAATCAGAAATCAGGAATGATGAATCAGGAATGATGAATGATGAATCAGGAATGATGAATCAGGAATGATGAATCAGGAATGATGAATCAGCGATCAGGAATCAGGAAAGAGGAATGATGAATCAGGAATCAGGAATGATGAATCAGGAAAGAGGAATGATGAATCAGGAATCAGGAATGGTGAATCATGAATCAGGAATGATGAATCAGGAATCAGGAATGTTGAATCAGGAATCATGAATGATGAATCAGGAATGAGGAATGATGAATCAGGAATCATGAATGATGAATCAGGAATGATGAATGATGAATCAGGAATGATGAATGATGTATCAGGAATCAGGAATGATGAATCAGGAAAGAGGAATGATGAATCAGGAATCAGGAATGGTGAATAATGAATCAGGAATGATGAATCAGGAATCAGGAATGATGAATCAGGAATCAGGAATCAGGAATGATGAATCAGGAATCAGGAATGATGAATCAGGAATCAGGAATGATGAATCAGGAATCAGGAATGATAAATGATGAATCAGGGATCAGGAATGATGAATCAGGAATCAGGAATCAGGAATGATGAATCAGGAATCAGGAATGATAAATGATGAATCAGGGATCAGGAATGATGAATCAGGAATCAGGAATCAGGAATCAGGAATCAGGAATCAGGAATCAGGAATGATGAATCAGGAATGATCAATCAGGAATAATGAATCAAGAATCAGGAATGATGAATCAGGAATGAGGATTGACGAATCAGGAATGAGGAATGATCAATCAGGAATCAGGAATGATGAATCAGGAATGAGGATTGATGAATCAGGAATGAGGAATGATGAATCAGGAATCAGGAATGATGAATCAGGAATCAGGAATGATGAATCAGGAATGATGAATCAGGAATCAGGAATGATGAATCAGGAATGATGAATGATGTATCAGGAATCAGGAATGGTGAATCATGAATCAGGAATGATGAATCAGGAATGAGGAATGATTAATCAGGAATGAAGAATGATGAATCAGGAATGAGGAATAATGAATCAGGAATGATGAATCAGGAATCAGGAATGATGAATCAGGAATCAGGAATGATGAATCAGGAATGAGGAATGATCAATCAGGAATGAGGAATCAGGAATCAGGTATGATGAATCAGGAATGAGGAATGATGAATCAGGAATGAGGAATGATAAATCAGGAATCAGGAATGATGAATCAGGAATCAGGAATGATGAATCAAGAATGATAAATCAGGAATCAGGAATGATGAATCAGGAATGATGAATGATGAATCAGGAATGATGAATGATGTATCAGGAATCAGGAATGATGAATCAGGAAAGAGGAATGATGAATCAGGAATCTGGATTGGTGAATCATGAATCAGGACTGATGAATCAGGAATCAGGAATGATGAATCAGGAATCAGGAATGATGAATCAGGAATCAGGAATGATGAATCAGGAATGATAAATCAGGAATCAGGAATGATGAATCAGGAATGATGAATGATGAATCAGGAATGATGAATGATGTATCAGGAATCAGGAATGATGAATCAGGAAAGAGGAATGATGAATCAGGAATCTGGATTGGTGAATCATGAATCAGGACTGATGAATCAGGAATGATGAATCAGGAATGATGAATCAGGAATCAGGAATGGTGAATCATGAATCAGGAATGATGAATCAGGAATGATGAATGATGAATCAGGAATCAGGAATGATGAATCAGGAATCAGGAATGATGAATCAGGAATAATGAATCAGGAATCAGGAATGATGAATCAGGAATGACGAATGATGAATCAGGAATCAGGAATGGTGAATCATGAATCAGGAATGATGAATCAGGAATGAGGAATGATTAATCAGGAATGAAGAATGATGAATCAGGAATGAGGAATGATGAATCAGGAATGATGAATCAGGAATCAGGAATCAGGAATGATGAATGATGAATCAGGAATCAGGAATGATGAATCAGGAATCAGGAATGATGAATCAGGAATAATGAATCAGGAATCAGGAATGATGAATCAGGAATGACGAATGATGAATCAGGAATCAGGAATGGTGAATCATGAATCAGGAATGATGAATCAGGAATGAGGAATGATTAATCAGGAATGAAGAATGATGAATCAGGAATGAGGAATGATGAATCAGGAATGATGAATCAGGAATCAGGAATCAGGAATGATGAATCAGGAATGATGAATGATGTATCAGGAATCAGGAATGGTGAATCATGAATCAGGAATGATGAATCAGGAATCAGGAATGATTAATCAGGAATGAAGAATGATGAATCAGGAATGAGGAATGATGAATCAGGAATGATGAATGATGAATCAGGAATCAGGAATGATGAATCAGGAATCAGGAATGATGAATCAGGAATCAGGAATGATGAATCAGGAATTATGAATGATGAATCAGGAATGATGAATCAGGAATGATGAATCAGGAATCAGGAATCAGGAATGATGAATCAGGAATGATGAATCAGGAATCAGGAATCAGGAATGATGAATCAGGAATGATGAATGATGAATCAGGAATGATGAATCAGGAATGATGAATCAGGAATCAGGAATGATCAATCAGGAATCAGGAATGATGAATCAGGAATCAGGAATGATGAATCAGGAATTAGGAATGATGAATCAGGAATGATGAATCAGGAATGATGAATCAGGAATCAGGAATCAGGAATGATGAATCAGGAATTATGAATGATGAATCAGGAATGATGAATCAGGAATCAGGAATGATGAATGATGAATCAGGGATCAGGAATGATGAATCAGGAATCAGGAATCAGGAATGATGAATCAGGAATCAGGAATCAGGAATGATGAATCAGGAATGATGAATGATGAATCAGGAATGATGAATCAGGAATGATGAATCAGGAATCAGGAATGATCAATCAGGAATCAGGAATGATGAATCAGGAATCAGGAATGATGAATCAGGAATGATGAATGATGTATCAGGAATCAGGAATGATGAATCAGGAAAGAGGATTGGTGAATCATGAATCAGGAATGATCAATCAGGAATCAGGAATGATGAATCAGGAATCAGGAATGATAAATGATGAATCAGGGATCAGGAATGATGAATCAGGAATCAGGAATCAGGAATGATGAATCAGGAATCAGGAATCAGGAATGATGAATCAGGAATCAGGAATGATAAATGATGAATCAGGGATCAGGAATGATGAATCAGGAATCAGGAATCAGGAATCAGGAATCAGGAATGATGAATCAGGAATGATAAATCAGGAATCAGGAATGATGAATCAGGAATGATGAATGATGAATCAGGAATGATGAATGATGTATCAGGAATCAGGAATGATGAATCAGGAAAGAGGAATGATGAATCAGGAATCTGGATTGGTGAATCATGAATCATTACTGATGAATCAGGAATCAGGAATGATGAATCAGGAATCAGGAATGATGAATCAGGAAAGAGGAATGATGAATCAGGAATCAGGAATGGTGAATCATGAATCAGGAATCATTAATCAGGAATGAGGAATGATGAATCAGGAATCAGGAATGATGAATCAGGAAAGAGGAATGATGAATCAGGAATCAGGATTGGTGAATCATGAATCAGGAATGATCAATCAGGAATCAGGAATGATGAATCAGGAATCAGGAATGATGAATCAGGAATGATGAATGATGTATCAGGAATCAGGAATGATGAATCAGGAATCAGGAATGATAAATGATGAATCAGGGATCAGGAATGATGAATCAGGAATCAGGAATCAGGAATCAGGAATCAGGAATGATGAATCAGGAATGATAAATCAGGAATCAGGAATGATGAATCAGGAATGATGAATGATGAATCAGGAATGATGAATGATGTATCAGGAATCAGGAATGATGAATCAGGAAAGAGGAATGATGAATCAGGAATCTGGATTGGTGAATCATGAATCATTACTGATGAATCAGGAATCAGGAATGATGAATCAGGAATCAGGAATGATGAATCAGGAAAGAGGAATGATGAATCAGGAATCAGGAATGGTGAATCATGAATCAGGAATCATTAATCAGGAATGAGGAATGATGAATCAGGAATCAGGAATCAGGAATCAGGAATCAGGAATCAGGAATCAGGAATGATGAATCAGGAATGATCAATCAGGAATAATGAATCAAGAATCAGGAATGATGAATCAGGAATGAGGATTGACGAATCAGGAATGAGGAATGATCAATCAGGAATCAGGAATGATGAATCAGGAATGAGGATTGATGAATCAGGAATGAGGAATGATGAATCAGGAATCAGGAATGATGAATCAGGAATCAGGAATGATGAATCAGGAATGATGAATCAGGAATCAGGAATGATGAATCAGGAATGATGAATGATGTATCAGGAATCAGGAATGGTGAATCATGAATCAGGAATGATGAATCAGGAATGAGGAATGATTAATCAGGAATGAAGAATGATGAATCAGGAATGAGGAATAATGAATCAGGAATGATGAATCAGGAATCAGGAATGATGAATCAGGAATCAGGAATGATGAATCAGGAATGAGGAATGATCAATCAGGAATGAGGAATCAGGAATCAGGTATGATGAATCAGGAATGAGGAATGATGAATCAGGAATGAGGAATGATAAATCAGGAATCAGGAATGATGAATCAGGAATCAGGAATGATGAATCAAGAATGATAAATCAGGAATCAGGAATGATGAATCAGGAATGATGAATGATGAATCAGGAATGATGAATGATGTATCAGGAATCAGGAATGATGAATCAGGAAAGAGGAATGATGAATCAGGAATCTGGATTGGTGAATCATGAATCAGGACTGATGAATCAGGAATCAGGAATGATGAATCAGGAATCAGGAATGATGAATCAGGAATCAGGAATGATGAATCAGGAATGATAAATCAGGAATCAGGAATGATGAATCAGGAATGATGAATGATGAATCAGGAATGATGAATGATGTATCAGGAATCAGGAATGATGAATCAGGAAAGAGGAATGATGAATCAGGAATCTGGATTGGTGAATCATGAATCAGGACTGATGAATCAGGAATGATGAATCAGGAATGATGAATCAGGAATCAGGAATGGTGAATCATGAATCAGGAATGATGAATCAGGAATGATGAATGATGAATCAGGAATCAGGAATGATGAATCAGGAATCAGGAATGATGAATCAGGAATAATGAATCAGGAATCAGGAATGATGAATCAGGAATGACGAATGATGAATCAGGAATCAGGAATGGTGAATCATGAATCAGGAATGATGAATCAGGAATGAGGAATGATTAATCAGGAATGAAGAATGATGAATCAGGAATGAGGAATGATGAATCAGGAATGATGAATCAGGAATCAGGAATCAGGAATGATGAATGATGAATCAGGAATCAGGAATGATGAATCAGGAATCAGGAATGATGAATCAGGAATAATGAATCAGGAATCAGGAATGATGAATCAGGAATGACGAATGATGAATCAGGAATCAGGAATGGTGAATCATGAATCAGGAATGATGAATCAGGAATGAGGAATGATTAATCAGGAATGAAGAATGATGAATCAGGAATGAGGAATGATGAATCAGGAATGATGAATCAGGAATCAGGAATCAGGAATGATGAATCAGGAATGATGAATGATGTATCAGGAATCAGGAATGGTGAATCATGAATCAGGAATGATGAATCAGGAATCAGGAATGATTAATCAGGAATGAAGAATGATGAATCAGGAATGAGGAATGATGAATCAGGAATGATGAATGATGAATCAGGAATCAGGAATGATGAATCAGGAATCAGGAATGATGAATCAGGAATCAGGAATGATGAATCAGGAATTATGAATGATGAATCAGGAATGATGAATCAGGAATGATGAATCAGGAATCAGGAATCAGGAATGATGAATCAGGAATTATGAATGATGAATCAGGAATGATGAATCAGGAATCAGGAATGATGAATGATGAATCAGGGATCAGGAATGATGAATCAGGAATCAGGAATCAGGAATGATGAATCAGGAATCAGGAATCAGGAATCAGGAATCAGGAATCAGGAATGATGAATCAGGAATGATCAATCAGGAATAATGAATCAAGAATCAGGAATGATGAATCAGGAATGAGGATTGACGAATCAGGAATGAGGAATGATCAATCAGGAATCAGGAATGATGAATCAGGAATGAGGATTGATGAATCAGGAATGAGGAATGATGAATCAGGAATCAGGAATGATGAATCAGGAATCAGGAATGATGAATCAGGAATGATGAATCAGGAATCAGGAATGATGAATCAGGAATGATGAATGATGTATCAGGAATCAGGAATGGTGAATCATGAATCAGGAATGATGAATCAGGAATGAGGAATGATTAATCAGGAATGAAGAATGATGAATCAGGAATGAGGAATAATGAATCAGGAATGATGAATCAGGAATCAGGAATGATGAATCAGGAATCAGGAATGATGAATCAGGAATGAGGAATGATCAATCAGGAATGAGGAATCAGGAATCAGGTATGATGAATCAGGAATGAGGAATGATGAATCAGGAATGAGGAATGATAAATCAGGAATCAGGAATGATGAATCAGGAATCAGGAATGATGAATCAAGAATGATAAATCAGGAATCAGGAATGATGAATCAGGAATGATGAATGATGAATCAGGAATGATGAATGATGTATCAGGAATCAGGAATGATGAATCAGGAAAGAGGAATGATGAATCAGGAATCTGGATTGGTGAATCATGAATCAGGACTGATGAATCAGGAATCAGGAATGATGAATCAGGAATCAGGAATGATGAATCAGGAATCAGGAATGATGAATCAGGAATGATAAATCAGGAATCAGGAATGATGAATCAGGAATGATGAATGATGAATCAGGAATGATGAATGATGTATCAGGAATCAGGAATGATGAATCAGGAAAGAGGAATGATGAATCAGGAATCTGGATTGGTGAATCATGAATCAGGACTGATGAATCAGGAATGATGAATCAGGAATGATGAATCAGGAATCAGGAATGGTGAATCATGAATCAGGAATGATGAATCAGGAATGATGAATGATGAATCAGGAATCAGGAATGATGAATCAGGAATCAGGAATGATGAATCAGGAATAATGAATCAGGAATCAGGAATGATGAATCAGGAATGACGAATGATGAATCAGGAATCAGGAATGGTGAATCATGAATCAGGAATGATGAATCAGGAATGAGGAATGATTAATCAGGAATGAAGAATGATGAATCAGGAATGAGGAATGATGAATCAGGAATGATGAATCAGGAATCAGGAATCAGGAATGATGAATGATGAATCAGGAATCAGGAATGATGAATCAGGAATCAGGAATGATGAATCAGGAATAATGAATCAGGAATCAGGAATGATGAATCAGGAATGACGAATGATGAATCAGGAATCCGGAATGGTGAATCATGAATCAGGAATGATGAATCAGGAATGAGGAATGATTAATCAGGAATGAAGAATGATGAATCAGGAATGAGGAATGATGAATCAGGAATGATGAATCAGGAATCAGGAATCAGGAATGATGAATCAGGAATGATGAATGATGTATCAGGAATCAGGAATGGTGAATCATGAATCAGGAATGATGAATCAGGAATCAGGAATGATTAATCAGGAATGAAGAATGATGAATCAGGAATGAGGAATGATGAATCAGGAATGATGAATGATGAATCAGGAATCAGGAATGATGAATCAGGAATCAGGAATGATGAATCAGGAATCAGGAATGATGAATCAGGAATTATGAATGATGAATCAGGAATGATGAATCAGGAATGATGAATCAGGAATCAGGAATCAGGAATGATGAATCAGGAATTATGAATGATGAATCAGGAATGATGAATCAGGAATCAGGAATGATGAATGATGAATCAGGGATCAGGAATGATGAATCAGGAATCAGGAATCAGGAATGATGAATCAGGAATCAGGAATCAGGAATGATGAATCAGGAATGATGAATGATGAATCAGGAATGATGAATCAGGAATGATGAATCAGGAATCAGGAATGATCAATCAGGAATCAGGAATGATGAATCAGGAATCAGGAATGATGAATCAGGAATTAGGAATGATGAATCAGGAATGATGAATCAGGAATGATGAATCAGGAATCAGGAATCAGGAATGATGAATCAGGAATTATGAATGATGAATCAGGAATGATGAATCAGGAATCAGGAATGATGAATGATGAATCAGGGATCAGGAATGATGAATCAGGAATCAGGAATCAGGAATGATGAATCAGGAATCAGGAATCAGGAATGATGAATCAGGAATGATGAATGATGAATCAGGAATGATGAATCAGGAATGATGAATCAGGAATCAGGAATGATCAATCAGGAATCAGGAATGATGAATCAGGAATCAGGAATGATGAATCAGGAATGATGAATGATGTATCAGGAATCAGGAATGATGAATCAGGAAAGAGGATTGGTGAATCATGAATCAGGAATGATCAATCAGGAATCAGGAATGATGAATCAGGAATCAGGAATGATAAATGATGAATCAGGGATCAGGAATGATGAATCAGGAATCAGGAATCAGGAATGATGAATCAGGAATCAGGAATCAGGAATGATGAATCAGGAATCAGGAATGATAAATGATGAATCAGGGATCAGGAATGATGAATCAGGAATCAGGAATCAGGAATCAGGAATCAGGAATGATGAATCAGGAATGATAAATCAGGAATCAGGAATGATGAATCAGGAATGATGAATGATGAATCAGGAATGATGAATGATGTATCAGGAATCAGGAATGATGAATCAGGAAAGAGGAATGATGAATCAGGAATCTGGATTGGTGAATCATGAATCATTACTGATGAATCAGGAATCAGGAATGATGAATCAGGAATCAGGAATGATGAATCAGGAAAGAGGAATGATGAATCAGGAATCAGGAATGGTGAATCATGAATCAGGAATCATTAATCAGGAATGAGGAATGATGAATCAGGAATCAGGAATGATGAATCAGGAAAGAGGAATGATGAATCAGGAATCAGGATTGGTGAATCATGAATCAGGAATGATCAATCAGGAATCAGGAATGATGAATCAGGAATCAGGAATGATGAATCAGGAATGATGAATGATGTATCAGGAATCAGGAATGATGAATCAGGAATCAGGAATGATAAATGATGAATCAGGGATCAGGAATGATGAATCAGGAATCAGGAATCAGGAATCAGGAATCAGGAATGATGAATCAGGAATGATAAATCAGGAATCAGGAATGATGAATCAGGAATGATGAATGATGAATCAGGAATGATGAATGATGTATCAGGAATCAGGAATGATGAATCAGGAAAGAGGAATGATGAATCAGGAATCTGGATTGGTGAATCATGAATCATTACTGATGAATCAGGAATCAGGAATGATGAATCAGGAATCAGGAATGATGAATCAGGAAAGAGGAATGATGAATCAGGAATCAGGAATGGTGAATCATGAATCAGGAATCATTAATCAGGAATGAGGAATGATGAATCAGGAATCAGGAATGATGAATCAGGAAAGAGGAATGATGAATCAGGAATCAGGATTGGTGAATCATGAATCAGGAATGATCAATCAGGAATCAGGAATGATGAATCAGGAATCAGGAATGATGAATCAGGAATGATGAATGATGTATCAGGAATCAGGAATGATGAATCAGGAAAGAGGAATGATGAATCAGGAATCAGGAATGGTGAATCAGGAATCAGGAATGATGAATCAGGAATCAGGAATGATGAATCAGGAATCAGGAATGATGAATCGGGAATAAGGAATGATCAATGAGGAATGATGAATGATGAATCAGGAATCAGGAATGATGAATCAGGAATGATGAATGATGAATCAGGAATCAGGAATGATGAATCAGGAATCAGGAATGATGAATCAGGAATCAAGAATGATGAATCAGGAATGATGAATGATGAATCAGGAATGATGAATGATGTATCAGGAATCAGGAATGATGAATCAGGAAAGAGGAATGATGAATCAGGAATCAGGAATGGTGAATAATGAATCAGGAATGATGAATCAGGAATCAGGAATGATGAATCAGGAATCAGGAATCAGGAATGATGAATCAGGAATCAGGAATGATGAATCAGGAATCAGGAATGATGAATCAGGAATCAGGAATGATAAATGATGAATCAGGGATCAGGAATGATGAATCAGGAATCAGGAATCAGGAATGATGAATCAGGAATCAGGAATCAGGAATGATGAATCAGGAATCAGGAATGATAAATGATGAATCAGGGATCAGGAATGATGAATCAGGAATCAGGAATCAGGAATCAGGAATCAGGAATGATGAATCAGGAATGATAAATCAGGAATCAGGAATGATGAATCAGGAATGATGAATGATGAATCAGGAATGATGAATGATGTATCAGGAATCAGGAATGATGAATCAGGAAAGAGGAATGATGAATCAGGAATCTGGATTGGTGAATCATGAATCATTACTGATGAATCAGGAATCAGGAATGATGAATCAGGAATCAGGAATGATGAATCAGGAAAGAGGAATGATGAATCAGGAATCAGGAATGGTGAATCATGAATCAGGAATCATTAATCAGGAATGAGGAATGATGAATCAGGAATCAGGAATGATGAATCAGGAAAGAGGAATGATGAATCAGGAATCAGGATTGGTGAATCATGAATCAGGAATGATCAATCAGGAATCAGGAATGATGAATCAGGAATCAGGAATGATGAATCAGGAATGATGAATGATGTATCAGGAATCAGGAATGATGAATCAGGAATCAGGAATGATAAATGATGAATCAGGGATCAGGAATGATGAATCAGGAATCAGGAATCAGGAATCAGGAATCAGGAATGATGAATCAGGAATGATAAATCAGGAATCAGGAATGATGAATCAGGAATGATGAATGATGAATCAGGAATGATGAATGATGTATCAGGAATCAGGAATGATGAATCAGGAAAGAGGAATGATGAATCAGGAATCTGGATTGGTGAATCATGAATCATTACTGATGAATCAGGAATCAGGAATGATGAATCAGGAATCAGGAATGATGAATCAGGAAAGAGGAATGATGAATCAGGAATCAGGAATGGTGAATCATGAATCAGGAATCATTAATCAGGAATGAGGAATGATGAATCAGGAATCAGGAATGATGAATCAGGAAAGAGGAATGATGAATCAGGAATCAGGATTGGTGAATCATGAATCAGGAATGATCAATCAGGAATCAGGAATGATGAATCAGGAATCAGGAATGATGAATCAGGAATGATGAATGATGTATCAGGAATCAGGAATGATGAATCAGGAAAGAGGAATGATGAATCAGGAATCAGGAATGGTGAATCAGGAATCAGGAATGATGAATCAGGAATCAGGAATGATGAATCAGGAATCAGGAATGATGAATCGGGAATAAGGAATGATCAATGAGGAATGATGAATGATGAATCAGGAATCAGGAATGATGAATCAGGAATGATGAATGATGAATCAGGAATCAGGAATGATGAATCAGGAATCAGGAATGATGAATCAGGAATCAAGAATGATGAATCAGGAATGATGAATGATGAATCAGGAATGATGAATGATGTATCAGGAATCAGGAATGATGAATCAGGAAAGAGGAATGATGAATCAGGAATCAGGAATGGTGAATAATGAATCAGGAATGATGAATCAGGAATCAGGAATGATGAATCAGGAATCAGGAATCAGGAATGATGAATCAGGAATCAGGAATGATGAATCAGGAATCAGGAATGATGAATCAGGAATCAGGAATGATAAATGATGAATCAGGGATCAGGAATGATGAATCAGGAATCAGGAATCAGGAATGATGAATCAGGAATCAGGAATCAGGAATGATGAATCAGGAATCAGGAATGATAAATGATGAATCAGGGATCAGGAATGATGAATCAGGAATCAGGAATCAGGAATCAGGAATCAGGAATGATGAATCAGGAATGATAAATCAGGAATCAGGAATGATGAATCAGGAATGATGAATGATGAATCAGGAATGATGAATGATGTATCAGGAATCAGGAATGATGAATCAGGAAAGAGGAATGATGAATCAGGAATCTGGATTGGTGAATCATGAATCATTACTGATGAATCAGGAATCAGGAATGATGAATCAGGAATCAGGAATGATGAATCAGGAAAGAGGAATCATGAATCAGGAATCAGGAATGATGAATCAGGAATGAGGAATCAGGAATCAGGTATGATGAATCAGGAATGAGGAATGATGAATCAGGAATGAGGAATGATAAATCAGGAATCAGGAATGATGAATCAGGAATCAGGAATGATGAATCAGGAATGATAAATCAGGAATCAGGAATCATGAATCAGGAATGATGAATGATGAATCAGGAATGATGAATGATGAATCAGGAATGATGAATGATGTATCAGGAATCAGGAATGATGAATCAGGAAAGAGGAATGATGAATCAGGAATCTGGATTGGTGAATCATGAATCAGGACTGATGAATCAGGAATCAGGAATGATGAATCAGGAATCAGGAATGATGAATCAGGAAAGAGGAATGATGAATCAGGAATCAGGAATGGTGAATCATGAATCAGGAATGATTAATCAGGAATGATGAATGATGAATCAGGAATCAGGAATGATGAATCAGGAATCAGGAATGATGAATCAGGAATGATGAATCAGGAATCAGGAATGATGAATCAGGAATGATGAATGATGTATCAGGAATCAGGAATGGTGAATCATGAATCAGGAATGATGAATCAGGAATCAGGAATGATGAATCAGGAATCAGGTATGATGAATCAGGAATGAGGAATGATGAATCAGGAATGAGGAATGATGAATCAGGAATCAGGAATGATGAATCAGGAATCAGGAATAATGAATCAGGAATGATAAATGAGGAATCAGGAATGATGAATCAGGAATGATGAATGATGAATCAGGAATGATGAATGATGTATCAGGAATCAGGAATGATGAATCAGGAAAGAGGAATGATGAATCAGGAATCTGGATTGGTGAATCATGAATCAGGACTGATGAATCAGGAATCAGGAATGATGAATCAGGAATCAGGAATGATGAATCAGCAATGATGAATGATGTATCAGGAATCAGGAATGATGAATCAGGAAAGAGGAATGATGAATCAGGAATCAGGAATGGTGAATCATGAATCAGGAATGATGAATCAGGAATGATGAATGATGAATCAGGAATCAGGAATGATGAATCAGGAATCAGGAATGATGAATCAGGAATAATGAATCAGGAATCAGGAATGATGAATCAGGAATGACGAATGATGAATCAGGAATGATGAATGATGAATCAGGAATGATGAATGATGAATCAGGAATAATGAATCAGGAATGATGAATAATGAATCAGGAATCAGGAATGATGAATCAGGAATCAGGAATGATGAATCAGAAATCAGGAATGATGAATCAGGAATGATGAATGATGAATCAGGAATGATGAATCAGGAATGATGAATCAGGAATGATGAATCAGCGATCAGGAATCAGGAAAGAGGAATGATGAATCAGGAATCAGGAATGATGAATCAGGAAAGAGGAATGATGAATCAGGAATCAGGAATGGTGAATCATGAATCAGGAATCATTAATCAGGAATGAGGAATGATGAATCAGGAATCAGGAATGATGAATCAGGAAAGAGGAATGATGAATCAGGAATCAGGATTGGTGAATCATGAATCAGGAATGATCAATCAGGAATCAGGAATGATGAATCAGGAATCAGGAATGATGAATCAGGAATGATGAATGATGTATCAGGAATCAGGAATGATGAATCAGGAATCAGGAATGATAAATGATGAATCAGGGATCAGGAATGATGAATCAGGAATCAGGAATCAGGAATCAGGAATCAGGAATGATGAATCAGGAATGATAAATCAGGAATCAGGAATGATGAATCAGGAATGATGAATGATGAATCAGGAATGATGAATGATGTATCAGGAATCAGGAATGATGAATCAGGAAAGAGGAATGATGAATCAGGAATCTGGATTGGTGAATCATGAATCATTACTGATGAATCAGGAATCAGGAATGATGAATCAGGAATCAGGAATGATGAATCAGGAAAGAGGAATGATGAATCAGGAATCAGGAATGGTGAATCATGAATCAGGAATCATTAATCAGGAATGAGGAATGATGAATCAGGAATCAGGAATGATGAATCAGGAAAGAGGAATGATGAATCAGGAATCAGGATTGGTGAATCATGAATCAGGAATGATCAATCAGGAATCAGGAATGATGAATCAGGAATCAGGAATGATGAATCAGGAATGATGAATGATGTATCAGGAATCAGGAATGATGAATCAGGAAAGAGGAATGATGAATCAGGAATCAGGAATGGTGAATCAGGAATCAGGAATGATGAATCAGGAATGATGAATCAGGAATAATGAATCAGGAATCAGGAATGATGAATCAGGAATGACGAATGATGAATCAGGAATCAGGAATGGTGAATCATGAATCAGGAATGATGAATCAGGAATGAGGAATGATTAATCAGGAATGAAGAATGATGAATCAGGAATGAGGAATGATGAATCAGGAATGATGAATCAGGAATCAGGAATCAGGAATGATGAATGATGAATCAGGAATCAGGAATGATGAATCAGGAATCAGGAATGATGAATCAGGAATAATGAATCAGGAATCAGGAATGATGAATCAGGAATGACGAATGATGAATCAGGAATCAGGAATGGTGAATCATGAATCAGGAATGATGAATCAGGAATGAGGAATGATTAATCAGGAATGAAGAATGATGAATCAGGAATGAGGAATGATGAATCAGGAATGATGAATCAGGAATCAGGAATCAGGAATGATGAATCAGGAATGATGAATGATGTATCAGGAATCAGGAATGGTGAATCATGAATCAGGAATGATGAATCAGGAATCAGGAATGATTAATCAGGAATGAAGAATGATGAATCAGGAATGAGGAATGATGAATCAGGAATGATGAATGATGAATCAGGAATCAGGAATGATGAATCAGGAATCAGGAATGATGAATCAGGAATCAGGAATGATGAATCAGGAATTATGAATGATGAATCAGGAATGATGAATCAGGAATGATGAATCAGGAATCAGGAATCAGGAATGATGAATCAGGAATGATGAATCAGGAATCAGGAATCAGGAATGATGAATCAGGAATGATGAATGATGAATCAGGAATGATGAATCAGGAATGATGAATCAGGAATCAGGAATGATCAATCAGGAATCAGGAATGATGAATCAGGAATCAGGAATGATGAATCAGGAATTAGGAATGATGAATCAGGAATGATGAATCAGGAATGATGAATCAGGAATCAGGAATCAGGAATGATGAATCAGGAATTATGAATGATGAATCAGGAATGATGAATCAGGAATCAGGAATGATGAATGATGAATCAGGGATCAGGAATGATGAATCAGGAATCAGGAATCAGGAATGATGAATCAGGAATCAGGAATCAGGAATGATGAATCAGGAATGATGAATGATGAATCAGGAATGATGAATCAGGAATGATGAATCAGGAATCAGGAATGATCAATCAGGAATCAGGAATGATGAATCAGGAATCAGGAATGATGAATCAGGAATGATGAATGATGTATCAGGAATCAGGAATGATGAATCAGGAAAGAGGATTGGTGAATCATGAATCAGAATGATCAATCAGGAATCAGGAATGATGAATCAGGAATCAGGAATGATAAATGATGAATCAGGGATCAGGAATGATGAATCAGGAATCAGGAATCAGGAATGATGAATCAGGAATCAGGAATCAGGAATGATGAATCAGGAATCAGGAATGATAAATGATGAATCAGGGATCAGGAATGATGAATCAGGAATCAGGAATCAGGAATCAGGAATCAGGAATGATGAATCAGGAATGATAAATCAGGAATCAGGAATGATGAATCAGGAATGATGAATGATGAATCAGGAATGATGAATGATGTATCAGGAATCAGGAATGATGAATCAGGAAAGAGGAATGATGAATCAGGAATCTGGATTGGTGAATCATGAATCATTACTGATGAATCAGGAATCAGGAATGATGAATCAGGAATCAGGAATGATGAATCAGGAAAGAGGAATGATGAATCAGGAATCAGGAATGGTGAATCATGAATCAGGAATCATTAATCAGGAATGAGGAATGATGAATCAGGAATCAGGAATGATGAATCAGGAAAGAGGAATGATGAATCAGGAATCAGGATTGGTGAATCATGAATCAGGAATGATCAATCAGGAATCAGGAATGATGAATCAGGAATCAGGAATGATGAATCAGGAATGATGAATGATGTATCAGGAATCAGGAATGATGAATCAGGAATCAGGAATGATAAATGATGAATCAGGGATCAGGAATGATGAATCAGGAATCAGGAAATCAGGAATCAGGAATCAGGAATGATGAATCAGGAATGATAAATCAGGAATCAGGAATGATGAATCAGGAATGATGAATGATGAAATCAGGAATGATGAATGATGTATCAGGAATCAGGAATGATGAATCAGGAAAGAGGAATGATGAATCAGGAATCTGGATTGGTGAATCATGAATCATTACTGATGAATCAGGAATCAGGAATGATGAATCAGGAATCAGGAATGATGAATCAGGAAAGAGGAATGATGAATCAGGAATCAGGAATGGTGAATCATGAATCAGGAATCATTAATCAGGAATGAGGAATGATGAATCAGGAATCAGGAATCAGGAATCAGGAATCAGGAATCAGGAATCAGGAATGATGAATCAGGAATGATCAATCAGGAATAATGAATCAAGAATCAGGGAATGATGAATCAGGAATGAGGATTGACGAATCAGGAATGAGGAATGATCAATCAGGAATCAGGAATGATGAATCAGGAATGAGGATTGATGAATCAGGAATGAGGAATGATGAATCAGGAATCAGGAATGATGAATCAGGAATCAGGAATGATGAATCAGGAATGATGAATCAGGAATCAGGAATGATGAATCAGAATGATGAATGATGTATCAGGAATCAGGAATGGTGAATCATGAATCAGGAATGATGAATCAGGAATAAGGAATGATTAATCAGGAATGAAGAATGATGAATCAGGAATGAGGAATAATGAATCAGGAATGATGAATCAGGAATCAGGAATGATGAATCAGGAATCAGGAATGATGAATCAGGAATGAGGAATGATCAATCAGGAATGAGGAATCAGGAATCAGGTATGATGAATCAGGAATGAGGAATGATGAATCAGGAATGAGGAATGATAAATCAGGAATCAGGAATGATGAATCAGGAATCAGGAATGATGAATCAAGAATGATAAATCAGGAATCAGGAATGATGAATCAGGAATGATGAATGATGAATCAGGAATGATGAATGATGTATCAGGAATCAGGAATGATGAATCAGGAAAGAGGAATGATGAATCAGGAATCTGGATTGGTGAATCATGAATCAGGACTGATGAATCAGGAATCAGGAATGATGAATCAGGAATCACGAATGATGAATCAGGAATCAGGAATGATGAATCAGGAATGATAAATCAGGAATCAGGAATGATGAATCAGGAATGATGAATGATGAATCAGGAATGATGAATGATGTATCAGGAATCAGGAATGATGAATCAGGAAAGAGGAATGATGAATCAGGAATCTGGATTGGTGAATCATGAATCAGGACTGATGAATCAGGAATGATGAATCAGGAATGATGAATCAGGAATCAGGAATGGTGAATCATGAATCAGGAATGATGAATCAGGAATGATGAATGATGAATCAGGAATCAGGAATGATGAATCAGGAATCAGGAATGATGAATCAGGAATAATGAATCAGGAATCAGGAATGATGAATCAGGAATGACGAATGATGAATCAGGAATCAGGAATGGTGAATCATGAATCAGGAATGATGAATCAGGAATGAGGAATGATTAATCAGGAATGAAGAATGATGAATCAGGAATGAGGAATGATGAATCAGGAATGATGAATCAGGAATCAGGAATCAGGAATGATGAATGATGAATCAGGAATCAGGAATGATGAATCAGGAATCAGGAATGATGAATCAGGAATAATGAATCAGGAATCAGGAATGATGAATCAGGAATGACGAATGATGAATCAGGAATCAGGAATGGTGAATCATGAATCAGGAATGATGAATCAGGAATGAGGAATGATTAATCAGGAATGAAGAATGATGAATCAGGAATGAGGAATGATGAATCAGGAATGATGAATCAGGAATCAGGAATCAGGAATGATGAATCAGGAATGATGAATGATGTATCAGGAATCAGGAATGGTGAATCATGAATCAGGAATGATGAATCAGGAATCAGGAATGATTAATCAGGAATGAAGAATGATGAATCAGGAATGAGGAATGATGAATCAGGAAATGATGAATGATGAATCAGGAATCAGGAATGATGAATCAGGAATCAGGAATGATGAATCAGGAATCAGGAATGATGAATCAGGAATTATGAATGATGAATCAGGAATGATGAATCAGGGAATGATGAATCAGGAATCAGGAATCAGGAATGATGAATCAGGAATTATGAATGATGAATCAGGAATGATGAATCAGGAATCAGGAATGATGAATGATGAATCAGGGATCAGGAATGATGAATCAGGAATCAGGAATCAGGAATGATGAATCAGGAATCAGGAATCAGGAATCAGGAATCAGGAATCAGGAATGATGAATCAGGAATGATCAATCAGGAATAATGAATCAAGAATCAGGAATGATGAATCAGGAATGAGGATTGACGAATCAGGAATGAGGAATGATCAATCAGGAATCAGGAATGATGAATCAGGAATGAGGATTGATGAATCAGGAATGAGGAATGATGAATCAGGAATCAGGAATGATGAATCAGGAATCAGGAATGATGAATCAGGAATGATGAATCAGGAATCAGGAATGATGAATCAGGAATGATGAATGATGTATCAGGAATCAGGAATGGTGAATCATGAATCAGGAATGATGAATCAGGAATGAGGAATGATTAATCAGGAATGAAGAATGATGAATCAGGAATGAGGAATAATGAATCAGGAATGATGAATCAGGAATCAGGAATGATGAATCAGGAATCAGGAATGATGAATCAGGAATGAGGAATGATCAATCAGGAATGAGGAATCAGGAATCAGGTATGATGAATCAGGAATGAGGAATGATGAATCAGGAATGAGGAATGATAAATCAGGAATCAGGAATGATGAATCAGGAATCAGGAATGATGAATCAAGAATGATAAATCAGGAATCAGGAATGATGAATCAGGAATGATGAATGATGAATCAGGAATGATGAATGATGTATCAGGAATCAGGAATGATGAATCAGGAAAGAGGAATGATGAATCAGGAATCTGGATTGGTGAATCATGAATCAGGACTGATGAATCAGGAATCAGGAATGATGAATCAGGAATCAGGAATGATGAATCAGATCAGGAATGATGAATCAGGAATGATAAATCAGGAATCAGGAATGATGAATCAGGAATGATGAATGATGAATCAGGAATGATGAATGATGTATCAGGAATCAGGAATGATGAATCAGGAAAGAGGAATGATGAATCAGGAATCTGGATTGGTGAATCATGAATCAGGACTGATGAATCAGGAATGATGAATCAGGAATGATGAATCAGGAATCAGGAATGGTGAATCATGAATCAGGAATGATGAATCAGGAATGATGAATGATGAATCAGGAATCAGGAATGATGAATCAGGAATCAGGAATGATGAATCAGGAATAATGAATCAGGAATCAGGAATGATGAATCAGGAATGACGAATGATGAATCAGGAATCAGGAATGGTGAATCATGAATCAGGAATGATGAATCAGGAATGAGGAATGATTAATCAGGAATGAAGAATGATGAATCAGGAATGAGGAATGATGAATCAGGAATGATGAATCAGGAATCAGGAATCAGGAATGATGAATGATGAATCAGGAATCAGGAATGATGAATCAGGAATCAGGAATGATGAATCAGGAATAATGAATCAGGAATCAGGAATGATGAGATCAGGAATGACGAATGATGAATCAGGAATCAGGAATGGTGAATCATGAATCAGGAATGATGAATCAGGAATGAGGAATGATTAATCAGGAATGAAGAATGATGAATCAGGAATGATAATGATGAATCAGGAATGATGAATCAGGAATCAGGAATCAGGAATGATGAATCAGGAATGATGAATGATGTATCAGGAATCAGGAATGGTGAATCATGAATCAGGAATGATGAATCAGGAATCAGGAATGATTAATCAGGAATGAAGAATGATGAATCAGGAATGAGGAATGATGAATCAGGAATGATGAATGATGAATCAGGAATCAGGAATGATGAATCAGGAATCAGGAATGATGAATCAGGAATCAGGAATGATGAATCAGGAATTATGAATGATGAATCAGGAATGATGAATCAGGAATGATGAATCAGGAATCAGGAATCAGGAATGATGAATCAGGAATTATGAATGATGAATCAGGAATGATGAATCAGGAATCAGGAATGATGAATGATGAATCAGGGATCAGGAATGATGAATCAGGAATCAGGAATCAGGAATGATGAATCAGGAATCAGGAATCAGGAATGATGAATCAGGAATGATGAATGATGAATCAGGAATGATGAATCAGGAATGATGAATCAGGAATCAGGAATGATCAATCAGGAATCAGGAATGATGAATCAGGAATCAGGAATGATGAATCAGGAATTAGGAATGATGAATCAGGAATGATGAATCAGGAATGATGAATCAGGAATCAGGAATCAGGAATGATGAATCAGGAATTATGAATGATGAATCAGGAATGATGAATCAGGAATCAGGAATGATGAATGATGAATCAGGGATCAGGAATGATGAATCAGGAATCAGGAATCAGGAATGATGAATCAGGAATCAGGAATCAGGAATGATGAATCAGGAATGATGAATGATGAATCAGGAATGATGAATCAGGAATGATGAATCAGGAATCAGGAATGATCAATCAGGAATCAGGAATGATGAATCAGGAATCAGGAATGATGAATCAGGAATGATGAATGATGTATCAGGAATCAGGAATGATGAATCAGGAAAGAGGATTGGTGAATCATGAATCAGGAATGATCAATCAGGAATCAGGAATGATGAATCAGGAATCAGGAATGATAAATGATGAATCAGGGATCAGGAATGATGAATCAGGAATCAGGAATCAGGAATGATGAATCAGGAATCAGGAATCAGGAATGATGAATCAGGAATCAGGAATGATAAATGATGAATCAGGGATCAGGAATGATGAATCAGGAATCAGGAATCAGGAATCAGGAATCAGGAATGATGAATCAGGAATGATAAATCAGGAATCAGGAATGATGAATCAGGAATGATGAATGATGAATCAGGAATGATGAATGATGTATCAGGAATCAGGAATGATGAATCAGGAAAGAGGAATGATGAATCAGGAATCTGGATTGGTGAATCATGAATCATTACTGATGAATCAGGAATCAGGAATGATGAATCAGGAATCAGGAATGATGAATCAGGAAAGAGGAATGATGAATCAGGAATCAGGAATGGTGAATCATGAATCAGGAATCATTAATCAGGAATGAGGAATGATGAATCAGGAATCAGGAATTATGAATCAGGAAAGAGGAATGATGAATCAGGAATCAGGATTGGTGAATCATGAATCAGGAATGATCAATCAGGAATCAGGAATGATGAATCAGGAATCAGGAATGATGAATCAGGAATGATGAATGATGTATCAGGAATCAGGAATGATGAATCAGGAATCAGGAATGATAAATGATGAATCAGGGATCAGGAATGATGAATCAGGAATCAGGAATCAGGAATCAGGAATCAGGAATGATGAATCAGGAATGATAAATCAGGAATCAGGAATGATGAATCAGGAATGATGAATGATGAATCAGGAATGATGAATGATGTATCAGGAATCAGGAATGATGAATCAGGAAAGAGGAATGATGAATCAGGAATCTGGATTGGTGAATCATGAATCATTACTGATGAATCAGGAATCAGGAATGATGAATCAGGAATCAGGAATGATGAATCAGGAAAGAGGAATGATGAATCAGGAATCAGGAATGGTGAATCATGAATCAGGAATCATTAATCAGGAATGAGGAATGATGAATCAGGAATCAGGAATGATGAATCAGGAAAGAGGAATGATGAATCAGGAATCAGGATTGGTGAATCATGAATCAGGAATGATCAATCAGGAATCAGGAATGATGAATCAGGAATCAGGAATGATGAATCAGGAATGATGAATGATGTATCAGGAATCAGGAATGATGAATCAGGAAAGAGGAATGATGAATCAGGAATCAGGAATGGTGAATCAGGAATCAGGAATGATGAATCAGGAATCAGGAATGATGAATCAGGAATCAGGAATGATGAATCGGGAATAAGGAATGATCAATGAGGAATGATGAATGATGAATCAGGAATCAGGAATGATGAATCAGGAATGATGAATGATGAATCAGGAATCAGGAATGATGAATCAGGAATCAGGAATGATGAATCAGGAATCAAGAATGATGAATCAGGAATGATGAATGATGAATCAGGAATGATGAATGATGTATCAGGAATCAGGAATGATGAATCAGGAAAGAGGAATGATGAATCAGGAATCAGGAATGGTGAATAATGAATCAGGAATGATGAATCAGGAATCAGGAATGATGAATCAGGAATCAGGAATCAGGAATGATGAATCAGGAATCAGGAATGATGAATCAGGAATCAGGAATGATGAATCAGGAATCAGGAATGATAAATGATGAATCAGGGATCAGGAATGATGAATCAGGAATCAGGAATCAGGAATGATGAATCAGGAATCAGGAATCAGGAATGATGAATCAGGAATCAGGAATGATAAATGATGAATCAGGGATCAGGAATGATGAATCAGGAATCAGGAATCAGGAATCAGGAATCAGGAATGATGAATCAGGAATGATAAATCAGGAATCAGGAATGATGAATCAGGAATGATGAATGATGAATCAGGAATGATGAATGATGTATCAGGAATCAGGAATGATGAATCAGGAAAGAGGAATGATGAATCAGGAATCTGGATTGGTGAATCATGAATCATTACTGATGAATCAGGAATCAGGAATGATGAATCAGGAATCAGGAATGATGAATCAGGAAAGAGGAATGATGAATCAGGAATCAGGAATGGTGAATCATGAATCAGGAATCATTAATCAGGAATGAGGAATGATGAATCAGGAATCAGGAATGATGAATCAGGAAAGAGGAATGATGAATCAGGAATCAGGATTGGTGAATCATGAATCAGGAATGATCAATCAGGAATCAGGAATGATGAATCAGGAATCAGGAATGATGAATCAGGAATGATGAATGATGTATCAGGAATCAGGAATGATGAATCAGGAATCAGGAATGATAAATGATGAATCAGGGATCAGGAATGATGAATCAGGAATCAGGAATCAGGAATCAGGAATCAGGAATGATGAATCAGGAATGATAAATCAGGAATCAGGAATGATGAATCAGGAATGATGAATGATGAATCAGGAATGATGAATGATGTATCAGGAATCAGGAATGATGAATCAGGAAAGAGGAATGATGAATCAGGAATCTGGATTGGTGAATCATGAATCATTACTGATGAATCAGGAATCAGGAATGATGAATCAGGAATCAGGAATGATGAATCAGGAAAGAGGAATGATGAATCAGGAATCAGGAATGGTGAATCATGAATCAGGAATCATTAATCAGGAATGAGGAATGATGAATCAGGAATCAGGAATGATGAATCAGGAAAGAGGAATGATGAATCAGGAATCAGGATTGGTGAATCATGAATCAGGAATGATCAATCAGGAATCAGGAATGATGAATCAGGAATCAGGAATGATGAATCAGGAATGATGAATGATGTATCAGGAATCAGGAATGATGAATCAGGAAAGAGGAATGATGAATCAGGAATCAGGAATGGTGAATCAGGAATCAGGAATGATGAATCAGGAATCAGGAATGATGAATCAGGAATCAGGAATGATGAATCGGGAATAAGGAATGATCAATGAGGAATGATGAATGATGAATCAGGAATCAGGAATGATGAATCAGGAATGATGAATGATGAATCAGGAATCAGGAATGATGAATCAGGAATCAGGAATGATGAATCAGGAATCAAGAATGATGAATCAGGAATGATGAATGATGAATCAGGAATGATGAATGATGTATCAGGAATCAGGAATGATGAATCAGGAAAGAGGAATGATGAATCAGGAATCAGGAATGGTGAATAATGAATCAGGAATGATGAATCAGGAATCAGGAATGATGAATCAGGAATCAGGAATCAGGAATGATGAATCAGGAATCAGGAATGATGAATCAGGAATCAGGAATGATGAATCAGGAATCAGGAATGATAAATGATGAATCAGGGATCAGGAATGATGAATCAGGAATCAGGAATCAGGAATGATGAATCAGGAATCAGGAATCAGGAATGATGAATCAGGAATCAGGAATGATAAATGATGAATCAGGGATCAGGAATGATGAATCAGGAATCAGGAATCAGGAATCAGGAATCAGGAATGATGAATCAGGAATGATAAATCAGGAATCAGGAATGATGAATCAGGAATGATGAATGATGAATCAGGAATGATGAATGATGTATCAGGAATCAGGAATGATGAATCAGGAAAGAGGAATGATGAATCAGGAATCTGGATTGGTGAATCATGAATCATTACTGATGAATCAGGAATCAGGAATGATGAATCAGGAATCAGGAATGATGAATCAGGAAAGAGGAATCATGAATCAGGAATCAGGAATGATGAATCAGGAATGAGGAATCAGGAATCAGGTATGATGAATCAGGAATGAGGAATGATGAATCAGGAATGAGGAATGATAAATCAGGAATCAGGAATGATGAATCAGGAATCAGGAATGATGAATCAGGAATGATAAATCAGGAATCAGGAATCATGAATCAGGAATGATGAATGATGAATCAGGAATGATGAATGATGAATCAGGAATGATGAATGATGTATCAGGAATCAGGAATGATGAATCAGGAAAGAGGAATGATGAATCAGGAATCTGGATTGGTGAATCATGAATCAGGACTGATGAATCAGGAATCAGGAATGATGAATCAGGAATCAGGAATGATGAATCAGGAAAGAGGAATGATGAATCAGGAATCAGGAATGGTGAATCATGAATCAGGAATGATTAATCAGGAATGATGAATGATGAATCAGGAATCAGGAATGATGAATCAGGAATCAGGAATGATGAATCAGGAATGATGAATCAGGAATCAGGAATGATGAATCAGGAATGATGAATGATGTATCAGGAATCAGGAATGGTGAATCATGAATCAGGAATGATGAATCAGGAATCAGGAATGATGAATCAGGAATCAGGTATGATGAATCAGGAATGAGGAATGATGAATCAGGAATGAGGAATGATGAATCAGGAATCAGGAATGATGAATCAGGAATCAGGAATAATGAATCAGGAATGATAAATGAGGAATCAGGAATGATGAATCAGGAATGATGAATGATGAATCAGGAATGATGAATGATGTATCAGGAATCAGGAATGATGAATCAGGAAAGAGGAATGATGAATCAGGAATCTGGATTGGTGAATCATGAATCAGGACTGATGAATCAGGAATCAGGAATGATGAATCAGGAATCAGGAATGATGAATCAGCAATGATGAATGATGTATCAGGAATCAGGAATGATGAATCAGGAAAGAGGAATGATGAATCAGGAATCAGGAATGGTGAATCATGAATCAGGAATGATGAATCAGGAATGATGAATGATGAATCAGGAATCAGGAATGATGAATCAGGAATCAGGAATGATGAATCAGGAATAATGAATCAGGAATCAGGAATGATGAATCAGGAATGACGAATGATGAATCAGGAATGATGAATGATGAATCAGGAATGATGAATGATGAATCAGGAATAATGAATCAGGAATGATGAATAATGAATCAGGAATCAGGAATGATGAATCAGGAATCAGGAATGATGAATCAGAAATCAGGAATGATGAATCAGGAATGATGAATGATGAATCAGGAATGATGAATCAGGAATGATGAATCAGGAATGATGAATCAGCGATCAGGAATCAGGAAAGAGGAATGATGAATCAGGAATCAGGAATGATGAATCAGGAAAGAGGAATGATGAATCAGGAATCAGGAATGGTGAATCATGAATCAGGAATCATTAATCAGGAATGAGGAATGATGAATCAGGAATCAGGAATGATGAATCAGGAAAGAGGAATGATGAATCAGGAATCAGGATTGGTGAATCATGAATCAGGAATGATCAATCAGGAATCAGGAATGATGAATCAGGAATCAGGAATGATGAATCAGGAATGATGAATGATGTATCAGGAATCAGGAATGATGAATCAGGAATCAGGAATGATAAATGATGAATCAGGGATCAGGAATGATGAATCAGGAATCAGGAATCAGGAATCAGGAATCAGGAATGATGAATCAGGAATGATAAATCAGGAATCAGGAATGATGAATCAGGAATGATGAATGATGAATCAGGAATGATGAATGATGTATCAGGAATCAGGAATGATGAATCAGGAAAGAGGAATGATGAATCAGGAATCTGGATTGGTGAATCATGAATCATTACTGATGAATCAGGAATCAGGAATGATGAATCAGGAATCAGGAATGATGAATCAGGAAAGAGGAATGATGAATCAGGAATCAGGAATGGTGAATCATGAATCAGGAATCATTAATCAGGAATGAGGAATGATGAATCAGGAATCAGGAATGATGAATCAGGAAAGAGGAATGATGAATCAGGAATCAGGATTGGTGAATCATGAATCAGGAATGATCAATCAGGAATCAGGAATGATGAATCAGGAATCAGGAATGATGAATCAGGAATGATGAATGATGTATCAGGAATCAGGAATGATGAATCAGGAAAGAGGAATGATGAATCAGGAATCAGGAATGGTGAATCAGGAATCAGGAATGATGAATCAGGAATCAGGAATGATGAATCAGGAATCAGGAATGATGAATCGGGAATAAGGAATGATCAATGAGGAATGATGAATGATGAATCAGGAATCAGGAATGATGAATCAGGAATGATGAATGATGAATCAGGAATCAGGAATGATGAATCAGGAATCAGGAATGATGAATCAGGAATCAAGAATGATGAATCAGGAATGATGAATGATGAATCAGGAATGATGAATGATGTATCAGGAATCAGGAATGATGAATCAGGAAAGAGGAATGATGAATCAGGAATCAGGAATGGTGAATAATGAATCAGGAATGATGAATCAGGAATCAGGAATGATGAATCAGGAATCAGGAATCAGGAATGATGAATCAGGAATCAGGAATGATGAATCAGGAATCAGGAATGATGAATCAGGAATCAGGAATGATAAATGATGAATCAGGGATCAGGAATGATGAATCAGGAATCAGGAATCAGGAATGATGAATCAGGAATCAGGAATCAGGAATGATGAATCAGGAATCAGGAATGATAAATGATGAATCAGGGATCAGGAATGATGAATCAGGAATCAGGAATCAGGAATCAGGAATCAGGAATGATGAATCAGGAATGATAAATCAGGAATCAGGAATGATGAATCAGGAATGATGAATGATGAATCAGGAATGATGAATGATGTATCAGGAATCAGGAATGATGAATCAGGAAAGAGGAATGATGAATCAGGAATCTGGATTGGTGAATCATGAATCATTACTGATGAATCAGGAATCAGGAATGATGAATCAGGAATCAGGAATGATGAATCAGGAAAGAGGAATCATGAATCAGGAATCAGGAATGATGAATCAGGAATGAGGAATCAGGAATCAGGTATGATGAATCAGGAATGAGGAATGATGAATCAGGAATCAGGAATGATAAATCAGGAATCAGGAATGATGAATCAGGAATCAGGAATGATGAATCAGGAATGATAAATCAGGAATCAGGAATCATGAATCAGGAATGATGAATGATGAATCAGGAATGATGAATGATGAATCAGGAATGATGAATGATGTATCAGGAATCAGGAATGATGAATCAGGAAAGAGGAATGATGAATCAGGAATCTGGATTGGTGAATCATGAATCAGGACTGATGAATCAGGAATCAGGAATGATGAATCAGGAATCAGGAATGATGAATCAGGAAAGAGGAATGATGAATCAGGAATCAGGAATGGTGAATCATGAATCAGGAATGATTAATCAGGAATGATGAATGATGAATCAGGAATCAGGAATGATGAATCAGGAATCAGGAATGATGAATCAGGAATGATGAATCAGGAATCAGGAATGATGAATCAGGAATGATGAATGATGTATCAGGAATCAGGAATGGTGAATCATGAATCAGGAATGATGAATCAGGAATCAGGAATGATGAATCAGGAATCAGGTATGATGAATCAGGAATGAGGAATGATGAATCAGGAATGAGGAATGATGAATCAGGAATCAGGAATGATGAATCAGGAATCAGGAATAATGAATCAGGAATGATAAATCAGGAATCAGGAATGATGAATCAGGAATGATGAATGATGTATCAGGAATCAGGAATGATGAATCAGGAAAGAGGAATGATGAATAAGGAATCTGGATTGGTGAATCACGAATCAGGACTGATGAATCAGGAATCAGGAATGATGAATCAGGAATCAGGAATGATGAATCAGCAATGATGAATGATGTATCAGGAATCAGGAATGATGAATCAGGAAAGAGGAATGATGAATCAGGAATCAGGAATGGTGAATCATGAATCAGGAATGATGAATCAGGAATGATGAATGATGAATCAGGAATCAGGAATGATGAATCAGCAATGATGAATGATGTATCAGGAATCAGGAATGATGAATCAGGAAAGAGGAATGATGAATCAGGAATCAGGAATGGTGAATCATGAATCAGGAATGATGAATCAGGAATGATGAATGATGAATCAGGAATCAGGAATGATGAATCAGGAATCAGGAATGATGAATCAGGAATAATGAATCAGGAATCAGGAATGATGAATCAGGAATCAGGAATGATGAATCAGGAAAGAGGAATGATGAATCAGGAATCAGGAATGGTGAATCATGAATCAGGAATCATTAATCAGGAATGAGGAATGATGAATCAGGAATCAGGAATGATGAATCAGGAAAGAGGAATGATGAATCAGGAATCAGGATTGGTGAATCATGAATCAGGAATGATCAATCAGGAATCAGGAATGATGAATCAGGAATCAGGAATGATGAATCAGGAATGATGAATGATGTATCAGGAATCAGGAATGATGAATCAGGAATCAGGAATGATAAATGATGAATCACGGATCAGGAATGATGAATCAGGAATCAGGAATCAGGAATCAGGAATCAGGAATGATGAATCAGGAATGATAAATCAGGAATCAGGAATGATGAATCAGGAATGAGGAATGATGAATCAGGAATCAGGAATGATGAATCAGGAATCAGGAATGATGAATCAGGAATGATAAATCAGGAATCAGGAATGATGAATCAGGAATGATGAATGATGAATCAGGAATGATGAATGATGTATCAGGAATCAGGAATGATGAATCAGGAAAGAGGAATGATGAATCAGGAATCTGGATTGGTGAATCATGAATCAGGACTGATGAATCAGGAATGATGAATCAGGAATGATGAATCAGGAATCAGGAATGGTGAATCATGAATCAGGAATGATGAATCAGGAATGATGAATGATGAATCAGGAATCAGGAATGATGAATCAGGAATCAGGAATGATGAATCAGGAATAATGAATCATGAATCAGGAATGATGAATCAGGAATGACGAATGATGAATCAGGAATCAGGAATGGTGAATCATGAATCAGGAATGATGAATCAGGAATGAGGAATGATTAATCAGGAATGAAGAATGATGAATCAGGAATGAGGAATGATGAATCAGGAATGATGAATCAGGAATCAGGAATCAGGAATGATGAATCAGGAATGATGAATGATGTATCAGGAATCAGGAATGGTGAATCATGAATCAGGAATGATGAATCAGGAATCAGGAATGATTAATCAGGAATGAAGAATGATGAATCAGGAATGAGGAATGATGAATCAGGAATGATGAATGATGAATCAGGAATCAGGAATGATGAATCAGGAATCAGGAATGATGAATCAGGAATCAGGAATGATGAATCAGGAATTATGAATGATGAATCAGGAATGATGAATCAGGAATGATGAATCAGGAATCAGGAATCAGGAATGATGAATCAGGAATTATGAATGATGAATCAGGAATGATGAATCAGGAATCAGGAATGATGAATGATGAATCAGGGATCAGGAATGATGAATCAGGAATCAGGAATCAGGAATGATGAATCAGGAATCAGGAATCAGGAATGATGAATCAGGAATGATGAATGATGAATCAGGAATGATGAATCAGGAATGATGAATCAGGAATCAGGAATGATCAATCAGGAATCAGGAATGATGAATCAGGAATCAGGAATGATGAATCAGGAATTAGGAATGATGAATCAGGAATGATGAATCAGGAATGATGAATCAGGAATCAGGAATCAGGAATGATGAATCAGGAATTATGAATGATGAATCAGGAATGATGAATCAGGAATCAGGAATGATGAATGATGAATCAGGGATCAGGAATGATGAATCAGGAATCAGGAATCAGGAATGATGAATCAGGAATCAGGAATCAGGAATGATGAATCAGGAATGATGAATGATGAATCAGGAATGATGAATCAGGAATGATGAATCAGGAATCAGGAATGATGAATCAGGAATCAGGAATGATGAATCAGGAATCAGGAATGATGAATCAGGAATGATGAATGATGTATCAGGAATCAGGAATGATGAATCAGGAAAGAGGATTGGTGAATCATGAATCAGGAATGATCAATCAGGAATCAGGAATGATGAATCAGGAATCAGGAATGATAAATGATGAATCAGGGATCAGGAATGATGAATCAGGAATCAGGAATCAGGAATGATGAATCAGGAATCAGGAATCAGGAATGATGAATCAGGAATCAGGAATGATAAATGATGAATCAGGGATCAGGAATGATGAATCAGGAATCAGGAATCAGGAATCAGGAATCAGGAATGATGAATCAGGAATGATAAATCAGGAATCAGGAATGATGAATCAGGAATGATGAATGATGAATCAGGAATGATGAATGATGTATCAGGAATCAGGAATGATGAATCAGGAAAGAGGAATGATGAATCAGGAATCTGGATTGGTGAATCATGAATCATTACTGATGAATCAGGAATCAGGAATGATGAATCAGGAATCAGGAATGATGAATCAGGAAAGAGGAATGATGAATCAGGAATCAGGAATGGTGAATCATGAATCAGGAATCATTAATCAGGAATGAGGAATGATGAATCAGGAATCAGGAATGATGAATCAGGAAAGAGGAATGATGAATCAGGAATCAGGATTGGTGAATCATGAATCAGGAATGATCAATCAGGAATCAGGAATGATGAATCAGGAATCAGGAATGATGAATCAGGAATGATGAATGATGTATCAGGAATCAGGAATGATGAATCAGGAATCAGGAATGATAAATGATGAATCAGGGATCAGGAATGATGAATCAGGAATCAGGAATCAGGAATCAGGAATCAGGAATGATGAATCAGGAATGATAAATCAGGAATCAGGAATGATGAATCAGGAATGATGAATGATGAATCAGGAATGATGAATGATGTATCAGGAATCAGGAATGATGAATCAGGAAAGAGGAATGATGAATCAGGAATCTGGATTGGTGAATCATGAATCATTACTGATGAATCAGGAATCAGGAATGATGAATCAGGAATCAGGAATGATGAATCAGGAAAGAGGAATGATGAATCAGGAATCAGGAATGGTGAATCATGAATCAGGAATCATTAATCAGGAATGAGGAATGATGAATCAGGAATCAGGAATGATGAATCAGGAAAGAGGAATGATGAATCAGGAATCAGGATTGGTGAATCATGAATCAGGAATGATCAATCAGGAATCAGGAATGATGAATCAGGAATCAGGAATGATGAATCAGGAATGATGAATGATGTATCAGGAATCAGGAATGATGAATCAGGAAAGAGGAATGATGAATCAGGAATCAGGAATGGTGAATCAGGAATCAGGAATGATGAATCAGGAATCAGGAATGATGAATCAGGAATCAGGAATGATGAATCGGGAATAAGGAATGATCAATGAGGAATGATGAATGATGAATCAGGAATCAGGAATGATGAATCAGGAATGATGAATGATGAATCAGGAATCAGGAACGATGAATCAGGAATCAGGAATGATGAATCAGGAATCAAGAATGATGAATCAGGAATGATGAATGATGAATCAGGAATGATGAATGATGTATCAGGAATCAGGAATGATGAATCAGGAAAGAGGAATGATGAATCAGGAATCAGGAATGGTGAATAATGAATCAGGAATGATGAATCAGGAATCAGGAATGATGAATCAGGAATCAGGAATCAGGAATGATGAATCAGGAATCAGGAATGATGAATCAGGAATCAGGAATGATGAATCAGGAATCAGGAATGATAAATGATGAATCAGGGATCAGGAATGATGAATCAGGAATCAGGAATCAGGAATGATGAATCAGGAATCAGGAATCAGGAATGATGAATCAGGAATCAGGAATGATAAATGATGAATCAGGGATCAGGAATGATAAATGATGAATCAGGGATCAGGAATGATGAATCAGGAATCAGGAATCAGGAATCAGGAATCAGGAATGATGAATCAGGAATGATAAATCAGGAATCAGGAATGATGAATCAGGAATGATGAATGATGAATCAGGAATGATGAATGATGTATCAGGAATCAGGAATGATGAATCAGGAAAGAGGAATGATGAATCAGGAATCTGGATTGGTGAATCATGAATCATTACTGATGAATCAGGAATCAGGAATGATGAATCAGGAATCAGGAATGATGAATCAGGAAAGAGGAATGATGAATCAGGAATCAGGAATGGTGAATCATGAATCAGGAATCATTAATCAGGAATGAGGAATGATGAATCAGGAATCAGGAATGATGAATCAGGAAAGAGGAATGATGAATCAGGAATCAGGATTGGTGAATCATGAATCAGGAATGATCAATCAGGAATCAGGAATGATGAATCAGGAATCAGGAATGATGAATCAGGAATGATGAATGATGTATCAGGAATCAGGAATGATGAATCAGGAATCAGGAATGATAAATGATGAATCAGGGATCAGGAATGATGAATCAGGAATCAGGAATCAGGAATCAGGAATCAGGAATGATGAATCAGGAATGATAAATCAGGAATCAGGAATGATGAATCAGGAATGATGAATGATGAATCAGGAATGATGAATGATGTATCAGGAATCAGGAATGATGAATCAGGAAAGAGGAATGATGAATCAGGAATCTGGATTGGTGAATCATGAATCATTACTGATGAATCAGGAATCAGGAATGATGAATCAGGAATCAGGAATGATGAATCAGGAAAGAGGAATGATGAATCAGGAATCAGGAATGGTGAATCATGAATCAGGAATCATTAATCAGGAATGAGGAATGATGAATCAGGAATCAGGAATGATGAATCAGGAAAGAGGAATGATGAATCAGGAATCAGGATTGGTGAATCATGAATCAGGAATGATCAATCAGGAATCAGGAATGATGAATCAGGAATCAGGAATGATGAATCAGGAATGATGAATGATGTATCAGGAATCAGGAATGATGAATCAGGAAAGAGGAATGATGAATCAGGAATCAGGAATGGTGAATCAGGAATCAGGAATGATGAATCAGGAATCAGGAATGATGAATCAGGAATCAGGAATGATGAATCGGGAATAAGGAATGATCAATGAGGAATGATGAATGATGAATCAGGAATCAGGAATGATGAATCAGGAATGATGAATGATGAATCAGGAATCAGGAATGATGAATCAGGAATCAGGAATGATGAATCAGGAATCAAGAATGATGAATCAGGAATGATGAATGATGAATCAGGGAATGATGAATGATGTATCAGGAATCAGGAATGATGAATCAGGAAAGAGGAATGATGAATCAGGAATCAGGAATGGTGAATAATGAATCAGGAATGATGAATCAGGAATCAGGAATGATGAATCAGGAATCAGGAATCAGGAATGATGAATCAGGAATCAGGAATGATGAATCAGGAATCAGGAATGATGAATCAGGAATCAGGAATGATAAATGATGAATCAGGGATCAGGAATGATGAATCAGGAATCAGGAATCAGGAATGATGAATCAGGAATCAGGAATCAGGAATGATGAATCAGGAATCAGGAATGATAAATGATGAATCAGGGATCAGGAATGATGAATCAGGAATCAGGAATCAGGAATCAGGAATCAGGAATGATGAATCAGGAATGATAAATCAGGAATCAGGAATGATGAATCAGGAATGATGAATGATGAATCAGGAATGATGAATGATGTATCAGGAATCAGGAATGATGAATCAGGAAAGAGGAATGATGAATCAGGAATCTGGATTGGTGAATCATGAATCATTACTGATGAATCAGGAATCAGGAATGATGAATCAGGAATCAGGAATGATGAATCAGGAATGATGAATGATGTATCAGGAATCAGAATGATAAATGATGAATCAGGGATCAGGAATGATGAATCAGGAATCAGGAATCAGGAATCAGGAATCAGGAATGATGAATCAGGAATGATAAATCAGGAATCAGGAATGATGAATCAGGAATGATGAATGATGAATCAGGAATGATGAATGATGTATCAGGAATCAGGAATGATGAATCAGGAAAGAGGAATGATGAATCAGGAATCAGGAATGATGAATCAGGAATCAGGAATGATGAATCAGGAATGATAAATCAGGAATCAGGAATGATGAATCAGGAATGATGAATGATGAATCAGGAATGATGAATGATGTATCAGGAATCAGGAATGATGAATCAGGAAAGAGGAATGATGAATCAGGAATCTGGATTGGTGAATCATGAATCAGGACTGATGAATCAGGAATGATGAATCAGGAATGATGAATCAGGAATCAGGAATGGTGAATCATGAATCAGGAATGATGAATCAGGAATGATGAATGATGAATCAGGAATCAGGAATGATGAATCAGGAATCAGGAATGATGAATCAGGAATAATGAATCAGGAATCAGGAATGATGAATCAGGAATGACGAATGATGAATCAGGAATCAGGAATGGTGAATCATGAATCAGGAATGATGAATCAGGAATGAGGAATGATTAATCAGGAATGAAGAATGATGAATCAGGAATGAGGAATGATGAATCAGGAATGATGAATCAGGAATCAGGAATCAGGAATGATGAATCAGGAATGATGAATGATGTATCAGGAATCAGGAATGGTGAATCATGAATCAGGAATGATGAATCAGGAATCAGGAATGATTAATCAGGAATGAAGAATGATGAATCAGGAATGAGGAATGATGAATCAGGAATGATGAATGATGAATCAGGAATCAGGAATGATGAATCAGGAATCAGGAATGATGAATCAGGAATCAGGAATGATGAATCAGGAATTATGAATGATGAATCAGGAATGATGAATCAGGAATGATGAATCAGGAATCAGGAATCAGGAATGATGAATCAGGAATTATGAATGATGAATCAGGAATGATGAATCAGGAATCAGGAATGATGAATGATGAATCAGGGATCAGGATGATGAATCAGGAATCAGGAATCAGGAATGATGAATCAGGAATCAGGAATCAGGAATGATGAATCAGGAATGATGAATGATGAATCAGGAATGATGAATCAGGAATGATGAATCAGGAATCAGGAATGATCAATCAGGAATCAGGAATGATGAATCAGGAATCAGGAATGATGAATCAGGAATTAGGAATGATGAATCAGGAATGATGAATCAGGAATGATGAATCAGGAATCAGGAATCAGGAATGATGAATCAGGAATTATGAATGATGAATCAGGAATGATGAATCAGGAATCAGGAATGATGAATGATGAATCAGGGATCAGGAATGATGAATCAGGAATCAGGAATCAGGAATGATGAATCAGGAATCAGGAATCAGGAATGATGAATCAGGAATGATGAATGATGAATCAGGAATGATGAATCAGGAATGATCAATCAGGAATCAGGAATGATCAATCAGGAATCAGGAATGATGAATCAGGAATCAGGAATGATGAATCAGGAATGATGAATGATGTATCAGGAATCAGGAATGATGAATCAGGAAAGAGGATTGGTGAATCATGAATCAGGAATGATCAATCAGGAATCAGGAATGATGAATCAGGAATCAGGAATGATAAATGATGAATCAGGGATCAGGAAATGATGAATCAGGAATCAGGGATGACAGGAATATCAGGAATGATGAATCAGGAATCAGGAATCAGGAATGATGAATCAGGAATCAGGAATGATAAATGATGAATCAGGGATCAGGAATGATGAATCAGGAATCAGGAATCAGGAATCAGGAATCAGGAATGATGAATCAGGAATGATAAATCAGGATCAGGAATGATGAATCAGGAATGATGAATGATGAATCAGGAATGATGAATGATGTATCAGGAATCAGGAATGATGAATCAGGAAAGAGGAATGATGAATCAGGAATCTGGATTGGTGAATCATGAATCATTACTGATGAATCAGGAATCAGGAATGATGAATCAGGAATCAGGAATGATGAATCAGGAAAGAGGAATGATGAATCAGGAATCAGAATGGTGAATCATGAATCAGGAATCATTAATCAGGAATGAGGAATGATGAATCAGGAATCAGGAATGATGAATCAGGAAAGAGGAATGATGAATCAGGAATCAGGATTGGTGAATCATGAATCAGGAATGATCAATCAGGAATCAGGAATGATGAATCAGGAATCAGGAATGATGAATCAGGAATGATGAATGATGTATCAGGAATCAGGAATGATGAATCAGGAATCAGGAATGATAAATGATGAATCAGGGATCAGGAATGATGAATCAGGAATCAGGAATCAGGAATCAGGAATCAGGAATCAGGAATGATGAATCAGGAATGATAAATCAGGAATCAGGAATGATGAATCAGGAATGATGAATGATGAATCAGGAATGATGAATGATGTATCAGGAATCAGGAATGATGAATCAGGAAAGAGGAATGATGAATCAGGAATCTGGATTGGTGAATCATGAATCATTACTGATGAATCAGGAATCAGGAATGATGAATCAGGAATCAGGAATGATGAATCAGGAAAGAGGAATGATGAATCAGGAATCAGGAATGGTGAATCATGAATCAGGAATCATTAATCAGGAATGAGGAATGATGAATCAGGAATCAGGAATGATGAATCAGGAAAGAGGAATGATGAATCAGGAATCAGGATTGGTGAATCATGAATCAGGAATGATCAATCAGGAATCAGGAATGATGAATCAGGAATCAGGAATGATGAATCAGGAATGATGAATGATGTATCAGGAATCAGGAATGATGAATCAGGAAAGAGGAATGATGAATCAGGAATCAGGAATGGTGAATCAGGAATCAGGAATGATGAATCAGGAATCAGGAATGATGAATCAGGAATCAGGAATGATGAATCGGGAATAAGGAATGATCAATGAGGAATGATGAATGATGAATCAGGAATCAGGAATGATGAATCAGGAATGATGAATGATGAATCAGGAATCAGGAATGATGAATCAGGAATCAGGAATGATGAATCAGGAATGATGAATGATGAATCAGGAATGATGAATGATGTATCAGGAATCAGGAATGATGAATCAGGAAAGAGGAATGATGAATCAGGAATCAGGAATGATGAATCAGGAATCAGGAATGATGAATCAGGAATGATAAATCAGGAATCAGGGAATGATGAATCAGGAATGATGAATGATGAATCAGGAATGATGAATGATGTATCAGGAATCAGGAATGATGAATTCAGGAAAGAGGAATGATGAATCAGGAATCTGGATTGGTGAATCATGAATCAGGACTGATGAATCAGGAATGATGAATCAGGAATGATGAATCAGGGAATCAGGAATGGTGAATCATGAATCAGGATGATGAATCAGGAATGATGAATGATGAATCAGGAATCAGGAATGATGAATCAGGAATCAGGAATGATGAATCAGGAATAATGAATCAGGAATCAGGAATGATGAATCAGGAATGACGAATGATGAATCAGGAATCAGGAATGGTGAATCATGAATCAGGAATGATGAATCAGGAATGAGGAATGATTAATCAGGAATGAAGAATGATGAATCAGGAATGAGGAATGATGAATCAGGAATGATGAATCAGGAATCAGGAATCAGGAATGATGAATCAGGAATGATGAATGATGTATCAGGAATCAGGAATGGTGAATCATGAATCAGGAATGATGAATCAGGAATCAGGAATGATTAATCAGGAATGAAGAATGATGAATCAGGAATGAGGAATGATGAATCAGGAATGATGAATGATGAATCAGGAATCAGGAATGATGAATCAGGAATCAGGAATGATGAATCAGGAATCAGGAATGATGAATCAGGAATTATGAATGATGAATCAGGAATGATGAATCAGGAATGATGAATCAGGAATCAGGAATCAGGAATGATGAATCAGGAATTATGAATGATGAATCAGGAATGATGAATCAGGAATCAGGAATGATGAATGATGAATCAGGGATCAGGAATGATGAATCAGGAATCAGGAATCAGGAATGATGAATCAGGAATCAGGAATCAGGAATGATGAATCAGGAATGATGAATGATGAATCAGGAATGATGAATCAGGAATGATGAATCAGGAATCAGGAATGATCAATCAGGAATCAGGAATGATGAATCAGGAATCAGGAATGATGAATCAGGAATTAGGAATGATGAATCAGGAATGATGAATCAGGAATGATGAATCAGGAATCAGGAATCAGGAATGATGAATCAGGAATTATGAATGATGAATCAGGAATGATGAATCAGGAATCAGGAATGATGAATGATGAATCAGGGATCAGGAATGATGAATCAGGAATCAGGAATCAGGAATGATGAATCAGGAATCAGGAATCAGGAATGATGAATCAGGAATGATGAATGATGAATCAGGAATGATGAATCAGGAATGATCAATCAGGAATCAGGAATGATCAATCAGGAATCAGGAATGATGAATCAGGAATCAGGAATGATGAATCAGGAATGATGAATGATGTATCAGGAATCAGGAATGATGAATCAGGAAAGAGGATTGGTGAATCATGAATCAGGAATGATCAATCAGGAATCAGGAATGATGAATCAGGAATCAGGAATGATAAATGATGAATCAGGGATCAGGAATGATGAATCAGGAATCAGGAATCAGGAATGATGAATCAGGAATCAGGAATCAGGAATGATTGAATCAGGAATCAGGAATGATAAATGTGAATCAGGGATCAGGAATGATGATCAGGAATCAGGAATCAGGAATCAGGAATCAGGAATGATGAATCAGGAATGATAAATCAGGAATCAGGAATGATGAATCAGGAATGATGAATGATGAATCAGGAATGATGAATGATGTATCAGGAATCAGGAATGATGAATCAGGAAAGAGGAATGATGAATCAGGAATCTGGATTGGTGAATCATGAATCATTACTGATGAATCAGGAATCAGGAATGATGAATCAGGAATCAGGAATGATGAATCAGGAAAGAGGAATGATGAATCAGGAATCAGGAATGGTGAATCATGAATCAGGAATCATTAATCAGGAATGAGGAATGATGAATCAGGAATCAGGAATGATGAATCAGGAAAGAGGAATGATGAATCAGGAATCAGGATTGGTGAATCATGAATCAGGAATGATCAATCAGGAATCAGGAATGATGAATCAGGAATCAGGAATGATGAATCAGGGAATGATGAATGATGTATCAGGAATCAGGAATGATGAATCAGGAATCAGGAATGATAAATGATGAATCAGGGATCAGGAATGATGAATCAGGAATCAGGAATCAGGAATCAGGAATCAGGAATGATGAATCAGGAATGATAAATCAGGAATCAGGAATGATGAATCAGGAATGATGAATGATGAATCAGGAATGATGAATGATGTATCAGGAATCAGGAATGATGAATCAGGAAAGAGGAATGATGAATCAGGAATCTGGATTGGTGAATCATGAATCATTACTGATGAATCAGGAATCAGGAATGATGAATCAGGAATCAGGAATGATGAATCAGGAAAGAGGAATGATGAATCAGGAATCAGGAATGGTGAATCATGAATCAGGAATCATTATCAGGAATGAGGAATGATGAATCAGGAATCAGGAATGATGAATCAGGAAAGAGGAATGATGAATCAGGAATCAGGATTGGTGAATCATGAATCAGGAATGATCAATCAGGAATCAGGAATGATGAATCAGGAATCAGGAATGATGAATCAGGAATGATGAATGATGTATCAGGAATCAGGAATGATGAATCAGGAAAGAGGAATGATGAATCAGGAATCAGGAATGGTGAATCAGGAATCAGGAATGATGAATCAGGAATCAGGAATGATGAATCAGGAATCAGGAATGATGAATCGGGAATAAGGAAATGATCAATGAGGAATGATGAATGATGAATCAGGAATCAGGAATGATGAATCAGGAATGATGAATGATGAATCAGGAATCAGGAATGATGAATCAGGAATCAGGAATGATGAATCAGGAATCAAGAATGATGAATCAGGAATGATGAATGATGAATCAGGAATGATGAATGATGTATCAGGAATCAGGAATGATGAATCAGGAAAGAGGAATGATGAATCAGGAATCAGGAATGGTGAATAATGAATCAGGAATGATGAATCAGGAATCAGGAATGATGAATCAGGAATCAGGAATCAGGAATGATGAATCAGGAATCAGGAATGATGAATCAGGAATCAGGAATGATGAATCAGGAATCAGGAATGATAAATGATGAATCAGGGATCAGGAATGATGAATCAGGAATCAGGAATCAGGAATGATGAATCAGGAATCAGGAATCAGGAATGATGAATCAGGAATCAGGAATGATAAATGATGAATCAGGGATCAGGAATGATGAATCAGGAATCAGGAATCAGGAATCAGGAATCAGGAATGATGAATCAGGAATGATAAATCAGGATCAGGAATGATGAATCAGGAATGATGAATGATGAATCAGGAATGATGAATGATGTATCAGGAATCAGGAATGATGAATCAGGAAAGAGGAATGATGAATCAGGAATCTGGATTGGTGAATCATGAATCATTACTGATGAATCAGGAATCAGGAATGATGAATCAGGAATCAGGAATGATGAATCAGGAAAGAGGAATGATGAATCAGGAATCAGGAATGGTGAATCATGAATCAGGAATCATTAATCTGATGAATCAGGAATCAGGAATGATGAATCAGGAAAGAGGAATGATGAATCAGGAATCAGGATTGGTGAATCATGAATCAGGAATGATCAATCAGGAATCAGGAATGATGAATCAGGAATCAGGAATGATGAATCAGGAATGATGAATGATGTATCAGGAATCAGGAATGATGAATCAGGAATCAGGAATGATAAATGATGAATCAGGGATCAGGAATGATGAATCAGGAATCAGGAATCAGGAATCAGGAATCAGGAATGATGAATCAGGAATGATAAATCAGGAATCAGGAATGATGAATCAGGAATGATGAATGATGAATCAGGAATGATGAATGATGTATCAGGAATCAGGAATGATGAATCAGGAAAGAGGAATGATGAATCAGGAATCTGGATTGGTGAATCATGAATCATTACTGATGAATCAGGAATCAGGAATGATGAATCAGGAATCAGGAATGATGAATCAGGAAAGAGGAATGATGAATCAGGAATCAGGAATGGTGAATCATGAATCAGGAATCATTAATCAGGAATGAGGAATGATGAATCAGGAATCAGGAATGATGAATCAGGAAAGAGGAATGATGAATCAGGAATCAGGATTGGTGAATCATGAATCAGGAATGATCAATCAGGAATCAGGAATGATGAATCAGGAATCAGGAATGATGAATCAGGAATGATGAATGATGTATCAGGAATCAGGAATGATGAATCAGGAAAGAGGAATGATGAATCAGGAATCAGGAATGGTGAATCAGGAATCAGGAATGATGAATCAGGAATCAGGAATGATGAATCAGGAAAGAGGAATCATGAATCAGGAATCAGGAATGATGAATCAGGAATGAGGAATCAGGAATCAGGTATGATGAATCAGGAATGAGGAATGATGAATCAGGAATGAGGAATGATAAATCAGGAATCAGGAATGATGAATCAGGAATCAGGAATGATGAATCAGGAATGATAAATCAGGAATCAGGAATCATGAATCAGGAATGATGAATGATGAATCAGGAATGATGAATGATGAATCAGGAATGATGAATGATGTATCAGGAATCAGGAATGATGAATCAGGAAAGAGGAATGATGAATCAGGAATCTGGATTGGTGAATCATGAATCAGGACTGATGAATCAGGAATCAGGAATGATGAATCAGGAATCAGGAATGATGAATCAGGAAAGAGGAATGATGAATCAGGAATCAGGAATGGTGAATCATGAATCAGGAATGATTAATCAGGAATGATGAATGATGAATCAGGAATCAGGAATGATGAATCAGGAATCAGGAATGATGAATCAGGAATGATGAATCAGGAATCAGGAATGATGAATCAGGAATGATGAATGATGTATCAGGAATCAGGAATGGTGAATCATGAATCAGGAATGATGAATCAGGAATCAGGAATGATGAATCAGGAATCAGGTATGATGAATCAGGAATGAGGAATGATGAATCAGGAATGAGGAATGATGAATCAGGAATCAGGAATGATGAATCAGGAATCAGGAATAATGAATCAGGAATGATAAATCAGGAATCAGGAATGATGAATCAGGAATGATGAATGATGAATCAGGAATGATGAATGATGTATCAGGAATCAGGAATGATGAATCAGGAAAGAGGAATGATGAATCAGGAATCTGGATTGGTGAATCATGAATCAGGACTGATGAATCAGGAATCAGGAATGATGAATCAGGAATCAGGAATGATGAATCAGCAATGATGAATGATGTATCAGGAATCAGGAATGATGAATCAGGAAAGAGGAATGATGAATCAGGAATCAGGAATGGTGAATCATGAATCAGGAATGATGAATCAGGAATGATGAATGATGAATCAGGAATCAGGAATGATGAATCAGGAATCAGGAATGATGAATCAGGAATAATGAATCAGGAATCAGGAATGATGAATCAGGAATGACGAATGATGAATCAGGAATGATGAATGATGAATCAGGAATGATGAATGATGAATCAGGAATAATGAATCAGGAATGATGAATAATGAATCAGGAATCAGGAATGATGAATCAGGAATCAGGAATGATGAATCAGAAATCAGGAATGATGAATCAGGAATGATGAATGATGAATCAGGAATGATGAATCAGGAATGATGAATCAGGAATGATGAATCAGCGATCAGGAATCAGGAAAGAGGAATGATGAATCAGGAATCAGGAATGATGAATCAGGAAAGAGGAATGATGAATCAGGAATCAGGAATGGTGAATCATGAATCAGGAATCATTAATCAGGAATGAGGAATGATGAATCAGGAATCAGGAATGATGAATCAGGAAAGAGGAATGATGAATCAGGAATCAGGATTGGTGAATCATGAATCAGGAATGATCAATCAGGAATCAGGAATGATGAATCAGGAATCAGGAATGATGTATCAGGAATGATGAATGATGTATCAGGAATCAGGAATGATGAATCAGGAATCAGGAATGATAAATGATGAATCAGGGATCAGGAATGATGAATCAGGAATCAGGAATCAGGAATCAGGAATCAGGAATGATGAATCAGGAATGATAAATCAGGAATCAGGAATGATGAATCAGGAATGATGAATGATGAATCAGGAATGATGAATGATGTATCAGGAATCAGGAATGATGAATCAGGAAAGAGGAATGATGAATCAGGAATCTGGATTGGTGAATCATGAATCATTACTGATGAATCAGGAATCAGGAATGATGAATCAGGAATCAGGAATGATGAATCAGGAAAGAGGAATGATGAATCAGGAATCAGGAATGGTGAATCATGAATCAGGAATCATTAATCAGGAATGAGGAATGATGAATCAGGAATCAGGAATGATGAATCAGGAAAGAGGAATGATGAATCAGGAATCAGGATTGGTGAATCATGAATCAGGAATGATCAATCAGGAATCAGGAATGATGAATCAGGAATCAGGAATGATGAATCAGGAATGATGAATGATGTATCAGGAATCAGGAATGATGAATCAGGAAAGAGGAATGATGAATCAGGAATCAGGAATGGTGAATCAGGAATCAGGAATGATGAATCAGGAATCAGGAATGATGAATCAGGAATCAGGAATGATGAATCGGGAATAAGGAATGATCAATGAGGAATGATGAATGATGAATCAGGAATCAGGAATGATGAATCAGGAATGATGAATGATGAATCAGGAATCAGGAATGATGAATCAGGAATCAGGAATGATGAATCAGGAATCAAGAATGATGAATCAGGAATGATGAATGATGAATCAGGAATGATGAATGATGTATCAGGAATCAGGAATGATGAATCAGGAAAGAGGAATGATGAATCAGGAATCAGGAATGGTGAATAATGAATCAGGAATGATGAATCAGGAATCAGGAATGATGAATCAGGAATCAGGAATCAGGAATGATGAATCAGGAATCAGGAATGATGAATCAGGAATCAGGAATGATGAATCAGGAATCAGGAATGATAAATGATGAATCAGGGATCAGGAATGATGAATCAGGAATCAGGAATCAGGAATGATGAATCAGGAATCAGGAATCAGGAATGATGAATCAGGAATCAGGAATGATAAATGATGAATCAGGGATCAGGAATGATGAATCAGGAATCAGGAATCAGGAATCAGGAATCAGGAATGATGAATCAGGAATGATAAATCAGGAATCAGGAATGATGAATCAGGAATGATGAATGATGAATCAGGAATGATGAATGATGTATCAGGAATCAGGAATGATGAATCAGGAAAGAGGAATGATGAATCAGGAATCTGGATTGGTGAATCATGAATCATTACTGATGAATCAGGAATCAGGAATGATGAATCAGGAATCAGGAATGATGAATCAGGAAAGAGGAATCATGAATCAGGAATCAGGAATGATGAATCAGGAATGAGGAATCAGGAATCAGGTATGATGAATCAGGAATGAGGAATGATGAATCAGGAATCAGGAATGATAAATCAGGAATCAGGAATGATGAATCAGGAATCAGGAATGATGAATCAGGAATGATAAATCAGGAATCAGGAATCATGAATCAGGAATGATGAATGATGAATCAGGAATGATGAATGATGAATCAGGAATGATGAATGATGTATCAGGAATCAGGAATGATGAATCAGGAAAGAGGAATGATGAATCAGGAATCTGGATTGGTGAATCATGAATCAGGACTGATGAATCAGGAATCAGGAATGATGAATCAGGAATCAGGAATGATGAATCAGGAAAGAGGAATGATGAATCAGGAATCAGGAATGGTGAATCATGAATCAGGAATGATTAATCAGGAATGATGAATGATGAATCAGGAATCAGGAATGATGAATCAGGAATCAGGAATGATGAATCAGGAATGATGAATCAGGAATGATGAATGATGTATCAGGAATCAGGAATGGTGAATCATGAATCAGGAATGATGAATCAGGAATCAGGAATGATGAATCAGGAATCAGGTATGATGAATCAGGAATGAGGAATGATGAATCAGGAATGAGGAATGATGAATCAGGAATCAGGAATGATGAATCAGGAATCAGGAATAATGAATCAGGAATGATAAATCAGGAATCAGGAATGATGAATCAGGAATGATGAATGATGAATCAGGAATGATGAATGATGTATCAGGAATCAGGAATGATGAATCAGGAAAGAGGAATGATGAATCAGGAATCTGGATTGGTGAATCACGAATCAGGACTGATGAATCAGGAATCAGGAATGATGAATCAGGAATCAGGAATGATGAATCAGCAATGATGAATGATGTATCAGGAATCAGGAATGATGAATCAGGAAAGAGGAATGATGAATCAGGAATCAGGAATGGTGAATCATGAATCAGGAATGATGAATCAGGAATGATGAATGATGAATCAGGAATCAGGAATGATGAATCAGGAATCAGGAATGATGAATCAGGAATAATGAATCAGGAATCAGGAATGATGAATCAGGAATGACGAATGATGAATCAGGAATGATGAATGATGAATCAGGAATGATGAATGATGAATCAGGAATAATGAATCAGGAATGATGAATAATGAATCAGGAATCAGGAATGATGAATCAGGAATCAGAAATGATGAATCAGAAATCAGGAATGATGAATCAGGAATGATGAATGATGAATCAGGAATGATGAATCAGGAATGATGAATCAGGAATGATGAATCAGCGATCAGGAATCAGGAAAGAGGAATGATGAATCAGGAATCAGGAATGATGAATCAGGAAAGAGGAATGATGAATCAGGAATCAGGAATGGTGAATCATGAATCAGGAATGATGAATCAGGAATCAGGAATGTTGAATCAGGAATCATGAATGATGAATCAGGAATGAGGAATGATGAATCAGGAATCATGAATGATGAATCAGGAATGATGAATGATGAATCAGGAATGATGAATGATGTATCAGGAATCAGGAATGATGAATCAGGGAAGAGGAATGATGAATCAGGAATCAGGAATGGTGAATAATGAATCAGGAATGATGAATCAGGAATCAGGAATGATGAATCAGGAATCAGGAATCAGGAATGATGAATCAGGAATCAGGAATGATGAATCAGGAATCAGGAATGATGAATCAGGAATCAGGAATGATAAATGATGAATCAGGGATCAGGAATGATGAATCAGGAATCAGGAATCAGGAATGATGAATCAGGAATCAGGAATGATAAATGATGAATCAGGGATCAGGAATGATGAATCAGGAATCAGGAATCAGGAATCAGGAATCAGGAATGATGAATCAGGAATGATGAATCAGGAATGGTGAATCAGGAAAGAGGAATGATGAATCAGGAATCAGGAATCAGGAATGATGAATCAGGAATCAGGAATCAGGAATCAGGAATCAGGAATGATGAATCAGGAATGAGGAATGATGAATCGGGAATGAGGAATGATGAATCAGGAATCAGGAATGATGAATCAGGAATCAGGAATGATGAATCAGGAATGATAAATCAGGAATCAGGAATGATGAATCAGGAATGATGAATGATGAATCAGGAAAGAGGAATGATGAATCAGGAATCAGGATTGGTGAATCATGAATCAGGAATGATCAATCAGGAATGATGAATCAGGAATGATGAATCAGCGATCAGGAATCAGGAAAGAGGAATGATGAATCAGAAATCAGGAATGATGAATCAGGAATGATGAATGATGAACCAGGAATGATGAATCAGGAATGATGAATCAGGAATGATGAATCAGCGATCAGGAATCAGGAAAGAGGAATGATGAATCAGGAATCAGGAATGATGAATCAGGAAAGAGGAATGATGAATCAGGAATCTGGATTGGTGAATCATGAATCATTACTGATGAATCAGGAATCAGGAATGATGAATCAGGAATCAGGAATGATGAATCAGGAAAGAGGAATGATGAATCAGGAATCAGGAATGGTGAATCATGAATCAGGAATCATTAATCAGGAATGAGGAATGATGAATCAGGAATCAGGAATGATGAATCAGGAAAGAGGAATGATGAATCAGGAATCAGGATTGGTGAATCATGAATCAGGAATGATGAATCAGGAATGATGAATGATGTATCAGGAATCAGGAATGATGAATCAGGAATCAGGAATGATGAATCAGGAATCAGGAATGATAAATGATGAATCAGGGATCAGGAATGATGAATCAGGAATCAGGAATCAGGAATCAGGAATCAGGAATGATGAATCAGGAATGATCAATCAGGAATAATGAATCAGGAATCAGGAATGATGAATCAGGAATGAGGATTGACGAATCAGGAATGAGGAATGATCAATCAGGAATCAGGAATGATGAATCAGGAATGAGGATTGATGAATCAGGAATGAGGAATGATGAATCAGGAATCAGGAATGATGAATCAGGAATCAGGAATGATGAATCAGGAATGATGAATCAGGAATCAGGAATGATGAATCAGGAATGATGAATGATGTATCAGGAATCAGGAATGGTGAATCATGAATCAGGAATGAGGAATCAGGAATCAGGTATGATGAATCAGGAATCAGGAATGATGAATCAGGAATCAGGAATGATGAATCAGGAAAGAGGAATGATGAATCAGGAATCAGGAATGGTGAATCATGAATCAGGAATGATGAATCAGGAAAGAGGAATGATGAATCAGGAATCTGGATTGGTGAATCATGAATCAGGACTGATGAATCAGTAATGATGAATGATGTATCAGGAATCAGGAATGATGAATCAGGAAAGAGGAATGATGAATCAGGAATCAGGAATGGTGAATCATGAATCAGGAATGATGAATCAGGAATGATGAATGATGAATCAGGAATCAGGAATGATGAATCAGGAATCAGGAATGATGAATCAGGAATAATGAATCAGGAATCAGGAATGATGAATCAGGAATGACGAATGATGAATCAGGAATGATGAATGATGAATCAGGAATGATGAATGATGAATCAGGAATAATGAATCAGGAATGATGAATAATGAATCAGGAATCAGGAATGATGAATCAGGAATCAGGAATGATGAATCAGAAATCAGGAATGATGAATCAGGAATGATGAATGATGAATCAGGAATGATGAATCAGGAATGATGAATCAGGAATGATGAATCAGCGTTCAGGAATCAGGAAAGAGGAATGATGAATCAGGAATCAGGAATGATGAATCAGGAAAGAGGAATGATGAATCAGGAATCAGGAATGGTGAATCATGAATCAGGAATGATGAATCAGGAATCAGGAATGTTGAATCAGGAATCATGAATGATGAATCAGGAATCAGGAATGATGAATCAGGAATCAGGAATGATGAATCAGGAATGATGAATGATGTATCAGGAATCAGGAATGGTGAATCATGAATCAGGAATGAGGAATCAGGAATCAGGTATGATGAATCAGGAATGAGGAATGATGAATCAGGAATGAGGAATGATAAATCAGGAATCAGGAATGATGAATCAGGAATCAGGAATGATGAATCAAGAATGATAAATCAGGAATCAGGAATGATGAATCAGGAATGATGAATGATGAATCAGGAATGATGAATGATGTATCAGGAATCAGGAATGATGAATCAGGAAAGAGGAATGATGAATCAGGAATCTGGATTGGTGAATCATGAATCAGGACTGATGAATCAGGAATCAGGAATGATGAATCAGGAATCAGGAATGATGAATCAGGAAAGAGGAATGATGAATCAGGAATCAGGAATGGTGAATCATGAATCAGGAATGATGAATCAGGAAAGAGGAATGATGAATCAGGAATCTGGATTGGTGAATCATGAATCAGGACTGATGAATCAGTAATGATGAATGATGTATCAGGAATCAGGAATGATGAATCAGGAAAGAGGAATGATGAATCAGGAATCAGGAATGGTGAATCATGAATCAGGAATGATGAATCAGGAATGATGAATGATGAATCAGGAATCAGGAATGATGAATCAGGAATCAGGAATGATGAATCAGGAATAATGAATCAGGAATCAGGAATGATGAATCAGGAATGACGAATGATGAATCAGGAATGATGAATGATGAATCAGGAATGATGAATGATGAATCAGGAATAATGAATCAGGAATCAGGAATGATGAATCAGGAATGACGAATGATGAATCAGGAATGATGAATGATGAATCAGGAATGATGAATGATGAATCAGGAATAATGAATCAGGAATGATGAATAATGAATCAGGAATCAGGAATGATGAATCAGGAATCAGGAATGATGAATCAGAAATCAGGAATGATGAATCAGGAATGATGAATGATGAATCAGGAATGATGAATCAGGAATGATGAATCAGGAATGATGAATCAGCGTTCAGGAATCAGGAAAGAGGAATAATGAATCAGGAATCAGGAATGATGAATCAGGAAAGAGGAATGATGAATCAGGAATCAGGAATGGTGAATCATGAATCAGGAATGATGAATCAGAAATCAGGAATGATGAATCAGGAATGATGAATGATGAATCAGGAATGATGAATCAGGAATGATGAATCAGGAATGATGAATCAGCGTTCAGGAATCAGGAAAGAGGAATGATGAATCAGGAATGATGAATCAGGAATGATGAATCAGGAATGATGAATGATGAATCAGGAATGATGAATGATGAATCAGGAATAATGAATCAGGAATGATGAATAATGAATCAGGAATCAGGAATGATGAATCAGGAATCAGGAATGATGAATCAGAAATCAGGAATGATGAATCAGGAATGATGAATGATGAATCAGGAATGATGAATCAGGAATGATGAATCAGGAATGATGAATCAGCGTTCAGGAATCAGGAAAGAGGAATGATGAATCAGGAATCAGGAATGATGAATCAGGAAAGAGGAATGATGAATCAGGAATCAGGAATGGTGAATCATGAATCAGGAATGATGAATCAGGAATCAGGAATGTTGAATCAGGAATCATGAATGATGAATCAGGAATCAGGAATGATGAATCAGGAATCAGGAATGATGAATCAGGAATGATGAATGATGTATCAGGAATCAGGAATGGTGAATCATGAATCAGGAATGAGGAATCAGGAATCAGGTATGATGAATCAGGAATGAGGAATGATGAATCAGGAATGAGGAATGATAAATCAGGAATCAGGAATGATGAATCAGGAATCAGGAATGATGAATCAAGAATGATAAATCAGGAATCAGGAATGATGAATCAGGAATGATGAATGATGAATCAGGAATGATGAATGATGTATCAGGAATCAGGAATGATGAATCAGGAAAGAGGAATGATGAATCAGGAATCTGGATTGGTGAATCATGAATCAGGACTGATGAATCAGGAATCAGGAATGATGAATCAGGAATCAGGAATGATGAATCAGGAAAGAGGAATGATGAATCAGGAATCAGGAATGGTGAATCATGAATCAGGAATGATGAATCAGGAAAGAGGAATGATGAATCAGGAATCTGGATTGGTGAATCATGAATCAGGACTGATGAATCAGTAATGATGAATGATGTATCAGGAATCAGGAATGATGAATCAGGAAAGAGGAATGATGAATCAGGAATCAGGAATGGTGAATCATGAATCAGGAATGATGAATCAGGAATGATGAATGATGAATCAGGAATCAGGAATGATGAATCAGGAATCAGGAATGATGAATCAGGAATAATGAATCAGGAATCAGGAATGATGAATCAGGAATGACGAATGATGAATCAGGAATGATGAATGATGAATCAGGAATGATGAATGATGAATCAGGAATAATGAATCAGGAATGATGAATAATGAATCAGGAATCAGGAATGATGAATCAGGAATCAGGAATGATGAATCAGAAATCAGGAATGATGAATCAGGAATGATGAATGATGAATCAGGAATGATGAATCAGGAATGATGAATCAGGAATGATGAATCAGCGTTCAGGAATCAGGAAAGAGGAATGATGAATCAGGAATCAGGAATGATGAATCAGGAAAGAGGAATGATGAATCAGGAATCAGGAATGGTGAATCATGAATCAGGAATGATGAATCAGGAATCAGGAATGTTGAATCAGGAATCATGAATGATGAATCAGGAATCAGGAATGATGAATCAGGAATCAGGAATGATGAATCAGGAATGATGAATCAGGAATCAGGAATGATGAATCAGGAATGATGAATGATGTATCAGGAATCAGGAATGGTGAATCATGAATCAGGAATGATGAATCAGGAATCAGGAATGATGAATCAGGAATCAGGTATGATGAATCAGGAATGAGGAATGATGAATCAGGAATGAGGAATGATGAATCAGGAATCAGGAATGATGAATCAGGAATCAGGAATAATGAATCAGGAATGATAAATCAGGAATCAGGAATGATGAATCAGGAATGATGAATGATGAATCAGGAATGATGAATGATGTATCAGGAATCAGGAATGATGAATCAGGAAAGAGGAATGATGAATCAGGAATCTGGATTGGTGAATCACGAATCAGGACTGATGAATCAGGAATCAGGAATGATGAATCAGGAATCAGGAATGATGAATCAGCAATGATGAATGATGTATCAGGAATCAGGAATGATGAATCAGGAAAGAGGAATGATGAATCAGGAATCAGGAATGGTGAATCATGAATCAGGAATGATGAATCAGGAATGATGAATGATGAATCAGGAATCAGGAATGATGAATCAGGAATCAGGAATGATGAATCAGGAATAATGAATCAGGAATCAGGAATGATGAATCAGGAATGACGAATGATGAATCAGGAATGATGAATGATGAATCAGGAATGATGAATGATGAATCAGGAATAATGAATCAGGAATGATGAATAATGAATCAGGAATCAGGAATGATGAATCAGGAATCAGAAATGATGAATCAGAAATCAGGAATGATGAATCAGGAATGATGAATGATGAATCAGGAATGATGAATCAGGAATGATGAATCAGGAATGATGAATCAGCGATCAGGAATCAGGAAAGAGGAATGATGAATCAGGAATCAGGAATGATGAATCAGGAAAGAGGAATGATGAATCAGGAATCAGGAATGGTGAATCATGAATCAGGAATGATGAATCAGGAATCAGGAATGTTGAATCAGGAATCATGAATGATGAATCAGGAATGAGGAATGATGAATCAGGAATCATGAATGATGAATCAGGAATGATGAATGATGAATCAGGAATGATGAATGATGTATCAGGAATCAGGAATGATGAATCAGGGAAGAGGAATGATGAATCAGGAATCAGGAATGGTGAATAATGAATCAGGAATGATGAATCAGGAATCAGGAATGATGAATCAGGAATCAGGAATCAGGAATGATGAATCAGGAATCAGGAATGATGAATCAGGAATCAGGAATGATGAATCAGGAATCAGGAATGATAAATGATGAATCAGGGATCAGGAATGATGAATCAGGAATCAGGAATCAGGAATGATGAATCAGGAATCAGGAATGATAAATGATGAATCAGGGATCAGGAATGATGAATCAGGAATCAGGAATCAGGAATCAGGAATCAGGAATGATGAATCAGGAATGATGAATCAGGAATGGTGAATCAGGAAAGAGGAATGATGAATCAGGAATCAGGAATCAGGAATGATGAATCAGGAATCAGGAATCAGGAATCAGGAATCAGGAATGATGAATCAGGAATGAGGAATGATGAATCGGGAATGAGGAATGATGAATCAGGAATCAGGAATGATGAATCAGGAATCAGGAATGATGAATCAGGAATGATAAATCAGGAATCAGGAATGATGAATCAGGAATGATGAATGATGAATCAGGAAAGAGGAATGATGAATCAGGAATCAGGATTGGTGAATCATGAATCAGGAATGATCAATCAGGAATGATGAATCAGGAATGATGAATCAGCGATCAGGAATCAGGAAAGAGGAATGATGAATCAGAAATCAGGAATGATGAATCAGGAATGATGAATGATGAACCAGGAATGATGAATCAGGAATGATGAATCAGGAATGATGAATCAGCGATCAGGAATCAGGAAAGAGGAATGATGAATCAGGAATCAGGAATGATGAATCAGGAAAGAGGAATGATGAATCAGGAATCTGGATTGGTGAATCATGAATCATTACTGATGAATCAGGAATCAGGAATGATGAATCAGGAATCAGGAATGATGAATCAGGAAAGAGGAATGATGAATCAGGAATCAGGAATGGTGAATCATGAATCAGGAATCATTAATCAGGAATGAGGAATGATGAATCAGGAATCAGGAATGATGAATCAGGAAAGAGGAATGATGAATCAGGAATCAGGATTGGTGAATCATGAATCAGGAATGATGAATCAGGAATGATGAATGATGTATCAGGAATCAGGAATGATGAATCAGGAATCAGGAATGATGAATCAGGAATCAGGAATGATAAATGATGAATCAGGGATCAGGAATGATGAATCAGGAATCAGGAATCAGGAATCAGGAATCAGGAATGATGAATCAGGAATGATCAATCAGGAATAATGAATCAGGAATCAGGAATGATGAATCAGGAATGAGGATTGACGAATCAGGAATGAGGAATGATCAATCAGGAATCAGGAATGATGAATCAGGAATGAGGATTGATGAATCAGGAATGAGGAATGATGAATCAGGAATCAGGAATGATGAATCAGGAATCAGGAATGATGAATCAGGAATGATGAATCAGGAATCAGGAATGATGAATCAGGAATGATGAATGATGAATCAGGAATGATGAATGATGTATCAGGAATCAGGAATGATGAATCAGGAAAGAGGAATGATGAATCAGGAATCTGGATTGGTGAATCACGAATCAGGACTGATGAATCAGGAATCAGGAATGATGAATCAGGAATCAGGAATGATGAATCAGCAATGATGAATGATGTATCAGGAATCAGGAATGATGAATCAGGAAAGAGGAATGATGAATCAGGAATCAGGAATGGTGAATCATGAATCAGGAATGATGAATCAGGAATGATGAATGATGAATCAGGAATCAGGAATGATGAATCAGGAATCAGGAATGATGAATCAGGAATAATGAATCAGGAATCAGGAATGATGAATCAGGAATGACGAATGATGAATCAGGAATGATGAATGATGAATCAGGAATGATGAATGATGAATCAGGAATAATGAATCAGGAATGATGAATAATGAATCAGGAATCAGGAATGATGAATCAGGAATCAGAAATGATGAATCAGAAATCAGGAATGATGAATCAGGAATGATGAATGATGAATCAGGAATGATGAATCAGGAATGATGAATCAGGAATGATGAATCAGCGATCAGGAATCAGGAAAGAGGAATGATGAATCAGGAATCAGGAATGATGAATCAGGAAAGAGGAATGATGAATCAGGAATCAGGAATGGTGAATCATGAATCAGGAATGATGAATCAGGAATCAGGAATGTTGAATCAGGAATCATGAATGATGAATCAGGAATGAGGAATGATGAATCAGGAATCATGAATGATGAATCAGGAATGATGAATGATGAATCAGGAATGATGAATGATGTATCAGGAATCAGGAATGATGAATCAGGGAAGAGGAATGATGAATCAGGAATCAGGAATGGTGAATAATGAATCAGGAATGATGAATCAGGAATCAGGAATGATGAATCAGGAATCAGGAATCAGGAATGATGAATCAGGAATCAGGAATGATGAATCAGGAATCAGGAATGATGAATCAGGAATCAGGAATGATAAATGATGAATCAGGGATCAGGAATGATGAATCAGGAATCAGGAATCAGGAATGATGAATCAGGAATCAGGAATGATAAATGATGAATCAGGGATCAGGAATGATGAATCAGGAATCAGGAATCAGGAATCAGGAATCAGGAATGATGAATCAGGAATGATGAATCAGGAATGGTGAATCAGGAAAGAGGAATGATGAATCAGGAATCAGGAATCAGGAATGATGAATCAGGAATCAGGAATCAGGAATCAGGAATCAGGAATGATGAATCAGGAATGAGGAATGATGAATCGGGAATGAGGAATGATGAATCAGGAATCAGGAATGATGAATCAGGAATCAGGAATGATGAATCAGGAATGATAAATCAGGAATCAGGAATGATGAATCAGGAATGATGAATGATGAATCAGGAAAGAGGAATGATGAATCAGGAATCAGGATTGGTGAATCATGAATCAGGAATGATCAATCAGGAATGATGAATCAGGAATGATGAATCAGCGATCAGGAATCAGGAAAGAGGAATGATGAATCAGAAATCAGGAATGATGAATCAGGAATGATGAATGATGAACCAGGAATGATGAATCAGGAATGATGAATCAGGAATGATGAATCAGCGATCAGGAATCAGGAAAGAGGAATGATGAATCAGGAATCAGGAATGATGAATCAGGAAAGAGGAATGATGAATCAGGAATCTGGATTGGTGAATCATGAATCATTACTGATGAATCAGGAATCAGGAATGATGAATCAGGAATCAGGAATGATGAATCAGGAAAGAGGAATGATGAATCAGGAATGGTGAATCATGAATCAGGAATCATTAATCAGGAATGAGGAATGATGAATCAGGAATCAGGAATGATGAATCAGGAAAGAGGAATGATGAATCAGGAATCAGGATTGGTGAATCATGAATCAGGAATGATGAATCAGGAATGATGAATGATGTATCAGGAATCAGGAATGATGAATCAGGAATCAGGAATGATGAATCAGGAATCAGGAATGATAAATGATGAATCAGGGATCAGGAATGATGAATCAGGAATCAGGAATCAGGAATCAGGAATCAGGAATGATGAATCAGGAATGATCAATCAGGAATAATGAATCAGGAATCAGGAATGATGAATCAGGAATGAGGATTGACGAATCAGGAATGAGGAATGATCAATCAGGAATCAGGAATGATGAATCAGGAATGAGGATTGATGAATCAGGAATGAGGAATGATGAATCAGGAATCAGGAATGATGAATCAGGAATCAGGAATGATGAATCAGGAATGATGAATCAGGAATCAGGAATGATGAATCAGGAATGATGAATGATGTATCAGGAATCAGGAATGGTGAATCATGAATCAGGAATGAGGAATCAGGAATCAGGTATGATGAATCAGGAATCAGGAATGATGAATCAGGAATCAGGAATGATGAATCAGGAAAGAGGAATGATGAATCAGGAATCAGGAATGGTGAATCATGAATCAGGAATGATGAATCAGGAAAGAGGAATGATGAATCAGGAATCTGGATTGGTGAATCATGAATCAGGACTGATGAATCAGTAATGATGAATGATGTATCAGGAATCAGGAATGATGAATCAGGAAAGAGGAATGATGAATCAGGAATCAGGAATGGTGAATCATGAATCAGGAATGATGAATCAGGAATGATGAATGATGAATCAGGAATCAGGAATGATGAATCAGGAATCAGGAATGATGAATCAGGAATAATGAATCAGGAATCAGGAATGATGAATCAGGAATGACGAATGATGAATCAGGAATGATGAATGATGAATCAGGAATGATGAATGATGAATCAGGAATAATGAATCAGGAATGATGAATAATGAATCAGGAATCAGGAATGATGAATCAGGAATCAGGAATGATGAATCAGAAATCAGGAATGATGAATCAGGAATGATGAATGATGAATCAGGAATGATGAATCAGGAATGATGAATCAGGAATGATGAATCAGCGTTCAGGAATCAGGAAAGAGGAATGATGAATCAGGAATCAGGAATGATGAATCAGGAAAGAGGAATGATGAATCAGGAATCAGGAATGGTGAATCATGAATCAGGAATGATGAATCAGGAATCAGGAATGTTGAATCAGGAATCATGAATGATGAATCAGGAATCAGGAATGATGAATCAGGAATCAGGAATGATGAATCAGGAATGATGAATGATGTATCAGGAATCAGGAATGGTGAATCATGAATCAGGAATGAGGAATCAGGAATCAGGTATGATGAATCAGGAATGAGGAATGATGAATCAGGAATGAGGAATGATAAATCAGGAATCAGGAATGATGAATCAGGAATCAGGAATGATGAATCAAGAATGATAAATCAGGAATCAGGAATGATGAATCAGGAATGATGAATGATGAATCAGGAATGATGAATGATGTATCAGGAATCAGGAATGATGAATCAGGAAAGAGGAATGATGAATCAGGAATCTGGATTGGTGAATCATGAATCAGGACTGATGAATCAGGAATCAGGAATGATGAATCAGGAATCAGGAATGATGAATCAGGAAAGAGGAATGATGAATCAGGAATCAGGAATGGTGAATCATGAATCAGGAATGATGAATCAGGAATCAGAAATGATGAATCAGAAATCAGGAATGATGAATCAGGAATGATGAATGATGAATCAGGAATGATGAATCAGGAATGATGAATCAGGAATGATGAATCAGCGATCAGGAATCAGGAAAGAGGAATGATGAATCAGGAATCAGGAATGATGAATCAGGAAAGAGGAATGATGAATCAGGAATCAGGAATGGTGAATCATGAATCAGGAATGATGAATCAGGAATCAGGAATGTTGAATCAGGAATCATGAATGATGAATCAGGAATGAGGAATGATGAATCAGGAATCATGAATGATGAATCAGGAATGATGAATGATGAATCAGGAATGATGAATGATGTATCAGGAATCAGGAATGATGAATCAGGGAAGAGGAATGATGAATCAGGAATCAGGAATGGTGAATAATGAATCAGGAATGATGAATCAGGAATCAGGAATGATGAATCAGGAATCAGGAATCAGGAATGATGAATCAGGAATCAGGAATGATGAATCAGGAATCAGGAATGATGAATCAGGAATCAGGAATGATAAATGATGAATCAGGGATCAGGAATGATGAATCAGGAATCAGGAATCAGGAATGATGAATCAGGAATCAGGAATGATAAATGATGAATCAGGGATCAGGAATGATGAATCAGGAATCAGGAATCAGGAATCAGGAATCAGGAATGATGAATCAGGAATGATGAATCAGGAATGGTGAATCAGGAAAGAGGAATGATGAATCAGGAATCAGGAATCAGGAATGATGAATCAGGAATCAGGAATCAGGAATCAGGAATCAGGAATGATGAATCAGGAATGAGGAATGATGAATCGGGAATGAGGAATGATGAATCAGGAATCAGGAATGATGAATCAGGAATCAGGAATGATGAATCAGGAATGATAAATCAGGAATCAGGAATGATGAATCAGGAATGATGAATGATGAATCAGGAAAGAGGAATGATGAATCAGGAATCAGGATTGGTGAATCATGAATCAGGAATGATCAATCAGGAATGATGAATCAGGAATGATGAATCAGCGATCAGGAATCAGGAAAGAGGAATGATGAATCAGAAATCAGGAATGATGAATCAGGAATGATGAATGATGAACCAGGAATGATGAATCAGGAATGATGAATCAGGAATGATGAATCAGCGATCAGGAATCAGGAAAGAGGAATGATGAATCAGGAATCAGGAATGATGAATCAGGAAAGAGGAATGATGAATCAGGAATCTGGATTGGTGAATCATGAATCATTACTGATGAATCAGGAATCAGGAATGATGAATCAGGAATCAGGAATGATGAATCAGGAAAGAGGAATGATGAATCAGGAATCAGGAATGGTGAATCATGAATCAGGAATCATTAATCAGGAATGAGGAATGATGAATCAGGAATCAGGAATGATGAATCAGGAAAGAGGAATGATGAATCAGGAATCAGGATTGGTGAATCATGAATCAGGAATGATGAATCAGGAATGATGAATGATGTATCAGGAATCAGGAATGATGAATCAGGAATCAGGAATGATGAATCAGGAATCAGGAATGATAAATGATGAATCAGGGATCAGGAATGATGAATCAGGAATCAGGAATCAGGAATCAGGAATCAGGAATGATGAATCAGGAATGATCAAACAGGAATAATGAATCAGGAATCAGGAATGATGAATCAGGAATGAGGATTGACGAATCAGGAATGAGGAATGATCAATCAGGAATCAGGAATGATGAATCAGGAATGAGGATTGATGAATCAGGAATGAGGAATGATGAATCAGGAATCAGGAATGATGAATCAGGAATCAGGAATGATGAATCAGGAATGATGAATCAGGAATCAGGAATGATGAATCAGGAATGATGAATGATGAATCAGGAATGATGAATGATGTATCAGGAATCAGGAATGATGAATCAGGAAAGAGGAATGATGAATCAGGAATCTGGATTGGTGAATCACGAATCAGGACTGATGAATCAGGAATCAGGAATGATGAATCAGGAATCAGGAATGATGAATCAGCAATGATGAATGATGTATCAGGAATCAGGAATGATGAATCAGGAAAGAGGAATGATGAATCAGGAATCAGGAATGGTGAATCATGAATCAGGAATGATGAATCAGGAATGATGAATGATGAATCAGGAATCAGGAATGATGAATCAGGAATCAGGAATGATGAATCAGGAATAATGAATCAGGAATCAGGAATGATGAATCAGGAATGACGAATGATGAATCAGGAATGATGAATGATGAATCAGGAATGATGAATGATGAATCAGGAATAATGAATCAGGAATGATGAATAATGAATCAGGAATCAGGAATGATGAATCAGGAATCAGAAATGATGAATCAGAAATCAGGAATGATGAATCAGGAATGATGAATGATGAATCAGGAATGATGAATCAGGAATGATGAATCAGGAATGATGAATCAGCGATCAGGAATCAGGAAAGAGGAATGATGAATCAGGAATCAGGAATGATGAATCAGGAAAGAGGAATGATGAATCAGGAATCAGGAATGGTGAATCATGAATCAGGAATGATGAATCAGGAATCAGGAATGTTGAATCAGGAATCATGAATGATGAATCAGGAATGAGGAATGATGAATCAGGAATCATGAATGATGAATCAGGAATGATGAATGATGAATCAGGAATGATGAATGATGTATCAGGAATCAGGAATGATGAATCAGGAAGAGGAATGATGAATCAGGAATCAGGAATGGTGAATAATGAATCAGGAATGATGAATCAGGAATCAGGAATGATGAATCAGGAATCAGGAATCAGGAATGATGAATCAGGAATCAGGAATGATGAATCAGGAATCAGGAATGATGAATCAGGAATCAGGAATGATAAATGATGAATCAGGGATCAGGAATGATGAATCAGGAATCAGGAATCAGGAATGATGAATCAGGAATCAGGAATGATAAATGATGAATCAGGGATCAGGAATGATGAATCAGGAATCAGGAATCAGGAATCAGGAATCAGGAATGATGAATCAGGAATGATGAATCAGGAATGGTGAATCAGGAAAGAGGAATGATGAATCAGGAATCAGGAATCAGGAATGATGAATCAGGAATCAGGAATCAGGAATCAGGAATCAGGAATGATGAATCAGGAATGAGGAATGATGAATCGGGAATGAGGAATGATGAATCAGGAATCAGGAATGATGAATCAGGAATCAGGAATGATGAATCAGGAATGATAAATCAGGAATCAGGAATGATGAATCAGGAATGATGAATGATGAATCAGGAAAGAGGAATGATGAATCAGGAATCAGGATTGGTGAATCATGAATCAGGAATGATCAATCAGGAATGATGAATCAGGAATGATGAATCAGCGATCAGGAATCAGGAAAGAGGAATGATGAATCAGAAATCAGGAATGATGAATCAGGAATGATGAATGATGAACCAGGAATGATGAATCAGGAATGATGAATCAGGAATGATGAATCAGCGATCAGGAATCAGGAAAGAGGAATGATGAATCAGGAATCAGGAATGATGAATCAGGAAAGAGGAATGATGAATCAGGAATCTGGATTGGTGAATCATGAATCATTACTGATGAATCAGGAATCAGGAATGATGAATCAGGAATCAGGAATGATGAATCAGGAAAGAGGAATGATGAATCAGGAATGGTGAATCATGAATCAGGAATCATTAATCAGGAATGAGGAATGATGAATCAGGAATCAGGAATGATGAATCAGGAAAGAGGAATGATGAATCAGGAATCAGGATTGGTGAATCATGAATCAGGAATGATGAATCAGGAATGATGAATGATGTATCAGGAATCAGGAATGATGAATCAGGAATCAGGAATGATGAATCAGGAATCAGGAATGATAAATGATGAATCAGGGATCAGGAATGATGAATCAGGAATCAGGAATCAGGAATCAGGAATCAGGAATGATGAATCAGGAATGATCAATCAGGAATAATGAATCAGGAATCAGGAATGATGAATCAGGAATGAGGATTGACGAATCAGGAATGAGGAATGATCAATCAGGAATCAGGAATGATGAATCAGGAATGAGGATTGATGAATCAGGAATGAGGAATGATGAATCAGGAATCAGGAATGATGAATCAGGAATCAGGAATGATGAATCAGGAATGATGAATCAGGAATCAGGAATGATGAATCAGGAATGATGAATGATGTATCAGGAATCAGGAATGGTGAATCATGAATCAGGAATGAGGAATCAGGAATCAGGTATGATGAATCAGGAATCAGGAATGATGAATCAGGAATCAGGAATGATGAATCAGGAAAGAGGAATGATGAATCAGGAATCAGGAATGGTGAATCATGAATCAGGAATGATGAATCAGGAAAGAGGAATGATGAATCAGGAATCTGGATTGGTGAATCATGAATCAGGACTGATGAATCAGTAATGATGAATGATGTATCAGGAATCAGGAATGATGAATCAGGAAAGAGGAATGATGAATCAGGAATCAGGAATGGTGAATCATGAATCAGGAATGATGAATCAGGAATGATGAATGATGAATCAGGAATCAGGAATGATGAATCAGGAATCAGGAATGATGAATCAGGAATAATGAATCAGGAATCAGGAATGATGAATCAGGAATGACGAATGATGAATCAGGAATGATGAATGATGAATCAGGAATGATGAATGATGAATCAGGAATAATGAATCAGGAATGATGAATAATGAATCAGGAATCAGGAATGATGAATCAGGAATCAGGAATGATGAATCAGAAATCAGGAATGATGAATCAGGAATGATGAATGATGAATCAGGAATGATGAATCAGGAATGATGAATCAGGAATGATGAATCAGCGTTCAGGAATCAGGAAAGAGGAATGATGAATCAGGAATCAGGAATGATGAATCAGGAAAGAGGAATGATGAATCAGGAATCAGGAATGGTGAATCATGAATCAGGAATGATGAATCAGGAATCAGGAATGTTGAATCAGGAATCATGAATGATGAATCAGGAATCAGGAATGATGAATCAGGAATCAGGAATGATGAATCAGGAATGATGAATGATGTATCAGGAATCAGGAATGGTGAATCATGAATCAGGAATGAGGAATCAGGAATCAGGTATGATGAATCAGGAATGAGGAATGATGAATCAGGAATGAGGAATGATAAATCAGGAATCAGGAATGATGAATCAGGAATCAGGAATGATGAATCAAGAATGATAAATCAGGAATCAGGAATGATGAATCAGGAATGATGAATGATGAATCAGGAATGATGAATGATGTATCAGGAATCAGGAATGATGAATCAGGAAAGAGGAATGATGAATCAGGAATCTGGATTGGTGAATCATGAATCAGGACTGATGAATCAGGAATCAGGAATGATGAATCAGGAATCAGGAATGATGAATCAGGAAAGAGGAATGATGAATCAGGAATCAGGAATGGTGAATCATGAATCAGGAATGATGAATCAGGAAAGAGGAATGATGAATCAGGAATCTGGATTGGTGAATCATGAATCAGGACTGATGAATCAGTAATGATGAATGATGTATCAGGAATCAGGAATGATGAATCAGGAAAGAGGAATGATGAATCAGGAATCAGGAATGGTGAATCATGAATCAGGAATGATGAATCAGGAATGATGAATGATGAATCAGGAATCAGGAATGATGAATCAGGAATCAGGAATGATGAATCAGGAATAATGAATCAGGAATCAGGAATGATGAATCAGGAATGACGAATGATGAATCAGGAATGATGAATGATGAATCAGGAATGATGAATGATGAATCAGGAATAATGAATCAGGAATGATGAATAATGAATCAGGAATCAGGAATGATGAATCAGGAATCAGGAATGATGAATCAGAAATCAGGAATGATGAATCAGGAATGATGAATGATGAATCAGGAATGATGAATCAGGAATGATGAATCAGGAATGATGAATCAGCGTTCAGGAATCAGGAAAGAGGAATGATGAATCAGGAATCAGGAATGATGAATCAGGAAAGAGGAATGATGAATCAGGAATCAGGAATGGTGAATCATGAATCAGGAATGATGAATCAGGAATCAGGAATGTTGAATCAGGAATCATGAATGATGAATCAGGAATGAGGAATGATGAATCAGGAATCATGAATGATGAATCAGGAATGATGAATGATGAATCAGGAATGATGAATGATGTATCAGGAATCAGGAATGATGAATCAGGAAAGAGGAATGATGAATCAGGAATCAGGAATGGTGAATAATGAATCAGGAATGATGAATCAGGAATCAGGAATGATGAATCAGGAATCAGGAATCAGGAATGATGAATCAGGAATCAGGAATGATGAATCAGGAATCAGGAATGATGAATCAGGAATCAGGAATGATAAATGATGAATCAGGGATCAGGAATGATGAATCAGGAATCAGGAATCAGGAATGATGAATCAGGAATCAGGAATGATAAATGATGAATCAGGGATCAGGAATGATGAATCAGGAATCAGGAATCAGGAATCAGGAATCAGGAATCAGGAATGATGAATCAGGAATGATCAATCAGGAATAATGAATCAGGAATCAGGAATGATGAATCAGGAATGAGGATTGACGAATCAGGAATGAGGAATGATCAATCAGGAATCAGGAATGATGAATCAGGAATGAGGATTGATGAATCAGGAATGAGGAATGATGAATCAGGAATCAGGAATGATGAATCAGGAATCAGGAATGATGAATCAGGAATGATGAATCAGGAATCAGGAATGATGAATCAGGAATGATGAATGATGTATCAGGAATCAGGAATGGTGAATCATGAATCAGGAATGAGGAATCAGGAATCAGGTATGATGAATCAGGAATGAGGAATGATGAATCAGGAATGAGGAATGATAAATCAGGAATCAGGAATGATGAATCAGGAATCAGGAATGATGAATCAAGAAGGATAAATCAGGAATCAGGAATGATGAATCAGGAATGATGAATGATGAATCAGGAATGATGAATGATGTATCAGGAATCAGGAATGATGAATCAGGAAAGAGGAATGATGAATCAGGAATCTGGATTGGTGAATCATGAATCAGGACTGATGAATCAGGAATCAGGAATGATGAATCAGGAATCAGGAATGATGAATCAGGAAAGAGGAATGATGAATCAGGAATCAGGAATGGTGAATCATGAATCAGGAATGATTAATCAGGAATGATGAATGATGAATCAGGAATCAGGAATGATGAATCAGGAATCAGGAATGATGAATCAGGAATGATGAATCAGGAATCAGGAATGATGAATCAGGAATGATGAATGATGTATCAGGAATCAGGAATGGTGAATCATGAATCAGGAATGATGAATCAGGAATCAGGAATGATGAATCAGGAAAGAGGAATGATGAATCAGGAATCAGGAAAGAGGAATGATTAATCAGGAATGAAGAATGATGAATCAGGAATGAGGAATAATGAATCAGGAATGATGAATCAGGAATCAGGAATCAGGTATGATGAATCAGGAATGAGGAATGATGAATCAGGAATGAGGAATGATCAATCAGGAATGATGAATCAGGAATCAGGTATGATGAATCAGGAATGAGGAATGATGAATCAGGAATGAGGAATGATGAATCAGGAATCAGGAATGATGAATCAGGAATCAGGAATGATGAATCAGGAATGATAAATCAGGAATCAGGAATGATGAATCAGGAATGATGAATGATGAATCAGGAATGATGAATGATGTATCAGGAATCAGGAATGATGAATCAGGAAAGAGGAATGATGAATCAGGAATCTGGATTGGTGAATCATGAATCAGGACTGATGAATCAGGAATCAGGAATGATGAATAAGGAATCAGGAATGATGAATCAGCAATGATGAATGATGTATCAGGAATCAGGAATGATGAATCAGGAAAGAGGAATGATGAATCAGGAATCAGGAATGGTGGATCATGAATCAGGAATGATGAATCAGGAATGATGAATGATGAATCAGGAATCAGGAATGATGAATCAGGAATCAGGAATGATGAATCAGGAATAATGAATCAGGAATCAGGAATGATGAATCAGGAATGACGAATGATGAATCAGGAATGATGAATGATGAATCAGGAATGATGAATGATGAATCAGGAATGATGAATGATGAATCAGGAATGATGAATCAGGAATGATGAATCAGGAATGATGAATCAGCGATCAGGAATCAGGAAAGAGGAATGATGAATCAGGAATCAGGAATGATGAATCAGGAAAGAGGAATGATGAATCAGGAATCAGGAATGGTGAATCATGAATCAGGAATGATGAATCAGGAATCAGGAATGTTGAATCAGGAATCATGAATGATGAATCAGGAATGAGGAATGATGAATCAGGAATCATGAATGATGAATCAGGAATGATGAATGATGAATCAGGAATGATGAATGATGTATCAGGAATCAGGAATGATGAATCATTAAAGAGGAATGATGAATCAGGAATCAGGAATGGTGAATAATGAATCAGGAATGATGAATCTGGAATCAGGAATGATGAATCAGGAATCAGGAATCAGGAATGATGAATCAGGAATCAGGAATGATGAATCAGGAATCAGGAATGATGAATCAGGAATCAGCAATGATGAATCAGGGATCAGGAATGATGAATCAGGAATCAGGAATCAGGAATGATGAATCAGGAATCAGGAATCAGGAATGATGAATCAGGAATCAGGAATGATATATGATGAATCAGGGATCAGGAATGATGAATCAGGAATCAGGAATGGTGAATCATGAATCAGGAATCATTAATCAGGAATGACGAATGATGAATCAGGAATCAGGAATGATGAATCAGGAAAGAGGAATGATGAATCAGGAATCAGGATTGGTGAATCATGAATCAGGAATGATCAATCAGGAATCAGGAATGATGAATCAGGAATCAGGAATGATGAATCAGGAATGATGAATGATGTATCAGGAATCAGGAATGATGAATCAGGAATCAGGAATGATAAATGATGAATCAGGGATCAGGAATGATGAATCAGGAATCAGGAATCAGGAATCAGGAATCAGGAATGATGAATCAGGAATGATAAATCAGGAATCAGGAATGATGAATCAGGAATGATGAATGATGAATCAGGAATGATGAATGATGTATCAGGAATCAGGAATGATGAATCAGGAAAGAGGAATGATGAATCAGGAATCTGGATTGGTGAATCATGAATCATTACTGATGAATCAGGAATCAGGAATGATGAATCAGGAATCAGGAATGATGAATCAGGAAAGAGGAATGATGAATCAGGAATCAGGAATGGTGAATCATGAATCAGGAATCATTAATCAGGAATGAGGAATGATGAATCAGGAATCAGGAATGATGAATCAGGAAAGAGGAATGATGAATCAGGAATCAGGATTGGTGAATCATGAATCAGGAATGATCAATCAGGAATCAGGAATGATGAATCAGGAATCAGGAATGATGAATCAGGAATGATGAATGATGTATCAGGAATCAGGAATGATGAATCAGGAAAGAGGAATGATGAATCAGGAATCAGGAATGGTGAATCAGGAATCAGGAATGATGAATCAGGAAAGAGGAATGATGAATCAGGAATCAGGAATGGTGAATAATGAATCAGGAATGATGAATCAGGAATCAGGAATGATGAATCAGGAATCAGGAATCAGGAATGATGAATCAGGAATCAGGAATGATGAATCAGGAATCAGGAATGATGAATCAGGAATCAGGAATGATAAATGATGAATCAGGGATCAGGAATGATGAATCAGGAATCAGGAATCAGGAATGATGAATCAGGAATCAGGAATCAGGAATGATGAATCAGGAATCAGGAATGATAAATGATGAATCAGGGATCAGGAATGATGAATCAGGAATCAGGAATCAGGAATCAGGAATCAGGAATGATGAATCAGGAATGATAAATCAGGAATCAGGAATGATGAATCAGGAATGATGAATGATGAATCAGGAATGATGAATGATGTATCAGGAATCAGGAATGATGAATCAGGAAAGAGGAATGATGAATCAGGAATCTGGATTGGTGAATCATGAATCATTACTGATGAATCAGGAATCAGGAATGATGAATCAGGAATCAGGAATGATGAATCAGGAAAGAGGAATGATGAATCAGGAATCAGGAATGGTGAATCATGAATCAGGAATCATTAATCAGGAATGAGGAATGATGAATCAGGAATCAGGAATGATGAATCAGGAAAGAGGAATGATGAATCAGGAATCAGGATTGGTGAATCATGAATCAGGAATGATCAATCAGGAATCAGGAATGATGAATCAGGAATCAGGAATGATGAATCAGGAATGATGAATGATGTATCAGGAATCAGGAATGATGAATCAGGAATCAGGAATGATAAATGATGAATCAGGGATCAGGAATGATGAATCAGGAATCAGGAATCAGGAATCAGGAATCAGGAATGATGAATCAGGAATGATAAATCAGGAATCAGGAATGATGAATCAGGAATGAGGAATGATGAATCAGGAATCAGGAATGATGAATCAGGAATCAGGAATGATGAATCAGGAATGATAAATCAGGAATCAGGAATGATGAATCAGGAATGATGAATGATGAATCAGGAATGATGAATGATGTATCAGGAATCAGGAATGATGAATCAGGAAAGAGGAATGATGAATCAGGAATCTGGATTGGTGAATCATGAATCAGGACTGATGAATCAGGAAAGAGGAATGATGAATCAGGAATCAGGAATGGTGAATCATGAATCAGGAATGATGAATCAGGAATGAGGAATGATTAATCAGGAATGAAGAATGATGAATCAGGAATGAGGAATGATGAATCAGGAATGATGAATGATGAATCAGGAATCAGGAATGATGAATCAGGAATCAGGAATGATGAATCAGGAATCAGGAATGATGAATCAGGAATTATGAATGATGAATCAGGAATGATGAATCAGGAATGATGAATCAGGAATCAGGAATCAGGAATGATGAATCAGGAATTATGAATGATGAATCAGGAATGATGAATCAGGAATCAGGAATGATGAATGATGAATCAGGGATCAGGAATGATGAATCAGGAATCAGGAATCAGGAATGATGAATCAGGAATCAGGAATCAGGAATGATGAATCAGGAATGATGAATGATGAATCAGGAATGATGAATCAGGAATGATGAATCAGGAATCAGGAATGATCAATCAGGAATCAGGAATGATGAATCAGGAATCAGGAATGATGAATCAGGAATTAGGAATGATGAATCAGGAATGATGAATCAGGAATGATGAATCAGGAATCAGGAATCAGGAATGATGAATCAGGAATTATGAATGATGAATCAGGAATGATGAATCAGGAATCAGGAATGATGAATGATGAATCAGGGATCAGGAATGATGAATCAGGAATCAGGAATCAGGAATGATGAATCAGGAATCAGGAATCAGGAATGATGAATCAGGAATGATGAATGATGAATCAGGAATGATGAATCAGGAATGATGAATCAGGAATCAGGAATGATCAATCAGGAATCAGGAATGATGAATCAGGAATCAGGAATGATGAATCAGGAATGATGAATGATGTATCAGGAATCAGGAATGATGAATCAGGAAAGAGGATTGGTGAATCATGAATCAGGAATGATCAATCAGGAATCAGGAATGATGAATCAGGAATCAGGAATGATAAATGATGAATCAGGGATCAGGAATGATGAATCAGGAATCAGGAATCAGGAATGATGAATCAGGAATCAGGAATCAGGAATGATGAATCAGGAATCAGGAATGATAAATGATGAATCAGGGATCAGGAATGATGAATCAGGAATCAGGAATCAGGAATCAGGAATCAGGAATGATGAATCAGGAATGATAAATCAGGAATCAGGAATGATGAATCAGGAATGATGAATGATGAATCAGGAATGATGAATGATGTATCAGGAATCAGGAATGATGAATCAGGAAAGAGGAATGATGAATCAGGAATCTGGATTGGTGAATCATGAATCATTACTGATGAATCAGGAATCAGGAATGATGAATCAGGAATCAGGAATGATGAATCAGGAAAGAGGAATGATGAATCAGGAATCAGGAATGGTGAATCATGAATCAGGAATCATTAATCAGGAATGAGGAATGATGAATCAGGAATCAGGAATGATGAATCAGGAAAGAGGAATGATGAATCAGGAATCAGGATTGGTGAATCATGAATCAGGAATGATCAATCAGGAATCAGGAATGATGAATCAGGAATCAGGAATGATGAATCAGGAATGATGAATGATGTATCAGGAATCAGGAATGATGAATCAGGAATCAGGAATGATAAATGATGAATCAGGGATCAGGAATGATGAAACAGGAATCAGGAATCAGGAATCAGGAATCAGGAATGATGAATCAGGAATGATAAATCAGGAATCAGGAATGATGAATCAGGAATGATGAATGATGAATCAGGAATGATGAATGATGTATCAGGAATCAGGAATGATGAATCAGGAAAGAGGAATGATGAATCAGGAATCTGGATTGGTGAATCATGAATCATTACTGATGAATCAGGAATCAGGAATGATGAATCAGGAATCAGGAATGATGAATCAGGAATCAGGAATGATAAATGATGAATCAGGGATCAGGAATGATGAATCAGGAATCAGGAATCAGGAATCAGGAATCAGGAATGATGAATCAGGAATGATAAATCAGGAATCAGGAATGATGAATCAGGAATGATGAATGATGAATCAGGAATGATGAATGATGTATCAGGAATCAGGAATGATGAATCAGGAAAGAGGAATGATGAATCAGGAATCTGGATTGGTGAATCATGAATCATTACTGATGAATCAGGAATCAGGAATGATGAATCAGGAATCAGGAATGATGAATCAGGAAAGAGGAATGATGAATCAGGAATCAGGAATGGTGAATCATGAATCAGGAATCATTAATCAGGAATGAGGAATGATGAATCAGGAATCAGGAATGATGAATCAGGAAAGAGGAATGATGAATCAGGAATCAGGATTGGTGAATCATGAATCAGGAATGATCAATCAGGAATCAGGAATGATGAATCAGGAATCAGGAATGATGAATCAGGAATGATGAATGATGCATCAGGAATCAGGAATGATGAATCAGGAATCAGGAATGATAAATGATGAATCAGGGATCAGGAATGATGAATCAGGAATCAGGAATCAGGAATCAGGAATCAGGAATGATGAATCAGGAATGATAAATCAGGAATCAGGAATGATGAATCAGGAATGATGAATGATGAATCAGGAATGATGAATGATGTATCAGGAATCAGGAATGATGAATCAGGAAAGAGGAATGATGAATCAGGAATCTGGATTGGTGAATCATGAATCATTACTGATGAATCAGGAATCAGGAATGATGAATCAGGAATCAGGAATGATGAATCAGGAAAGAGGAATGATGAATCAGGAATCAGGAATGGTGAATCATGAATCAGGAATCATTAATCAGGAATGAGGAATGATGAATCAGGAATCAGGAATGATGAATCAGGAAAGAGGAATGATGAATCAGGAATCAGGATTGGTGAATCATGAATCAGGAATGATCAATCAGGAATCAGGAATGATGAATCAGGAATCAGGAATGATGAATCAGGAATGATGAATGATGTATCAGGAATCAGGAATGATGAATCAGGAAAGAGGAATGATGAATCAGGAATCAGGAATGGTGAATCAGGAATCAGGAATGATGAATCAGGAATCAGGAATGATGAATCAGGAATCAGGAATGATGAATCGGGAATAAGGAATGATCAATGAGGAATGATGAATGATGAATCAGGAATCAGGAATGATGAATCAGGAATGATGAATGATGAATCAGGAATCAGGAATGATGAATCAGGAATCAGGAATGATGAATCAGGAATCAAGAATGATGAATCAGGAATGATGAATGATGAATCAGGAATGATGAATGATGTATCAGGAATCAGGAATGATGAATCAGGAAAGAGGAATGATGAATCAGGAATCAGGAATGGTGAATAATGAATCAGGAATGATGAATCAGGAATCAGGAATGATGAATCAGGAATCAGGAATCAGGAATGATGAATCAGGAATCAGGAATGATGAATCAGGAATCAGGAATGATGAATCAGGAATCAGGAATGATAAATGATGAATCAGGGATCAGGAATGATGAATCAGGAATCAGGAATCAGGAATGATGAATCAGGAATCAGGAATCAGGAATGATGAATCAGGAATCAGGAATGATAAATGATGAATCAGGGATCAGGAATGATGAATCAGGAATCAGGAATCAGGAATCAGGAATCAGGAATCAGGAATGATGAACCAGGAATGATAAATCAGGAATCAGGAATGATGAATCAGGAATGATGAATGATGAATCAGGAATGATGAATGATGTATCAGGAATCAGGAATGATGAATCAGGAAAGAGGAATGATGAATCAGGAATCTGGATTGGTGAATCATGAATCATTACTGATGAATCAGGAATCAGGAATGATGAATCAGGAATCAGGAATGATGAATCAGGAAAGAGGAATCATGAATCAGGAATCAGGAATGATGAATCAGGAATGAGGAATCAGGAATCAGGTATGATGAATCAGGAATGAGGAATGATGAATCAGGAATGAGGAATGATAAATCAGGAATCAGGAATGATGAATCAGGAATCAGGAATGATGAATCAGGAATGATAAATCAGGAATCAGGAATCATGAATCAGGAATGATGAATGATGAATCAGGAATGATGAATGATGAATCAGGAATGATGAATGATGTATCAGGAATCAGGAATGATGAATCAGGAAAGAGGAATGATGAATCAGGAATCTGGATTGGTGAATCATGAATCAGGACTGATGAATCAGGAATCAGGAATGATGAATCAGGAATCAGGAATGATGAATCAGGAAAGAGGAATGATGAATCAGGAATCAGGAATGGTGAATCATGAATCAGGAATGATTAATCAGGAATGATGAATGATGAATCAGGAATCAGGAATGATGAATCAGGAATCAGGAATGATGAATCAGGAATGATGAATCAGGAATCAGGAATGATGAATCAGGAATGATGAATGATGTATCAGGAATCAGGAATGGTGAATCATGAATCAGGAATGATGAATCAGGAATCAGGAATGATGAATCAGGAATCAGGTATGATGAATCAGGAATGAGGAATGATGAATCAGGAATGAGGAATGATGAATCAGGAATCAGGAATGATGAATCAGGAATCAGGAATAATGAATCAGGAATGATAAATCAGGAATCAGGAATGATGAATCAGGAATGATGAATGATGAATCAGGAATGATGAATGATGTATCAGGAATCAGGAATGATGAATCAGGAAAGAGGAATGATGAATCAGGAATCTGGATTGGTGAATCATGAATCAGGACTGATGAATCAGGAATCAGGAATGATGAATCAGGAATCAGGAATGATGAATCAGCAATGATGAATGATGTATCAGGAATCAGGAATGATGAATCAGGAAAGAGGAATGATGAATCAGGAATCAGGAATGGTGAATCATGAATCAGGAATGATGAATCAGGAATGATGAATGATGAATCAGGAATCAGGAATGATGAATCAGGAATCAGGAATGATGAATCAGGAATAATGAATCAGGAATCAGGAATGATGAATCAGGAATGACGAATGATGAATCAGGAATGATGAATGATGAATCAGGAATGATGAATGATGAATCAGGAATAATGAATCAGGAATGATGAATAATGAATCAGGAATCAGGAATGATGAATCAGGAATCAGGAATGATGAATCAGAAATCAGGAATGATGAATCAGGAATGATGAATGATGAATCAGGAATGATGAATCAGGAATGATGAATCAGGAATGATGAATCAGCGATCAGGAATCAGGAAAGAGGAATGATGAATCAGGAATCAGGAATGATGAATCAGGAAAGAGGAATGATGAATCAGGAATCAGGAATGGTGAATCATGAATCAGGAATCATTAATCAGGAATGAGGAATGATGAATCAGGAATCAGGAATGATGAATCAGGAAAGAGGAATGATGAATCAGGAATCAGGATTGGTGAATCATGAATCAGGAATGATCAATCAGGAATCAGGAATGATGAATCAGGAATCAGGAATGATGAATCAGGAATGATGAATGATGTATCAGGAATCAGGAATGATGAATCAGGAATCAGGAATGATAAATGATGAATCAGGGATCAGGAATGATGAATCAGGAATCAGGAATCAGGAATCAGGAATCAGGAATGATGAATCAGGAATGATAAATCAGGAATCAGGAATGATGAATCAGGAATGATGAATGATGAATCAGGAATGATGAATGATGTATCAGGAATCAGGAATGATGAATCAGGAAAGAGGAATGATGAATCAGGAATCTGGATTGGTGAATCATGAATCATTACTGATGAATCAGGAATCAGGAATGGTGAATAATGAATCAGGAATGATGAATCAGGAATCAGGAATGATGAATCAGGAATCAGGAATCAGGAATGATGAATCAGGAATCAGGAATGATGAATCAGGAATCAGGAATGATGAATCAGGAATCAGGAATGATAAATGATGAATCAGGGATCAGGAATGATGAATCAGGAATCAGGAATCAGGAATGATGAATCAGGAATCAGGAATCAGGAATGATGAATCAGGAATCAGGAATGATAAATGATGAATCAGGGATCAGGAATGATGAATCAGGAATCAGGAATCAGGAATCAGGAATCAGGAATGATGAATCAGGAATGATAAATCAGGAATCAGGAATGATGAATCAGGAATGATGAATGATGAATCAGGAATGATGAATGATGTATCAGGAATCAGGAATGATGAATCAGGAAAGAGGAATGATGAATCAGGAATCTGGATTGGTGAATCATGAATCATTACTGATGAATCAGGAATCAGGAATGATGAATCAGGAATCAGGAATGATGAATCAGGAAAGAGGAATCATGAATCAGGAATCAGGAATGATGAATCAGGAATGAGGAATCAGGAATCAGGTATGATGAATCAGGAATGAGGAATGATGAATCAGGAATGAGGAATGATAAATCAGGAATCAGGAATGATGAATCAGGAATCAGGAATGATGAATCAGGAATGATAAATCAGGAATCAGGAATCATGAATCAGGAATGATGAATGATGAATCAGGAATGATGAATGATGAATCAGGAATGATGAATGATGTATCAGGAATCAGGAATGATGAATCAGGAAAGAGGAATGATGAATCAGGAATCTGGATTGGTGAATCATGAATCAGGACTGATGAATCAGGAATCAGGAATGATGAATCAGGAATCAGGAATGATGAATCAGGAATCAGGAATGATGAATCAGGAATGATGAATCAGGAATCAGGAATGATGAATCAGGAATGATGAATGATGTATCAGGAATCAGGAATGGTGAATCATGAATCAGGAATGATGAATCAGGAATCAGGAATGATGAATCAGGAATCAGGTATGATGAATCAGGAATGAGGAATGATGAATCAGGAATGAGGAATGATGAATCAGGAATCAGGAATGATGAATCAGGAATCAGGAATAATGAATCAGGAATGATAAATCAGGAATCAGGAATGATGAATCAGGAATGATGAATGATGAATCAGGAATGATGAATGATGTATCAGGAATCAGGAATGATGAATCAGGAAAGAGGAATGATGAATCAGGAATCTGGATTGGTGAATCATGAATCAGGACTGATGAATCAGGAATCAGGAATGATGAATCAGGAATCAGGAATGATGAATCAGCAATGATGAATGATGTATCAGGAATCAGGAATGATGAATCAGGAAAGAGGAATGATGAATCAGGAATCAGGAATGGTGAATCATGAATCAGGAATGATGAATCAGGAATGATGAATGATGAATCAGGAATCAGGAATGATGAATCAGGAATCAGGAATGATGAATCAGGAATAATGAATCAGGAATCAGGAATGATGAATCAGGAATGACGAATGATGAATCAGGAATGATGAATGATGAATCAGGAATGATGAATGATGAATCAGGAATAATGAATCAGGAATGATGAATAATGAATCAGGAATCAGGAATGATGAATCAGGAATCAGGAATGATGAATCAGAAATCAGGAATGATGAATCAGGAATGATGAATGATGAATCAGGAATGATGAATCAGGAATGATGAATCAGGAATGATGAATCAGCGATCAGGAATCAGGAAAGAGGAATGATGAATCAGGAATCAGGAATGATGAATCAGGAAAGAGGAATGATGAATCAGGAATCAGGAATGGTGAATCATGAATCAGGAATGATGAATCAGGAATCAGGAATGTTGAATCAGGAATCATGAATGATGAATCAGGAATGAGGAATGATGAATCAGGAATCATGAATGATGAATCAGGAATGATGAATGATGAATCAGGAATGATGAATGATGTATCAGGAATCAGGAATGATGAATCAGGGAAGAGGAATGATGAATCAGGAATCAGGAATGGTGAATAATGAATCAGAAATGATGAATCAGGAATCAGGAATGATGAATCAGGAATCAGGAATCAGGAATGATGAATCAGGAATCAGGAATGATGAATCAGGAATCAGGAATTATGAATCAGGAATCAGGAATGATAAATGATGAATCAGGGATCAGGAATGATGAATCAGGAATCAGGAATCAGGAATGATGAATCAGGAATCAGGAATGATAAATGATGAATCAGGGATCAGGAATGATGAATCAGGAATCAGGAATCAGGAATCAGGAATCAGGAATGATGAATCAGGAATGATGAATCAGGAATGGTGAATCAGGAAAGAGGAATGATGAATCAGGAATCAGGAATCAGGAATGATGAATCAGGAATCAGGAATCAGGAATCAGGAATCAGGAATGATGAATCAGGAATGAGGAATGATGAATCGGGAATGAGGAATGATGAATCAGGAATCAGGAATGATGAATCAGGAATCAGGAATGATGAATCAGGAATGATAAATCAGGAATCAGGAATGATGAATCAGGAATGATGAATGATGAATCAGGAAAGAGGAATGATGAATCAGGAATCAGGATTGGTGAATCATGAATCAGGAATGATCAATCAGGAATGATGAATCAGGAATGATGAATCAGCGATCAGGAATCAGGAAAGAGGAATGATGAATCAGAAATCAGGAATGATGAATCAGGAATGATGAATGATGAATCAGGAATGATGAATCAGGAATGATGAATCAGGAATGATGAATCAGCGATCAGGAATCAGGAAAGAGGAATGATGAATCAGGAATCAGGAATGATGAATCAGGAAAGAGGAATGATGAATCAGGAATCTGGATTGGTGAATCATGAATCATTACTGATGAATCAGGAATCAGGAATGATGAATCAGGAATCAGGAATGATGAATCAGGAAAGAGGAATGATGAATCAGGAATCAGGAATGGTGAATCATGAATCAGGAATCATTAATCAGGAATGAGGAATGATGAATCAGGAATCAGGAATGATGAATCAGGAAAGAGGAATGATGAATCAGGAATCAGGATTGGTGAATCATGAATCAGGAATGATCAATCAGGAATCAGGAATGATGAATCAGGAATCAGGAATGATGAATCAGGAATGATGAATGATGTATCAGGAATCAGGAATGATGAATCAGGAATCAGGAATGATAAATGATGAATCAGGGATCAGGAATGATGAATCAGGAATCAGGAATCAGGAATCAGGAATCAGGAATGATGAATCAGGAATGATAAATCAGGAATCAGGAATGATGAATCAGGAATGATGAATGATGAATCAGGAATGATGAATGATGTATCAGGAATCAGGAATGATGAATCAGGAAAGAGGAATGATGAATCAGGAATCTGGATTGGTGAATCATGAATCATTACTGATGAATCAGGAATCAGGAATGATGAATCAGGAATCAGGAATGATGAATCAGGAAAGAGGAATGATGAATCAGGAATCAGGAATGGTGAATCATGAATCAGGAATCATTAATCAGGAATGAGGAATGATGAATCAGGAATCAGGAATGATGAATCAGGAAAGAGGAATGATGAATCAGGAATCAGGATTGGTGAATCATGAATCAGGAATGATCAATCAGGAATCAGGAATGATGAATCAGGAATCAGGAATGATGAATCAGGAATGATGAATGATGTATCAGGAATCAGGAATGATGAATCAGGAAAGAGGAATGATGAATCAGGAATCAGGAATGGTGAATCAGGAATCAGGAATGATGAATCAGGAATCAGGAATGATGAATCAGGAATCAGGAATGATGAATCGGGAATAAGGAATGATCAATGAGGAATGATGAATGATGAATCAGGAATCAGGAATGATGAATCAGGAATGATGAATGATGAATCAGGAATCAGGAATGATGAATCAGGAATCAGGAATGATGAATCAGGAATCAAGAATGATGAATCAGGAATGATGAATGATGAATCAGGAATGATGAATGATGTATCAGGAATCAGGAATGATGAATCAGGAAAGAGGAATGATGAATCAGGAATCAGGTATGGTGAATAATGAATCAGGAATGATGAATCAGGAATCAGGAATGATGAATCAGGAATCAGGAATCAGGAATGATGAATCAGGAATCAGGAATGATGAATCAGGAATCAGGAATGATGAATCAGGAATCAGGAATGATAAATGATGAATCAGGGATCAGGAATGATGAATCAGGAATCAGGAATCAGGAATGATGAATCAGGAATCAGGAATCAGGAATGATGAATCAGGAATCAGGAATGATAAATGATGAATCAGGGATCAGGAATGATGAATCAGGAATCAGGAATCAGGAATCAGGAATCAGGAATGATGAATCAGGAATGATAAATCAGGAATCAGGAATGATGAATCAGGAATGATGAATGATGAATCAGGAATGATGAATGATGTATCAGGAATCAGGAATGATGAATCAGGAAAGAGGAATGATGAATCAGGAATCTGGATTGGTGAATCATGAATCATTACTGATGAATCAGGAATCAGGAATGATGAATCAGGAATCAGGAATGATGAATCAGGAAAGAGGAATCATGAATCAGGAATCAGGAATGATGAATCAGGAATGAGGAATCAGGAATCAGGTATGATGAATCAGGAATGAGGAATGATGAATCAGGAATGAGGAATGATAAATCAGGAATCAGGAATGATGAATCAGGAATCAGGAATGATGAATCAGGAATGATAAATCAGGAATCAGGAATCATGAATCAGGAATGATGAATGATGAATCAGGAATGATGAATGATGAATCAGGAATGATGAATGATGTATCAGGAATCAGGAATGATGAATCAGGAAAGAGGAATGATGAATCAGGAATCTGGATTGGTGAATCATGAATCAGGACTGATGAATCAGGAATCAGGAATGATGAATCAGGAATCAGGAATGATGAATCAGGAAAGAGGAATGATGAATCAGGAATCAGGAATGGTGAATCATGAATCAGGAATGATTAATCAGGAATGATGAATGATGAATCAGGAATCAGGAATGATGAATCAGGAATCAGGAATGATGAATCAGGAATGATGAATCAGGAATCAGGAATGATGAATCAGGAATGATGAATGATGTATCAGGAATCAGGAATGGTGAATCATGAATCAGGAATGATGAATCAGGAATCAGGAATGATGAATCAGGAATCAGGTATGATGAATCAGGAATGAGGAATGATGAATCAGGAATGAGGAATGATGAATCAGGAATCAGGAATGATGAATCAGGAATCAGGAATAATGAATCAGGAATGATAAATCAGGAATCAGGAATGATGAATCAGGAATGATGAATGATGAATCAGGAATGATGAATGATGTATCAGGAATCAGGAATGATGAATCAGGAAAGAGGAATGATGAATCAGGAATCTGGATTGGTGAATCATGAATCAGGACTGATGAATCAGGAATCAGGAATGATGAATCAGGATTCAGGAATGATGAATCAGCAATGATGAATGATGTATCAGGAATCAGGAATGATGAATCAGGAAAGAGGAATGATGAATCAGGAATCAGGAATGGTGAATCATGAATCAGGAATGATGAATGATGAATCAGGAATCAGGAATGATGAATCAGGAATCAGGAATGATGAATCAGGAATAATGAATCAGGAATCAGGAATGATGAATCAGGAATGACGAATGATGAATCAGGAATGATGAATGATGAATCAGGAATGATGAATGATGAATCAGGAATAATGAATCAGGAATGATGAATAATGAATCAGGAATCAGGAATGATGAATCAGGAATCAGGAATGATGAATCAGAAATCAGGAATGATGAATCAGGAATGATGAATGATGAATCAGGAATGATGAATCAGGAATGATGAATCAGGAATGATGAATCAGCGATCAGGAATCAGGAAAGAGGAATGATGAATCAGGAATCAGGAATGATGAATCAGGAAAGAGGAATGATGAATCAGGAATCAGGAATGGTGAATCATGAATCAGGAATGATGAATCAGGAATCAGGAATGTTGAATCAGGAATCATGAATGATGAATCAGGAATGAGGAATGATGAATCAGGAATCATGAATGATGAATCAGGAATGATGAATGATGAATCAGGAATGATGAATGATGTATCAGGAATCAGGAATGATGAATCAGGGAAGAGGAATGATGAATCAGGAATCAGGAATGGTGAATAATGAATCAGGAATGATGAATCAGGAATCAGGAATGATGAATCAGGAATCAGGAATCAGGAATGATGAATCAGGAATCAGGAATGATGAATCAGGAATCAGGAATGATGAATCAGGAATCAGGAATGATAAATGATGAATCAGGGATCAGGAATGATGAATCAGGAATCAGGAATCAGGAATGATGAATCAGGAATCAGGAATGATAAATGATGAATCAGGGATCAGGAATGATGAATCAGGAATCAGGAATCAGGAATCAGGAATCAGGAATGATGAATCAGGAATGATGAATCAGGAATGGTGAATCAGGAAAGAGGAATGATGAATCAGGAATCAGGAATCAGGAATGATGAATCAGGAATCAGGAATCAGGAATCAGGAATCAGGAATGATGAATCAGGAATGAGGAATGATGAATCGGGAATGAGGAATGATGAATCAGGAATCAGGAATGATGAATCAGGAATCAGGAATGATGAATCAGGAATGATAAATCAGGAATCAGGAATGATGAATCAGGAATGATGAATGATGAATCAGGAAAGAGGAATGATGAATCAGGAATCAGGATTGGTGAATCATGAATCAGGAATGATCAATCAGGAATGATGAATCAGCGATCAGGAATCAGGAAAGAGGAATGATGAATCAGGAATCAGGAATGATGAATCAGGAAAGAGGAATGATGAATCATGAATCAGGAATGGTGAATCATGAATCAGGAATGATGAATCAGGAATGATGAATGATGAATCAGGAATGATGAATGATGTATCAGGAATCAGGAATGATGAATCAGGAAAGAGGAATGATGAATCAGGAATCTGGATTGGTGAATCATGAATCAGGACTGATGAATCAGGAATCAGGAATGATGAATCAGGAATCAGGAATGATGAATCAGGAATGATGAATGATGTATTAGGAATGATGAATGATGAATCAGGAAAGAGGAATGATGAATCAGGAATCAGGAATGATGAATCAGGAATCAAGAATGATGAATCAGGAATGATGAATGATGAATCAGGAATGATGAATGATGAATCAGGAATAATGAATCAGGAATGATGAATAATGAATCAGGAATCAGGAATGATGAATCAGGAATCAGGAATGATGAATCAGAAATCAGGAATGATGAATCAGGAATGATGAATGATGAATCAGGAATGATGAATCAGGAATGATGAATCAGGAATGATGAATCAGCGATCAGGAATCAGGAAAGAGGAATGATGAATCAGGAATCAGGAATGATGAATGAGGAAAGAGGAATGATGAATCAGGAATCAGGAATGGTGAATCATGAATCAGGAATGATGAATCAGGAATCAGGAATGTTGAATCAGGAATCATGAATGATGAATCAGGAATGAGGAATGATGAATCAGGAATCATGAATGATGAATCAGGAATCATGAATGATGAATCAGGACTGATGAATGATGTATCAGGAATCAGGAATGATGAATCAGGGAAGAGGAATGATGAATCAGGAATCAGAAATGGTGAATAATGAATCAGGAATGATGAATCAGGAATCAGGAATGATGAATCAGGAATCAGGAATCAGGAATGATGAATCAGGAATCAGGAATGATGAATCAGGAATCAGGAATGATAAATGATGAATCAGGGATCAGGAATGATGAATCAGGAATCAGGAATCAGGAATGATGAATCAGGAAAGAGGAATGATGAATCAGGAATCAGGAATGGTGAATAATGAATCAGGAATGATGAATCAGGAATCAGGAATGTTGAATCAGGAATCAGGAATCAGGAATGATGAATCAGGAATCAGGAATGATGAATCAGGAATCAGGAATGATGAATCAGGAATCAGGAATGATAAATGATGAATCAGGGATCAGGAATGATGAATCAGGAATCAGGAATCAGGAATGATGAATCAGGAATCAGGAATGATAAATGATGAATCAGGGATCAGGAATGATGAATCAGGAATCAGGAATCAGGAATGAAGAATGATGAATCAGGAATGAGGAATGATGAATCAGGAATGACGAATCAGGAATCAGGAATCAGGAATGATGAATCAGGAATCAGGAATGATGAATCAGGAATGAGGAACGATCAATCAGGAATGATGAATCAGCAATCAGGAATGATGAATCAGGAATGAGGAATGATGAATCAGGAATCAGGAATGATGAATCAGGAATGATAAATCAGGAATCAGGAATGATGAATCAGGAATGATGAATGATGAATCAGGAATGATGAATGATGTATCAGGAATCAGGAATGATGAATCAGGAAAGAGGAATGATGAATCAGGAATCTGGATTGGTGAATCATGAATCAGGACTGATGAATCAGGAATCAGGAATGATGAATCAGGAATCAGGAATGATGAATCAGGAATGATGAATGATGTATTAGGAATGATGAATGATGAATCAGGAAAGAGGAATGATGAATCAGGAATCAGGAATGATGAATCAGGAATCAAGAATGATGAATCAGGAATGATGAATGATGAATCAGGAATGATGAATGATGAATCAGGAAAGAGGAATGATGAATCAGGAATCAGGAATGATGAATCAGGAATCAAGAATGATGAATCAGGAATGATGAATGATGAATGATGAATCAGGAATCAGGAATGATCAATCAGGAATCAGGAATGATGAATCAGGAATCAGGAATGATGAATCAGGAATGATGAATGATGAATCAGGAATCAGGAATGATCAATCAGGAATCAGGAATGATCAATCAGGAATAAGGAATGATCAATCAGGAATGATGAATGATGAATCAGGAATCAGGAATGATGAATCAGGAATCAGGAATGATGAATCAGGAATAATGAATCAGGAATCAGGAATGATGAATCAGGAATGACGAATGATGAATCAGGAATCAGGAATGGTGAATCATGAATCAGGAATGATGAATCAGGAATGAGGAATGATTAATCAGGAATGAAGAATGATGAATCAGGAATGAGGAATGATGAATCAGGAATGATGAATCAGGAATCAGGAATCAGGAATGATGAATCAGGAATGATGAATGATGTATCAGGAATCAGGAATGGTGAATCATGAATCAGGAATGATGAATCAGGAATGAGGAATGATTAATCAGGAATGAAGAATGATGAATCAGGAATGAGGAATGATGAATCAGGAATGATGAATGATGAATCAGGAATCAGGAATGATGAATCAGGAATCAGGAATGATGAATCAGGAATCAGGAATGATGAATCAGGAATTATGAATGATGAATCAGGAATGATGAATCAGGAATGATGAATCAGGAATCAGGAATCAGGAATGATGAATCAGGAATTATGAATGATGAATCAGGAATGATGAATCAGGAATCAGGAATGATGAATGATGAATCACGGATCAGGAATGATGAATCAGGAATCAGGAATCAGGAATGATGAATCAGGAATGATGAATGATGAATCAGGAATGATGAATCAGGAATCAGGAATGATCAATCAGGAATCAGGAATGATGAATCAGCAATGATGAATGATGTATCAGGAATCAGGAATGATGAATCAGGAAAGAGGAATGATGAATCAGGAATCAGGAATGGTGAATGATGAATCAGGAATGATGAATCAGGAATGATGAATGATGAATCAGGAATCAGGAATGATGAATCAGGAATCAGGAATGATGAATCAGGAATAATGAATCAGGAATCAGGAATGATGAATCAGGAATGACGAATGATGAATCAGGAATGATGAATGATGAATCAGGAATGATGAATGATGAATCAGGAATAATGAATCAGGAATGATGAATAATGAATCAGGAATCAGGAATGATGAATCAGGAATGATGAATCAGAAATCAGGAATGATGAATCAGGAATGATGAATGATGAATCAGGAATGATGCATCAGGAATGATGAATCAGGAATGATGAATCAGCGATCAGGAATCAGGAAAGAGGAATGATGAATCAGGAATCAGGAATGATGAATCAGGAAAGAGGAATGATGAATCAGGAATCAGGAATGGTGAATCATGAATCAGGAATGATGAATCAGGAATCAGGAATGTTGAATCAGGAATCATGAATGATGAATCAGGAATGAGGAATGATGAATCAGGAATCATGAATGATGAATCAGGAATGATGAATCAGGAATGATGAATGATGTATCAGGAATCAGGAATGATGAATCAGGAAAGAGGAATGATGAATCAGGAATCAGGAATGGTGAATAATGAATCAGGAATGATGAATCAGGAATCAGGAATGATGAATCAGGAATCAGGAATCAGGAATGATGAATCAGGAATCAGGAATGATGAATCAGGAATCAGGAATGATGAATCAGGAATCAGGAATGATGAATCAGGAATCAGGAATGATAAATGATGAATCAGGGATCAGGAATGATGAATCAGGAATCAGGAATCAGGAATGATGAATCAGGAATCAGGAATGATAAATGATGAATCAGGGATCAGGAATGATGAATCAGGAATCAGGAATCAGGAATCAGGAATCAGGAATCAGGAATCAGGAATGATGAATCAGGAATGATGAATCAGGAATGGTGAATCAGGAAAGAGGAATGATGATTCAGGAATCAGGAATCAGGAATGACGAATCAGGAATCAGGAATCAGGAATCAGGAATGATGAATCAGGAATGAGGAATGATGAATCGGGAATGAGGAATGATGAATCAGGAATCAGGAATGATGAATCAGGAATCAGGAATGATGAATCAGGAATGATAAATCAGGAATCAGGAATGATGAATCAGGAATGATGAATGATGAATCAGGAATGATGAATGATGTATCAGGAATCAGGAATGATGAATCAGGAAAGAGGAATGATGAATCAGGAATCAGGATTGGTGAATCATGAATCAGGAATGATGAATCAGGAATCAGGAATGATGAATCAGGAATCAGGAATCAGGAATGATGAATCAGGAATCAGGAATGATGAATCAGGAATCAGGAATGATGAATCAGGAATCAGGAATGATAAATGATGAATCAGGGATCAGGAATGATGAATCAGGAATCAGGAATCAGGAATGATGAATCAGGAATCAGGAATGATAAATGATGAATCAGGGATCAGGAATGATGAATCAGGAATCAGGAATCAGGAATCAGGAATGATGAATCAGGAATGATGAATCAGGAATGGTGAATCAGGAAAGAGGAATGATGAATCAGGAATCAGGAATCAGGAATGATGAATCAGGAATCAGGAATCAGGAATCAGGAATCAGGAATGATGAATCAGGAATGAGGAATGATGAATCGGGAATGAGGAATGATGAATCAGGAATCAGGAATGATGAATCAGGAATCAGGAATGATGAATCAGGAATGATAAATCAGGAATCAGGAATGATGAATCAGGAATGATGAATGATGAATCAGGAAAGAGGAATGATGAATCAGGAATCAGGATTGGTGAATCATGAATCAGGAATGATCAATCAGGAATGATGAATCAGCGATCAGGAATCAGGAAAGAGGAATGATGAATCAGGAATCAGGAATGATGAATCAGGAAAGAGGAATGATGAATCATGAATCAGGAATGGTGAATCATGAATCAGGAATGATGAATCAGGAATGATGAATGATGAATCAGGAATGATGAATGATGTATCAGGAATCAGGAATGATGAATCAGGAAAGAGGAATGATGAATCAGGAATCTGGATTGGTGAATCATGAATCAGGACTGATGAATCAGGAATCAGGAATGATGAATCAGGAATCAGGAATGATGAATCAGGAATGATGAATGATGTATTAGGAATGATGAATGATGAATCAGGAAAGAGGAATGATGAATCAGGCATCAGGAATGATGAATCAGGAATCAAGAATGATGAATCAGGAATGATGAATGATGAATCAGGAATGATGAATGATGAATCAGGAATAATGAATCAGGAATGATGAATAATGAATCAGGAATCAGGAATGATGAATCAGGAATCAGGAATGATGAATCAGAAATCAGGAATGATGAATCAGGAATGATGAATGATGAATCAGGAATGATGAATCAGGAATGATGAATCAGGAATGATGAATCAGCGATCAGGAATCAGGAAAGAGGAATGATGAATCAGGAATCAGGAATGATGAATCAGGAAAGAGGAATGATGAATCAGGAATCAGGAATGGTGAATCATGAATCAGGAATGATGAATCAGGAATCAGGAATGTTGAATCAGGAATCATGAATGATGAATCAGGAATGAGGAATGATGAATCAGGAATCATGAATGATGAATCAGGAATCATGAATGATGAATCAGGACTGATGAATGATGTATCAGGAATCAGGAATGATGAATCAGGGAAGAGGAATGATGAATCAGGAATCAGGAATGGTGAATAATGAATCAGGAATGATGAATCAGGAATCAGGAATGATGAATCAGGAATCAGGAATCAGGAATGATGAATCAGGAATCAGGAATGATGAATCAGGAATCAGGAATGATAAATGATGAATCAGGGATCAGGAATGATGAATCAGGAATCAGGAATCAGGAATGATGAATCAGGAAAGAGGAATGATGAATCAGGAATCAGGAATGGTGAATAATGAATCAGGAATGATGAATCAGGAATCAGGAATGTTGAATCAGGAATCAGGAATCAGGAATGATGAATCAGGAATCAGGAATGATGAATCAGGAATCAGGAATGATGAATCAGGAATCAGGAATGATAAATGATGAATCAGGGATCAGGAATGATGAATCAGGAATCAGGAATCAGGAATGATGAATCAGGAATCAGGAATGATAAATGATGAATCAGGGATCAGGAATGATGAATCAGGAATCAGGAATCAGGAATGAAGAATGATGAATCAGGAATGAGGAATGATGAATCAGGAATGACGAATCAGGAATCAGGAATCAGGAATGATGAATCAGGAATCAGGAATGATGAATCAGGAATGAGGAACGATCAATCAGGAATGATGAATCAGCAATCAGGAATGATGAATCAGGAATGAGGAATGATGAATCAGGAATCAGGAATGATGAATCAGGAATGATAAATCAGGAATCAGGAATGATGAATCAGGAATGATGAATGATGAATCAGGAATGATGAATGATGTATCAGGAATCAGGAATGATGAATCAGGAAAGAGGAATGATGAATCAGGAATCTGGATTGGTGAATCATGAATCAGGACTGATGAATCAGGAATCAGGAATGATGAATCAGGAATCAGGAATGATGAATCAGGAATGATGAATGATGTATTAGGAATGATGAATGATGAATCAGGAAAGAGGAATGATGAATCAGGAATCAGGAATGATGAATCAGGAATCAAGAATGATGAATCAGGAATGATGAATGATGAATCAGGAATGATGAATGATGAATCAGGAAAGAGGAATGATGAATCAGGAATCAGGAATGATGAATCAGGAATCAAGAATGATGAATCAGGAATGATGAATGATGAATGATGAATCAGGAATCAGGAATGATCAATCAGGAATCAGGAATGATGAATCAGGAATCAGGAATGATGAATCAGGAATGATGAATGATGAATCAGGAATCAGGAATGATCAATCAGGAATCAGGAATGATCAATCAGGAATAAGGAATGATCAATCAGGAATGATGAATGATGAATCAGGAATCAGGAATGATGAATCAGGAATCAGGAATGATGAATCAGGAATAATGAATCAGGAATCAGGAATGATGAATCAGGAATGACGAATGATGAATCAGGAATCAGGAATGGTGAATCATGAATCAGGAATGATGAATCAGGAATGAGGAATGATTAATCAGGAATGAAGAATGATGAATCAGGAATGAGGAATGATGAATCAGGAATGATGAATCAGGAATCAGGAATCAGGAATGATGAATCAGGAATGATGAATGATGTATCAGGAATCAGGAATGGTGAATCATGAATCAGGAATGATGAATCAGGAATGAGGAATGATTAATCAGGAATGAAGAATGATGAATCAGGAATGAGGAATGATGAATCAGGAATGATGAATGATGAATCAGGAATCAGGAATGATGAATCAGGAATCAGGAATGATGAATCAGGAATCAGGAATGATGAATCAGGAATTATGAATGATGAATCAGGAATGATGAATCAGGAATGATGAATCAGGAATCAGGAATCAGGAATGATGAATCAGGAATTATGAATGATGAATCAGGAATGATGAATCAGGAATCAGGAATGATGAATGATGAATCACGGATCAGGAATGATGAATCAGGAATCAGGAATCAGGAATGATGAATCAGGAATGATGAATGATGAATCAGGAATGATGAATCAGGAATCAGGAATGATCAATCAGGAATCAGGAATGATGAATCAGCAATGATGAATGATGTATCAGGAATCAGGAATGATGAATCAGGAAAGAGGAATGATGAATCAGGAATCAGGAATGGTGAATGATGAATCAGGAATGATGAATCAGGAATGATGAATGATGAATCAGGAATCAGGAATGATGAATCAGGAATCAGGAATGATGAATCAGGAATAATGAATCAGGAATCAGGAATGATGAATCAGGAATGACGAATGATGAATCAGGAATGATGAATGATGAATCAGGAGTGATGAATGATGAATCAGGAATAATGAATCAGGAATGATGAATAATGAATCAGGAATCAGGAATGATGAATCAGGAATGATGAATCAGAAATCAGGAATGATGAATCAGGAATGATGAATGATGAATCAGGAATGATGCATCAGGAATGATGAATCAGGAATGATGAATCAGCGATCAGGAATCAGGAAAGAGGAATGATGAATCAGGAATCAGGAATGATGAATCAGGAAAGAGGAATGATGAATCAGGAATCAGGAATGGTGAATCATGAATCAGGAATGATGAATCAGGAATCAGGAATGTTGAATCAGGAATCATGAATGATGAATCAGGAATGAGGAATGATGAATCAGGAATCATGAATGATGAATCAGGAATGATGAATCAGGAATGATGAATGATGTATCAGGAATCAGGAATGATGAATCAGGAAAGAGGAATGATGAATCAGGAATCAGGAATGGTGAATAATGAATCAGGAATGATGAATCAGGAATCAGGAATGATGAATCAGGAATCAGGAATCAGGAATGATGAATCAGGAATCAGGAATGATGAATCAGGAATCAGGAATGATGAATCAGGAATCAGGAATGATGAATCAGGAATCAGGAATGATAAATGATGAATCAGGGATCAGGAATGATGAATCAGGAATCAGGAATCAGGAATGATGAATCAGGAATCAGGAATGATAAATGATGAATCAGGGATCAGGAATGATGAATCAGGAATCAGGAATCAGGAATCAGGAATCAGGAATCAGGAATCAGGAATCAGGAATCAGGAATCAGGAATGATGAATCAGGAATGGTGAATCAGGAAAGAGGAATGATGATTCAGGAATCAGGAATCAGGAATGACGAATCAGGAATCAGGAATCAGGAATCAGGAATGATGAATCAGGAATGAGGAATGATGAATCGGGAATGAGGAATGATGAATCAGGAATCAGGAATGATGAATCAGGAATCAGGAATGATGAATCAGGAATGATAAATCAGGAATCAGGAATGAGGAATGATGAATCGGGAATGATGAATGATGAATCAGGAATGATGAATGATGTATCAGGAATCAGGAATGATGAATCAGGAAAGAGGAATGATGAATCAGGAATCAGGATTGGTGAATCATGAATCAGGAATGATCAATCAGGAATGATGAATCAGCGATGAGGAATCAGGAAAGAGGAATGATGAATCAGGAATCAGGAATGATGAATCAGGAAAGAGGAATGATGAATCAGGAATCAGGAATGGTGAATCATGTATCAGGAATGATGAATCAGGAATCAGGAATGTTGAATCAGGAATCATGAATGATGAATCAGGAATGAGGAATGATGAATCAGGAATCATGAATGATGAATCAGGAATGATGAATGATGAATCAGGAATGATGAATGATGTATCAGGAATCAGGAATGATGAATCAGGAAAGAGGAATGATGAATCAGGAATCAGGAATGGTGAATAATGAATCAGGAATGATGAATCAGGAATCAGGAATGATGAATCAGGAATCAGGAATCAGGAATGATGAATCAGGAATCAGGAATGATGAATCAGGAATCAGGAATGATGAATCAGGAATCAGGAATGATAAATGATGAATCAGGGATCAGGAATGATGAATCAGGAATCAGGAATCAGGAATCAGGAATGATGAATCAGGAATCAGGAATGATAAATGATTAATCAGGGATCAGGAATGATGAATCAGGAATCAGGAATCAGGAATGAAGAATGATGAATCAGGAATGAGGAATGATGAATCAGGAATGACGAATCAGGAATCAGGAATCAGGAATGATGAATCAGGAATCAGGAATGATGAATCAGGAATGAGGAATGATCAATCAGGAATGATGAATCAGGAATCAGGAATGATGAATCAGGAATCAGGAAAGAGGAATGATGAATCAGGAATCAGGAATGATGAATCAGGAATCAAGAATGATGAATCAGGAATGATGAATGATGAATCAGGAATGATGAATGATGAATCAGGAATAATGAATCAGGAATGATGAATAATGAATCAGGAATCAGGAATGATGAATCAGGAATCAGGAATGATGAATCAGAAATCAGGAATGATGAATCAGGAATGATGAATGATGAATCAGGAATGATGAATCAGGAATGATGAATCAGGAATGATGAATCAGCGATCAGGAATCAGGAAAGAGGAATGATGAATCAGGAATCAGGAATGATGAATCAGGAAAGAGGAATGATGAATCAGGAATCAGGAATGGTGAATCATGAATCAGGAATGATGAATCAGGAATCAGGAATGTTGAAT
>JAOWCC010001368.1:51614426-51718175 GCA_030867875.1 Actinernus sp. WN-2022 | reverse complement strand
CATTGATAGGTGCATAACAATTAGAACAAACAATAAAGTCTCTAAATTCCAAATCTGGCCATCCCACCTTCTTCAAGTGCCCCTTTTCTTCGTGGAAAACTTCAAACCATATTTGCGTCGCAACCTATATTATATATATCTTACCTGGCTTAATTGTAAACTTCATAATTCTTTATTCTTATACGGGGCTGTATATAAACTTCCAGTCCAGACTAGCCAGAGTTCCGCAGGTCGAGGTTGATTGGGACGCATAACTCAGGAATACTGACGTTTCACAAGCTAGAGCCGGCAACTATTTCAGCCATTAGGCATTGCTATTAGTCTGAAGTTGTCGAAATTTCATGAAATCATTCTAAATCAAGCACTTTCTCTTCCAATTTGAGTACGTACCAATGGGGTCTGGGTGCGAGATTGAGCTTCAGCACAGGAAGCCCAAGAGTAAATTTATTACCCACAAGGGGAGGGTGAGGATTTCTTCTGACTCTCCCGAAAACAACTGTAACGAGAGCAGCTTCCGTTTGGTGAAGGAAATAAAATACGAAAACCTACAACTAATGTTGATATGTCAAGTTTTCAGGGGTGTTTATTAAAATACGGGCGGTTATTGGAATAAGACCGGAGAGGGGCGCGCCAATTACAAGTTAACACTTAGGGAGTGGTCATTATTTATGCGTAGGAGGGGTTGGCAAACGTAACGGGAGGGGTGACATAAAGAGTTTCATCCACCTTTTAGGTAGGTCAAGAAAGTTTGAATAATTAACAAGGAGAAGGGGGTCCAAAAAGTTTTTATCCTGGCATATTTCACTGGTATTATTAATTCCAATGCCGTAGAGTTCCAACGATCCCCTGAAAGTGGTGTCCTTCTTATTCGCGCCTGAGCGCGACGCCGAACGTTTCGTCATTTTTATTTATTTTTTTCTCTACCGCCTCGCTGGTTAGCTCAGTTGGTAGAGCATGGTCTAGAGTGTGGGAGGTCGCGGGTTCGAATCCCGGCCACGTTCTTGGGCAGGGACGTATAAGCCAAATATTGGCCTTGTCTCCTTCCTCTTCTGAATCTATACGAGGGGGACGTGAAAGAACCTGTTGTGTTGTTTCGAGAAAGAGTAGGGGATTGTCTCCCAACACAACAGCCTGGTATTCAATTCTGAGGTACTAACAATCACTCATGATTGTAATGCACTAGTCAATTGAAACCCCCACCCCCCCCCCCCCCCCCCCCCGGTCCCGGGGAAGGGTGGGGGATAACAGGGGCATTGATCACTTTTGAACCAAAGTCTGTCCCGTGGGGGTAGTAGATTTGACTGACTTCGACTTTTCGGGTGTCCCCACCTCGGGAAGAGGGGAACTGGGAACTAGTATGGAAGCTTCCAAGATGGTGGACAAGCTGATACTTCTTTTGAATAAATATTTCTATAGATGGTTGGTTGATTTTAGAGTACAGACGAGTTCTCCTTTAAGCTGAACTTCAGCCAAGAGAGACTTAGTTTGTGTGATTACTAAAGAAAACTATTAAAGCTACACAAAACTTGGAAGAAGAACATTAAAAATCTCTCCTTTTAAAAGTTTTTTTCCCTTCAAATTTTTTTATCTCAACTTTCTTGCCCCAGGGATAAGGGCGTTTGATCTGAACTAAAGCCTCTGGGGTGGGGGTATTGATGATTTTTGATCAGGTCTCTGTCAAATCCTCCACCCTTCCCCGGGACCAGGGGGGTGGGGGTTTCAATTGACTAGTGCATAAACTGCACGGCAGCACATTGCACCACAATAGCAGTCCGTATCACAAAAATAACCTTGTAAAGCGCATTTGGATATATTCATATAGAATTTGCGCTATATATATATGAATACCTTTACATTTTTTTAAGTCAAATCCACCCGGTTGGAGAGACTGGATCCAACATACTCGTAATAGCAGTGTTTCTTACATCATCCAACAACATGCAGGCATAATACTCTGGATCGAAGGTTCATGTAATAGCAGTTGTCCTTACATTTTGCAACATATAAAAAAGCTTCTTGTTATGATGACACCACTCGCTTACTCGTGTCAAATAATCGTTCTGTATAGTGTGTGATCTTTTAAGTAAAACTAAAAATAGCAAAGCCGACACAACGTAAATTTTAGAGGTTTATAAAACGATATTTCGGCTGGCCAAACCAGCCTTCTTCAGCCGTAATATGAAGAAATGTTATTACATTGGCGAACGTGACTAACTAGAAATATGGGTTACGAAATATAGGAAATAGATGACAAATGATTGACACTATTAATATAGAAATAATAAGATAATGAGGTTATATATATATACCAGCTAGTATGACTCGTCACGGATGTTGAGACCATAAGGTACGAGTGTCAGTAGCTTGTGTAATGAGAGTAGCTTCTCTGGCCTTACGAATTGAGTCTCTTTTAAGATATTTATGTAAAGGAAATCTTACATGCAAACCGCCACCGAAACGTGCCCGTGCTAATCCTACATCCGATCCTATATCCGGGACCTATATATTCACAACGACATTCCAAATAAAGCTAGCAACACTACATCCCTCCCTTCTTGGAAATGAAATTACATACAAACTAAATATAGTAAAACAGCTGAATGTCTATCAAAACGATGGTCAAATATCTAGTGTTCTGAATCGCAAAGGTTGCGTACTTAGCGTTTAACTGAACGTGTAAAACTTCATACTTTATTCATCTTTCCTTAAAAAGGCTTTTCAAAGACAAAATACAAATACAATACAACTACAGTGTACATGATAATTTGAATTACATCTATTAATTTAACCTATTTTGAGTTTGATATAATTTGCTCTTCAGCTTTCGCTTGAAACTTAAAACATAACTGTTATATCACGTTTACTACTCTACAGTTCACAGATACAGTTCAAAGTCTTTTAACCTTCCTGGACGTGACCTCACTCTCTCTGGGATGTCCGTCACTGGACTCTGTTCATCAGGACCTTGTTCATCAGGACCTTGTTCTTCTTCACCTTCCTCCAGCTCTGAACCTTCATCCTTGCTCGCTGCGCTTTTGAAAATGAAGAGTTTCTGGTGATGTCAGTGTTGTCTTCTTTATTTGCCGTCACCATTGTTCCTTTTTTGTTCACAACAATGTATGGATCCGTGTGACAGGGTGTCGACAGGGTGTGTCGACAGGGTGTGACAGGGTGTGTCGACAGGGTGTGTCGCTCTTCCTCTTAGAATCGTCGCGTTTAACGAGTACCGTCTCGCCTTCTTGTATTATCGATGGCTTCACATAAACTTTGCTATCCGCATAAGCCTTCATCTTAGCTTTTTCCTTACGGTCTCGATCTTCCATTTCTGGTTCTTGCCGAGGTTTATTTACTTCCGGGAGCTTACTCTCGAGTGCTCGACCAAATAACGCATGCAGTTGCAGGAGGAACTCCGCCGGTGCCGGTAGTGTGTGGAGTAGCTCGATATTTCCTAAGAAATCATTACACGTGCATCTCGCTGTTGCCGGCAGGTATTTTTTACGGGTAACGGGTAACTGGTAACTATAGTAACGGGTAACTGATAACTAGTAAAGGGTAACTAGTAACCGGTAACTAGTAACGGGTAACGGGTAACTAGTAAAGGGTAACTGGTAATAAGTAACGGGTAACTGCTTACGGGTACAGGGTCCGAAATTAACTTTTTCACGTAGGCGCCAACTGGCGACTAGCCAAATTTTTTTAGTCGCCAAAAGACCAATTGTGGTCGCCACATTTCAAGTTTCAAGCGACACCCGACAAAGAACATTTGCCGTCATTTTTATTAGCTAAATTTTATATTTACTTAAAGCATCGTGAATGTGAAGACATTGTGAAGACTTTAGGAAATTTTAGTGGCCATGCAACACTCAAAATTTAGTCGCATTGGCGCCAAAGGCGAAATTTTGGACCCTGCGGGTAACTAGCAACAGTATTTTTTCCGAAAGATGCTTTATTCAAAATTTATCCTATTTTTTTGAAAGATGCTTTATTCAAAATCCATCCTATGTGCATATCGAGCACAAAAGAACTTGAGCAAATCCAAGAAAGAGAGTCTAGCAAATCAAAGTATCAGAAAAGGATATATTATCGCTAGCTAGCCGTGAACAGCTTCGTTGGAAAACACCAAGTTTGAGCAAAGGGAAATACATCCGAAGGCCCATAACACTATAAACTAATTGCGATTTTGAGACGCCGATACCGAATTATATTGCCGGCCAGTTGGGAGAAAATATATTTCGTCAATTTAATACGAAAAATATATTCGTGCTTGGTTTGGCGGATGGTGTTCCTTGGAACCGCGATCGATACTGAAATGGAGTGCTCAAAGTATGAGGTACGTTATACGTTGCTGATTACAACTTTTGTAGGAATTTGCCGACCTATCTCAAGGCGATGTTACACGAGACAACTTTTAGCGCAACATTGATGCGGAAACGACAACGGGTATGTTACACGGGACGATTTTTAGCGCAACATCTAAATAGTCGTTAAAAATCGTCGTGTAACACTGTTGTTCAACGCCATTAATGAATTTTGCAGGAATACAATCACGTAGTTTTACTGGACGGCAAAAATATCTGATATATATTTAAACCTACTTGAACGAGATCGGTTTTCAAGAGACCAAGTCAGCTTCACTTTTCCCTCGAGTATAAATGCTTTTGTTTTTCTGTATCACAAGAGGAAATTCACCACTTTCTATAATTGGAAAACAAAGCAACGAATCCTCTGGAGAACTATCACGTGGTATGAAATGGGGCAACAAACAAGCTAAAACGGCTAGCGTCATAAAACCAAAACCAGCGAGCCAATCCGACAGGAGCAAGTAAAAACATCAACGAACCAATCACGAACTGAAGTAATTCACGATTGGTTTTACTTCAACCAATCACGTACCGTGGATGCCAGAGGTTCTAAGAGGCTTCGCTCCTAGATGGCGGAGTTTCGAGTCTTTCGAGTGGATAACAACCAATCAAATTCGACACTCTTACCTTTATCATTATGACGTCACGGCTTGTTTACGAGGGGGACAGAATCGACTTGAACAATAGAATTTTGAACTAAATCTGCTCTGGTGAGGAAAATTTAACTTCGAATTGTCTGGTTTCCAGATATCAGCTGTATCAATGTTTACAATATTTACCGTATTTGGTGGCTGTTACCGCTATTCTACGTTCTTCAAAATGCATTTGATAGCGATTTCCTTTGTGTTGTTGCTGTTTTGTCCCCCTCCCACGACCGTGATCCTTAGCGTTTAAACAATAGATTGTTTTGATATGACGTCATAGTGATATAGGTCAATAGATAATATTCGTATTATCACGGACGAGCTGGAACGAGCACTCAATGGAGGCTCATGCAGGAGAATTTGCTGAAAGCTATTTAGCGTTAGAAAAGAATCCCCCGCATGAGCCTCCATCGAGTACTCGTTCCAGCTCGTCCGTGAGAATACGAATATTGTCTATTGAAAACAGTTCTATTAAGAAAATCGGTTAAAATGCGGCTATTTTTCAACTCCAATGGATTTATCTAAAACAGCGTTTTGAAGTGTTGTCGTCCAGTAGAAGTAGAAAGCGCCTTTCCCCATGGGATCAAGAGCTAGTTTTAGGCCATTTTAACAATGTTGCATCAGTAGTAAACACGCCAAATTCCAATTCGATCTGTGGATTAGCCGGGTCCTGGCTTTGATCAGCCCCAATAGTTGTTTCAGTTTCCGTTAGAAATTCAAAGTAGAACAATAGTCGCGAGCTGATGACTCGTTCACCAGCTTTTATTTAGAACATAGCAGTCGTTCTAGCTGTGCCCTAACATCAAGGTGATATCAGCACCCTCCTGCAATAGGGCCTATTGATATCAGCACCCTCCTGCAATAGGGCCTATTGATTTTAACACGCAGCGGTCACAGGACAATAAAAACCAGTTTCGTCCGGAAAGCTCGTTCTGAAACCCAATGAGAGGTTACCGTGGCCAAAGCCAGTTTTAACCAAGACGGCCGAACTGTGATAATAGCAGAGTTCCTAAGTAGAGGAATCGCTCTCATTTTGATTAGCAGTGGTTTTAAAATTTGACAGCAATTGAGTGACGATGGTTGTTTAGTATAGTGGTTGCGACGTTTGTCTTACGAGTAAGAGGAACAGGGTTGAATTCCAGAAAATCTCTCAATTTGTTTACCTCGCCATTTTCTTGAGAAGTTTTTTTTAGCTCTAGGTGGTAAGATCTTGTTTACTGACCGGTTAGGTTAGGTTTATTTATGGCTCATGGTAGGGTATTGGTTAGTTTATAGTCATTTCATGAATTAATTAAGTGAGCGATTCCTCTCTTTGACAATAGCCCATTGACACGAGCGAAGATGCGTTGACATTATTTCCAAAACGGCTGCAATTTATATGGCTAAAAATCTCTACCACTCTATTGAGTTTTCTAACAAGGGGACATTTGTTGAACGTGACGGTATTTGTGATACAAATTAAATTCTGGGTATGATGGCATCGTTTTACGACTGTAAAACAGTCCCTCTACATATCGCGAACATCGGTGTATACTTCATGGTAGTGTTTCGTTCCGTATAGTCTCCCTGCATAATCATTTTCTCTATTTCAGTATTATGCAGGGAGACTATATGGAACGAAACACTATCTTGAAGTCCACAGCCCTGTTGCTCGACTGATTTTAGCGTCTTCTGAGAATACCCGAATAATCGTAAAGAGAAAATACAAAAAACAAGCACAGGCGGGTTTTGTCCATTCTGCAGTTTAATTTGAGCTCATGATGGTTCAAATCAGTTCGTCCCTCTCGTACACACTGAACTTTACTAACAAGATGGAAAAAGTGCAAAAGCTGACAAAAACGATCTCAAACAATAGAAAATCCATGACCAATCAATGTTAGAATCATGGCAGATCGACAGAAAGGAAAACTGCCATTTCAAAATTACATTACAAAAGTCTGTACGTGATTAATGTGTATGCATGTGTTATATTACAAAATCGGAAACTAAAGCGCCTTCATTCATTCTGTTAACATAGAAATGAAGACGTACAAGGTTGCTAAGATGCTACAAAGCCGATTTGCAGAAACATAAGCGCAAACGGCGCGCAGCTCTGGTCTTTATCAAAGTTTTTAATTCAGCCACTGATGGTCATGGTCTTCTAGTAGGAGCTCCTGACAATACAGTTATATCTTTCACAATAGGTGCAAGCAATGATCTTTCTGGAATCAAAATGACGGGTCTTTGTTGTCAATCGGTGGCGTCGGCCGATGCCTTCTGAGGTTCGGAGTCCTGTTGTTGTGGCGACTCGTGTTGTGGTGCCTCGTGTTGTGGTGACTGTTCTTGTTCATCTCCGTCGCGAGGCTGCAAAACAAACAATGGGGACCTTGAAGAGCGGTTTCCGTATTATCGCTACGACCGCCGGAAAAATTACTAAGCGATCGTATGGAAACACTAACGGTATCGTCTAGGACAGAACTGTCGTCTATGATCGCTGCGATCGTAATAAAGTTTCGTTCGGACTGAACGGAACTCTATGCATGGTGATCATACTTTTTTTAAAGTCTGATTGTGAAAAGCAATTGGCCGGTAACAAAACGAGCAGGGGACTGGACAGATAGAGCATGTTGACATTAGTATTTGCCTGCAATTCTAGTGGTTTTCCCCGCTTTCGTGGACGTTTTCCGCTCGCGAATTAATTTCAGACGAGTAGGACTTTCCAAATAAAACGCCTGCATTGCAGGCTAAATTAGCATGTGTGCCAAGTTTGACGTGATTCAAGTGAATCTTGTCTGAATTATAAGCAATTGAAATTTCTTTGTCCCTCCAAAATTTTACAATGAATGTATGGTTTGGAGGGACGACATTAAAAAAATAAGAGTTTGTATGGGAAAATTGACATATTTGATATCGAGCGAAAGTTCACCAAACCTGTTCTTTTGGAAAATAATGCTAACTTTGACTAGCTGTAGTTATTAATTGAATTAGTTTTACAGACTCCGTTCCAGTCCCCCGCTCGTTTTGTTACCGGCTAATTACAGTTCAACAATCAGGACCGCTTTGACAACGAGAACTTAACACATTGCACAGCGAAAATAAAGCAGTCCAAACTACAAATCCTAGCATAGCCTTGCGATTTTCTTCATTCGAAAGACGGAATTGCCTTTTACCGGCCGAAGCTCGAGCAAGCCGAAATGATATTGTCTTGAAGTTGGAATGTTTTGTTTTCGTTCTGCAATGTGATTGGTTGTTGTTGTCTAAGTAGTCGCACTGAAATAGGCCATGTTGACGATGTTGCGCACGCAGCTAGAACAATGGCTATCTGTTTTAAATAACAAAAGCCTGGTGAAACAGAACGAGTCCAATCAGCTCGCGTCTATTGTTCTACTGATGCGTGCGCAACATCGTCAACATGGCCTACTTTTTCCTGAAGAACAATCTACCCCAGAGTGTTCACGTTAGTAGCATGCAGCACTGTGTCAATCAAAGAAGAATTCCTTACTAAGTAATCAACTCGAGACTCAATAAGCACGAAAACGAGGCTAGCCAGCCTGACGTCATGAATCTCATACAAAACTCCCTAATTTGAAATTTCGGTAACTTCGCAACGCTTGTTGCTGTGCTTAAAAGAAGATACTCATGTTTGCATGTTCTCTAAAGTAGCATGCTTATTGTAATGGCAACGTTGATTACACCATCTTTTGAATGGGTCTTACACTTATATTATATTGTTAAATCGTTCTGTTTTCTTTTTCTTAAATTATATAGTTCTGTACAATCACCTATTCTCTCAGCAATCTAGTTAAATGTGTATTTAGTCGAATATTAATCACTGCCCGCCTCGATTAGCCATTGCTACTTGCGGATTAGTGCTAACTTAAAATCATATTAGGAGTGAAAATAAAATTGAAGTTGGTCAATTCAATAAAACGTTTACACTTGTATCTTGTTTTGAGGCGATAAAACAGTGACCAGCCACATCAAACACATGTGCGAAAGTGTTATTCAATTGGCCCCTGATGTCTAAAGCTACGGTCAAATGGTTACAACATCGATAAAACATTTATTAAAACCAGACGTCGAAATCGTTTCGAAGTGATAGATCAAAAACGAGAGCTGGTGTTTTACCAGGGGATCCAAACACCGAGAAAGATGAAAGCACGAGGCCGCTTTCTTTTATTATTTCGAGGTGTTTGGATTCCCTTGTGAAACACGAAGCTGAGTTTTTGATCTGACTTCTCAAGCGAAAACAATACCTGCATTCATAAATCATTACAAAGTATTGTTGCCTGGAATTTTATTGCATGCAATTATAGACTACAAGGGTTGTGATTGTTTTTTTTGTCACGGTCATTTCAACAAACGGCTTGATAGCATAGTGGGCAAGACAGCGGACTAGTAGTCAAGTAGTGAAGACAGCAGACTAGTAGTCACGAGGATGATGGTTCGAGTCACACTCTGGACACCGATTTTTATTTCCGTCTTCTCCTTCACTTCTCCATGTACATGTAAAGTCATACTTATGCTGTAATCCTTGTAGCTTAATTAGGTCCAACACATGCATGAATCTTGATACCCAATGAGAACACATTGTAGTAGTGTTTCATTGGGTATCAAGATTCATGCATGTGACCAAATTCAGCCCTCTGATTGACTAAAAAGCTCATGAATTATTAATGAGTTTTAGAATGATGTTGAACTAGAGTTTTGTTCAACATGTAATTAACTTCTATCATTCTCGGAAATGTTGGACCGATACTGAAACCATTGGACACCCCATGCTTTCAACACAATGCGATAAATGTTGTACTGAAACCGTACCTGTCTGCGATTATATCGCCTGAATCTTCGACGGCGCGGAGGCCTTGTGCCTTCTCGTTCCCCTTCATCTCCACCTTCTCCTCTTTCTCCTCCTCCTTCGCCTCCTCCTCCGCCTCCTCCTCCTCCGCCTCCTTCTCTGCCTCCTTCTCCTTCTCCGCCTCCTCCTCCTCCTTCTCCACCTCCTCCTTCTCCACCTCCTCCTCTTCCGCCACCTCTGCCTCCTCCGCCTCCTCCTCGTCTTTCTCCTCTCTCTCGTCGTTCTCCTCTCTCTCGTCGTTCTCCTCTCTCTCCTCTCTCTCGTCGTTCTCCTCTCTCTCCTCTCTCTCGTCGTTCTCCTCTCTCTCTTCTTTCTCCTCTATCTCCTCTCTCTCCTCTTTCTTCGCCTTCTTCCTTAATCTCTTCATTCTTTCCGTCTTCCTCACTTTGTGGGCGTCTATAACAAATATATACTAACATTTGTATGCGAAAACAAACAATCTTCTGCCACCTAACACGATTAGCTTGTTAGTTATTTTTAAGGTTGCCTATACCCGATTATTATTTATCTATCTTAATGGTACGTCTGCATTGAAGTGCGCTGTGTATATGAACGTAATACAATTTATAACATAATTATACAATAAATTCAATAGTGCACGCGCTCTGATTGGTTGGCATACACGACTTTCATAATGGCCGCCTCCGGCCACCTCCTAATTTGCATAATTTGGAAGATAAATCTGTAGGGGGAAACCAATGCTACCACATGAAAGATGACATTATAACTAGTAATTGTTTTGAGTTTTGGAGCAATGTGGAAAATTGCTGTTGAGCTATAAGCATTTGTAATGCAGAAAAATATGAAAGCGAGGCTAGAAAGGCCTCCGTTGTTTTTCTCATACAAATCTCTAATTTCAACTGGATGTAACTTCATTGCTTTATAAGCTACAGCACTCAACTTTCACAAGTTCACTAACGTCAACATGCTCTTTCACATGGCAATGTTTATATTTTCTACACATGTGGATAAACTACCGAAACGGGAAATCACATATGTAAATTAGGAGGTGGCCATTATGAAAGTCGTGTATACATGTTTGTAAAATATCATGAAAATATATTTTAGGTTTTGAAAAAATGGATTAATTGTGCGAGCCATTTTGGGCTTTGAATTTCGCCAAGGAATCGCTCACTCTGATTGGCTAAAAATACAGAGATTAGCAGTGGTTTTAAAATTTGACAGCAATTGAGCGACGATGGTTGTTTAGTGTAGTGGTTGCGACGTTTGCCTTACAAGTAGGAGGAGTGGGATTAGAGTTCCAGAAAATCGCTCAATTTTTTTACCTCACCAAAGTTTTTCTTGAGAACCCTAGCTCTAGTTGGATAAGATCTTGTTTACTGACCAGTTAGGGTTTTTTATGGTCCAGGGTAGGGTTTTAGTTAGTTTATATCGTCATTTCATGAATTAATTAAGTGAGCGTTTCCTCTCCTTAGGAGCTCGTGAATTTCGTGGGTGCCACCACCTTGGATGTGATGACATTTCATGGCTGCCCCTATTGTTACATGACAAAAGAGCTATTGTTTTCTAACAAATTGTTGAGATTTGAATCCTCGCTTCACCTTTGTGGGCCGCGTTTCGACCACACATCAGGGTATAACTTACAGCAAGGACCACACACTCGTTTAAATAATGGTAATATTAGGTTAGTTTTTTTGAATACCTTGGTCGTCTATAGCGTGGTCGGCGTGGGCGTCTGGGTTTGCGCTCCTGTGACTCCTCACCAGAGCCCTCATGCTTCTGCCCCTCCCCCTGACTATCACCTCCTGAATGTTCAGCAGAGTCTCCTTCCCGAGGGGGTCCACGACGACGCCTCATCCACCATGGACGCCTGCGAACACAACAACCAGCAGTTTCAGGACTGGAAATTAGGCTTGGCATTTGCAAAATGTGAGTAGACTTTAGAATTTTGAGTCATTCTGGGCTCCTACTTCCGATTCCATCAAGATACATCTCTAGCCTCATTTCCATGCAAACAAAAGTAAGAAGTTGAACTTAAACTTTCTATGCAATAGACCTTTGCATAATATGGCTACCTGCTTCTGGTTGCATGAAAGAGAGGCTAGAGACAAACTTACAACTGTTGGAATATTGAACTATTTGTTGTCGAGTGAACCAGACCATGCTGATATTAAATATTACTGACAACTAGCAACAGTTGTTAGTATTTTCCTCTCAATTTCGAGCCCCGAGTTTTAACACATTTAAAGCTATAATGAATACCTGTAGTAAGAGATATTTTGAACAGTCATGCTGTTAAAATAAGGTTTGGTTTGTCATGTGACACTTGACATTATCAGTAAGGCTCATGACACAGTCGCCCACACTCCAATAGCACGCCTTTTGCAGGAAACAGCCACATGCGCTTCAATAATCAATGAATTGCGGTCGTGATGCCATGGTCAAGGCTTTACTGTTTTAGAAAGACTGACAATCTACTGGGGGTGGAAAATAGCATTTACAAACAGGTTTTGCTAACAACACTACTGATCTCGTCGTACAAGTGCCTTTGAATAAATGAAGATTTTTGCCATCCAGTACGACCACATGATTGCCAAATTTCAAATTGTGCTAATGCCTCTTATAATTAGCACATATTAAATGCACACTGTATCTTTAGAACTAATGCAAATTCTTTAAGGAAAGGAACATATATTTTTGTTATTAATTCATCTGACCCGAGTTCATTGAAGCCAGATTACCATTAATCCTAGGTTAAAATTTAACCAAGAATGTTGGTTTTCTTGGTAAAGGTGAAGTAATACACTCAGGCAACAATTTCTTGTCTCACAACAATGTTGCATTGAGAGTTCAAGCATGATGCAAAAACATGGCAAAAGTGTGTTTTATCAGAGTGCTTCATGTCTGCTTTGTGCATTTATAAAATAACCCATATGAAACTCACACTGATTGGCTGAAAGCAGTATTTGTTTGGAGTCTATAGACAGAGAAATTCTGGGCATGCAATTGTGAATTAAATCAAAATGGCAAACAAGGAAGAATGTCTGTCAGCATAACCAAACATAGACTTTGAATGTGATTTTAATCAGCAATGACTGTCAGAGATAGTTCAACAAGAATACAACATTTTCATGACTGCAACGTCAATTTTTACTACCTCAAACTAAAATAATGCAACTTGTAACCTTGATAAACAGTCGATCTATGGGAGTCTGACAGTCAATTAAGTCACGAAATAATAAGGCCAATCACTCTGCCTGCTTGGTCTTTGATAATTCAGAGAGCAATTTTAGCTTTCTCCAGTAACATTTTATGAATGATGACATTCTCTTTGACATTCATTTGCAAACTCACATGTGTGACAGTGGTAATTAAAGTTGTGCATCCAAATCAACCTTGTTGAGTTTTCTCAGAACAACAAAATGTCCCTCTTACCTTGCACTCTAAAGGTCCCAACAACTATATATTACCATTGATTTAGGCGAAAATGAGAGTTCAAATTTACTAAAAGCAGCTCCAATGGATCTTCATTCTGCAGGAATCAAGTTTCCTTGTGCATATTCAGTGACAAAACCAGCCAATTCAAGTCCTCTATTTCCTTGAATATCTTATGCCTTGGCTTAAATTTCCAGCAAAAAAGTCTTGAATTCTGAGTTATTCTTTTTGGGGTACGTAGTAAGATAATTATTTTCAAAATAGAGCAAGTTACACAGAGAAGTACATTCGTTTCTCTCAGTTATGTCTTGGGGATCTCACACACTGTGCAAACTCACAAAATACCATTGGCTGATTTTTGATGATTCTTAGGAGAACTGATCTTCTGATTGTGCATGTGTAATATTTATAGTGTTCTTCTGGTTCATTATTTTATAAAAGTAATAAAATTCATTCCCATGTCTTTAGTCTCCGTTACAAAGACTTACGATGTTGAGAGAAAGCAGAAAAACTTTAAGGCTCATGATTTTCAAGTTTTTCTTTGTTCAATATCCCAACATCGCAAATGTATGTACATGTAACAAATTTTATTGCTTAAATAAATCTACAATGTATACATGTATCATAAAGCAAACGAGGAACCCTCAAGGTATGGAGGCATGCTGCAACATTGCCGGCATCCATTGCTGGAATTGCATTGCAATTTTGCTGTTGCTGCAATGTTGTCACAGATTCTGTTCTCTGAAAGCATTATTGGTCTTCTTTATCCCTAAATGACAGAATAGGTATGTACATTGTATATGCACACAAAAAACATGGATAAGACTATTTACTAAATACAATTATCTGGCTTTTCTCCCTCAACTTTTTAATTCAGCATTTACTGCCAGTACGTTCCAGTAATATTGACCATAGGGGGTAGTAACATTAACATTACTGATCCATTACCTCTGTCCCCTAGGTCTGTTGTCGCGGCGATCACCCTCACGCTCACTTGACTCAAAATCTTTCCCTTCCTCTCCCTCTCCCTCTCCTTCTCCCTCTCCCTCTTTCACCTCGCCGTTGGTAACACTGTTGGGTCTGGGGCGAGGGCGACGCCTGTTGCGGCGGTCACGGGAATAGTAGTAGTTGAACCTGTTCTTACGGCGATCAGCTAAAAATATGTAATAAAAAAACTTCAGAAAAATACTAAATACCAGGTACTACTGTATTTAAACACAACTAACACTACTTCTTAGGGCAACATGCACTGCAATTGGTTGATAACCATGATCTATCAGTGTACAGATTCACAGATGATGTCAGAAAGTCTGTGCACTGAACTATTGTGTAAAACAAATATATTTCATTTTACAGAGTTTCCTGAGGTCACTTCTTTAGCACAGTGAGATGAATAAACAAAAATATGGCAAAGAAATTGCAGATCTCTTTTAATAATTTTCTGGGAAACTACCCACCCACCCACCCCTCCCTTGGATATGTATGTTAATTGAATGATTCACCATTAAAGGTTAGGGTGAAATGTGGGGGAGGGGTGAAGGTTTCCCAGAAAAGTAAAGAGATCTGAAATTGCAGCAAAAGCCTGTGACAGTCAATGCTCATTTACTCTACTTTGTTGTTTTTGGCCATAATTTTTGTATTCATTGGCAAGAGTATTAAACATTCAAAAGAACAAAGAAAGGAATCAGACACTAAAACTAACGCAGATAGTTAAATGCTCTGGAAATACTAGGGCCATTTGGGAGCAAAACATTGAACCCAAGGGCATCGCTGGCAGTCCAAACGAAGACTTGGCAATTTTGAAGCCAGACGATCCACTGCACCTTCTATTTTAACTTGATTCTAGTTTGGCGAGTTGTTGAGATGACAAGAACATCTAGTACCTTTGAATTTCTAACGAGACCTGAAACAACTATAGGGGCTGATCAAAGCCAGGTCCCGGCTAATCCACAGATCAATTGGAATTTAGAATGTTGGTTTTTGCGGAGGGAGGAAAACAACCGGAGAACCCGGAGGAAAACCCTCGGAGCAAGGGCGAGATACCAACAAACTCAACTCACATACATTTTGTATGCATACGCCGCAATCGAGAATCGGACCTGGCCACAGAGGTGAAAGGCGAAGCGCTTAACCACTGTGCCACCCGGCTCCCCATCACGTCTCTAATAATAACATAGTACTTCAAGTCTCTAATTTGAACCAGGCCCTATATACACAAGGGCCCTAGGGTGTAGGGCTGATGTGTCTTGTTTATGTTGCCAATGAAACCATTATAACGTTACTGTATTACATGTACTTGCTCATTTAGCTATGTGAGTCTTACGTGCATATTTGCTGCCCTGTACTGGTTCACCCTCTGGGCCAGTCACATTAGACGCTTCTAAACCCTGAAAGTGACAAGATAATAACATGTTAGCCAGTATCAGGGTTGTAGCCAGAGGGTCAAATTGAGGAAGCAGGGGAGGGGGGGGGGGGGGGGGGGGGGGGGGGGGGGAGGGGGGAATGACCCCTTTCCACAAGGAACTGCCCTCTCCCCCTTCTTCACTCAAATCAATTCCTAATTAAATTTAGCCATTGGATGTCAGTCACTGGGTTACAATATACATTTGTAGATCCACTCACCCTCATTGCCTCTACCACTTTTCTTCCCATTTGTTTAGGAGATTTAATAATCATAGTTAACTGGGAGATTGGCCAGCATATTGTTCTCATAACTGCATGACTGTGTAATGAAGGTCATCTTGTGTGGCAAATTTGCCCCCATGGTGAGTTATTTTGGGATTGCTTTGCAAATAGTTATTGGCCAGCGGACAGTGCTCATTTGGCGCATGCACAACAGGGCCGTCAAATTGAGATTGCCCACATGCTCAGTTCTAGCTAACTTTGTTAAAGTAAATGCAATCCACTGTAGTCAAGATGGTGGCTTTTACTTTTAGGTAGGTCTTAAATCTTGAAATCAAGCCGGTACAAGTGCTGTTGCAAATACACTGTCATTGAAGAGAGGCGTTGTGTGTTATTGTGACTGTGTCAGATTTGCAAGTGTAGTCAAATACACAGCTGCTATCTTTTGCCGTATGGTGGATGGGCCAGAAAAATGTTTGGTTTTAGTTTAGAACTTGACCGACTGGTCATTACAAAACATTTTTCACAGCTAATAGAAAAACTAAGCAAATGCAAACCCAAAGCAATCACTTACATGTATCCCTTGCAACACTCAGTCAAAAACTGCAAACCCAAGTTTTACAAACATATTCCTGTAAATCAGTCCTTGCCACAACAGAGAACATTTACCTTGTTACCGGAGACAACATCAAATTCAACAGTCTCTCCATCTCCAACACTGCGTAGATATTTCTTAGGGTTGTTCTTGGTAATGGCAGTCTGACAAGAAAGTTTAATGGTTTTAGGATGAGATTAATTAATTTTGAAAATTCTGTGCCAATTCTCCACTCCACATCATCTTATTAAGTTTGTTATTTTATTGTTTATTTATTTAGGAGATAACATCAACTCTTAGTAAGAAACGTTTCAAATATGTTGACCTTATCAGGAAAATAACCATGTACCACTGGGAGTACATGTACAAGCAGACAAGTGACAGATTTCCATCTGGTTTCCATAAAGCCTAAAAAAATGTGTTTTTCAGATAGAACTGATCCTATCTCTGCAACAAACAATGCGATGAGAAAAACACGGAAAAAGTATAAGAGTCTCATGCTAGGAAGCACAAGACTCCTGCCAATACTAATTACCAATACTAATTATTACCAATACTACATGTAATTATTGGCTGCTTGTTCAATTAAATACTGAGAACATAATTCACATGCTGGAAGCAGAGGAGGATTCCATAGTATGCCAGACCTATTTATGCACTAGTATTAATTTTCCAAGATGGCGGTGCTAGACTGGAAATCTGCGATGTATTTCTTTATAACAGAACAGCTCACTCTGTGACAACTCTATATGTAAGATAAGCTTTTGTATTCTTTTCAAGTCATTATTAATGCTGATGGCTGTTTATTGTGTAACATTCAATATAAATATCATACTAAAACAAGCGTGTTATTGTGGAAGGTTATGGTTCATCTCATATTCATTGTTGGCCTTTGACCCCTTCAACAATACTGCCTGGTGTAAAATTTAAATACGAGTATTTTTTTTTTTGGCATATCCTAAGATACCCTAGCGCAAAACATGGCAAAATTCCAACACCCACCTCACTAAATACTCATTTCCATTTCAGAAACCTAGGATCTGTGAAGCTTCCAAGTAATATTTGAAAGGACAATAATTCAAGTCAAATAATCCAATTGAGCATACACTTCGTCTTGAATAGCATATGCTGCATGGCTTCAAGATGAATTTCTAACACTGTATATGTAAAGTCAAAATGTTGATGTGCATAAATTTATAAATAAAAGACATTTTGACTGCCACTGAATTAATGTGTGTTTTACAGAGAATCGTTGATCTCTAGTTCTACTTTGTTTTTCAAATAGGGACCTATATTTAAATATTTAAGCTTCATTTTACTCATACTGTAGCCATTGAATCTTTCAAGCTGGAAATTATTTCAGGAATGGCTCTAGCTCACGGACAAAAACAAGACTGAATCAGTGAATGAATACTTGTTTATTGGATCAAGTTGTTTCATTTTAATTTACTGCTAGGTGTTTACGTAAAAACATTACACCAGATTCAATCAAACTCTTTCAATGTCCGTGAATCGTGCCATTGCATTACAATTTAATACATCTACATGTATACTAATATAAAACACCTCTCCCTGACAAAAGTCAATAAACTGTTGAATGCATTCAGAAGTCTTACCTTAATATCGCAACTTCAACTTTATTTGAAACAAACAAGAACAGGACTCTATAAAGTCTGAAAACATTGTCTGCACTTTTCTTTGCCATTGACAGAAACTCTTCAATAAAACGATATATGAGTTTGACACACGAAAGTGATGGCAGGCATAAAGAAAATTTCTCTGATGAATACAGGTTATATAAATCAGGTCACACTCCTTAAAAACGGTATATCTTTACTGTTTTCTCATCCTGATCGAAGCATTGCTCCATGACATGTGCACAGGCTGCTTGGTGAAAGCAAGGGATGACGTCACATGAAAAATGATAATATAAGGCACAACGCAATGCATGCTGGGATACTATGGAATCCTCCTCTGTGCTGGAAGGTTAGAATTCAATACCCAATCATTCAGGAGTAACTTGAGAGAACTCATAATGCAGGAAATATATATGCCACTCCCAGGGTTCGAAATTAACAGGTGTCCTATTGCCCGGGGCATGTAAAATTTGGCTTGGGCAACTGAAATCTTCAGGCCACTTCCACCAAGCAGGGCAACTGCTGGGACTTAGAAGTAATAATAAAAATAATAATTTGAATCACTGAGAAAGAATAAAGAAAAGAGAAAACCAAGAAAAGTTGTCTTTTGTATGTAGTTAAAGCACCTTGATTTTCCATGCTCGTCATGCATTGAGTGAGATCTTGTCATCACTTACTGATGTCAGCAGTACACTTAATCGGAGAGGATGCGCAGAAAGATCTTGAATGCACATGTGTTCAAAATGGAGGGTAAAATTACTCGATTTTTTAGCTCTAAGTCGGACAAAGAACAACAGCAAGACAAAGAACCATCCGATGATTTTCAGCCGCCTGCCAAAAAAGTTTGCAGCAACTTAACAGCTTCTAAAACGTATGACAGCACTTCGAGAGTACGAAAGTTCCTTCCAAAGTGGGAAAAGGATTTTCCTTGGATCCAGTTAACTGAAGGTAAAATGTTCTGTAACTGACTGTTTGGAAGGAAATGAACATGCACAACAAGAACAGCTCTTTCTACAAGGGTTCAGATAAGTTCTGAATTGGTATCATTCGTGCCCATAACAAAAGCAAGCAACACTTGCGACGACACAACAACACCCAAATTTTCAAAGAAAGTAAAACACATGGTGACACCACAAGGTATACTGTAAGCAATTTTTATTTCATTGTCACTGGGCAACTACTTTTTAAAACAGGGCAAGCACAATTTTTGGGGGGCAACTATAACTTGAATAGCAGTTGCCCAATGGGGCAATTACCTTCAAAAGTTAATTTCGAACCCGACTCCTGGTTTTTCTAGTTTACTTATGGGGGGAAATGTAACCATAAATAATTAGCTTTGCCTAAGTTTTCATTTATCTCAAAATGCACAATCCTCTTTTCCTGTCTCCCTTTACTTAGCACACATTTCGAAAATAGTGTGTTTTACATAAGCAGCATTTTAGAATTCCAGTTTGAGTTAGGAGGGAATCTGGGCTTGGAAATCTGGTTTGAGGGGAAGTATAAGTTTGGAACTCCAGTTGGAGAGGAATGCTCAACAGTCCATGCCAGTTTGTTAATTCAATTTTGGCTCAAAAAGTAGTGATTTTGTTCCCTCTGGCTGGAAAATCATAAATGTTATGCAAAGCACAGCTTGTATATGTACCTATGTTTTTTTTACCAGTTGTAAAGCCAGTGACAGGTCTTTGAAGGCCTCAAAATTTTGGGGTGAAATAACAATCACATACGACTGCAAGGCTGTGAGCTTGATGAAAGCCCTATCTTAAAAATGTTGCCTTTATAATGGTAAGGAATGTACACAAGTGGGTAGGAATTAATGCAGTCTAATATTATGTCATATAAACAAGTTATATAATCCTGTTGCAATAACATTTACACATGTAAGGAGTGATTTAGTATGTACAAATGTAAGAATAACTTTAATGCGTTTCTCTACCTTGATACCTAATCTTTTTTTAGGACAGATAATGTTAAGAGTAGAAGAAATGTACTGACTATATAGACTTGCTAGACTAGACTTTATAGACTTGCTTGGCCAACATTATATACTACTGTAATTATATCTCGTTTATTGATACTTGTCGGACACATACATGTACCTGCCCCTGAAGCTGTGTATTGTGGTAATCTAGTTAAGTTAGTCAAATGTTTTATACTTGGTTCACTGAGGGATTCAAGTGTAAAGAGGAACTGTACCCCAAAAAATAATCCAATGACTATTCTAGAGAAATAACTCCTGCTATTATTTAATGTATCTGTGTTGCATGTTTATTGATACTTGTCGGACACATACATGTACCTGCCCCTGAAGCTGTGTATTGTGGTAATCTAGTTAAGTTAGTCAAATGTTTTTATACTTGGTTCACTGAGGGATTCAAGTGTAAAGAGGAACTGTACCCCAAAAAATAATCCAATGACTATTCTAGAGAAATAACTCCTGCTATTATTTAATGTATCTGTGTTGCATGTCTATAAAGAAAATTAAGTTTACAAGTGCAACTAATAACCAATAATTCTCCACTGATAAATTTAGCTTGTGTGGCACCTTGATTCAGTGCAAATTTCCCAGATCTGAAGTCAAAAATCACAAGACTTGAGCAGTCTGTTCATTAGACTTCCATAAGTCAACCTATTTATGTTTTCTTTATTTTGAGTGAAGTAGACTAGTTTTCCATACATTTGTCTGTAAATTTCCCGCAGACTTAAGACTCGTTTTTACAGATAAATGCATGGAAAACTGAAAACATGATTGCATGCTTCCCAGCACGGCTTCATCCCTCAAATTTTGATCAGTTAATATTTTACCTGGTATCTTAAGTTTGCAGACAGTGAATGTTTCAGAAATTCGATTTTTACAGAAATTATTTGGCATCAGATTCCCATACAAACACTCTATGTTGTGCTATGTATGCACCCCTTTCAAAATGTCAGAATTAATTGCGAACTGGTCTATTGGAGGGAGTATTTTGCAACAGGCCTTTTGCAGGAAACATTCACTTGTTTATATATATATATAATATCACTTCAACCACCAATGAATTGTGCTGTTTTTGAAAGATTGACAATCCATTGGAGGTGGAAAATAGCAGTTACAAACAGGTTTCGTTATTAATACTTCTGATTTTGTATAAGTGCTTTTAAATAAATGAAGTCAGATTGTTTTGCCATCCACTACAACCAATGTGATTGCATTCCTGCAATAGGCCCATTACTCCTAAAATATTAATGGAATTTTCTGGAATTACCTATAACACCATCTTTCTTTGAAATGGATCAACTAAGAACTTTAAATAATAGGAACCCAAACCCAACTGAAGTCTGTTAATCTAAAAATAACACTGAAATATTGAACATGGAACTACCATTATTCTTTCGAAGAATAAAGCTGACGGCATTTGTTTGTGCTATAGGGTCAAGGAGTTGCTGTGTGTTGCAACAATTAGATTCTCTTTTTGATTGAATGTCTGATACCATCCTAAAACAGAATGGAACAGGAAATGGTATGCCAAAGATTTGCCACTTTGTTTTATAGATAACACTAGCGCTCTCCACCTAAATGATGATTTAACTAAACATGGTCTTGAAACGCCCAAACAAAATCATCAACGATTCGGGAATCTATTGTTGTAAAACTTTTTCTAGTAAAACTGGTCGCGCCTTGATCGTAATAGAGGTGATAATACCTGTGGCTGTGACCGAGATCGGGTTGAAATGTACATAGAAATGCACAGGCTATCTATGTAAACAGAGGAACGTGCCTGAAAGAAATAATTAGCGCACTCATAATGCGAAAACTATACACTTACCATTCCTGTGGAGGCTTCTGGTGTAAAGTTAAACATACGAGTTTTATAACACACAAAGGAAAGCCATTGTAAAGCAGCACGCGATATGTAATGTGCGTTCAAACTAACGGTTGAAAGAAGCGTTTCTCTAAAAATGTTCAACGAGGGTTTCCCTCGAGCTTATTAAGTAAATTAATGAGTGAAAAACGATTGGTTCTTACCTGGTGGACGAAAATATCCTCCTTATTGTCATCTCTAAAGGAAATCGGAAAAAATAGCGATGATCAATGAGGGTGGTTATATGCTAATTAGTGCGTGCTGACTCAACCACTAAGAATTTCGTCATCGGCAAACGACTACGAAACCGTTTTGTCGCGAAAATTTGAACGTATTTTCAGCAAAAGTTTGTAAATGAGTCCACATAAGACGCCGAGTTCTTCCTGTGAAGCCTTTCAAGGGTGAACCTATTGAAAGTTTCTGAGAAAAACGAAGTTTATTCAAGGGACATGGCAAACCTGTTGATGAATCCATAGCCATTCTTCACGTTGAACCATTTTACGGTGCCTGTGACTTTAGTTGCTGCGACAAAACAGGAGAAAAATATAGAAATTAGTCGGATTGGAAAGTATACGAGACTAGTAGTAACACAGAAAGCTAATCAAAAGTAACTAGGTGACTGAGATTGCCGTATAAACTGTCGTGACAGAACCATATATTAAAATTAATGCAGGCTTTTCAGGACGCACATGTCGCCCGTGATGTCCCTCAGCAAACTTCACTCGCAGTCACATTGCGACTCTCAAAACTTACCTACGACATTCTTTTCAGGCTCTTGTTCTTCTACCTTAATTTCTTCTGCCGTAGTCATGGTTGTTGATGGTGTTTGCCGCCTCTAGGGCTTGCACTACTGATGGTAATTCTCTCTTTCCTTCCTTGCGTCCGTCCGCGATATCGATGGATGGCGTTGTGTCTTGCTCAACAGTCACGCGAGGACTCATGGGAGTGGCAGCCGAAGCGTCCCGAACAATGTCCCGAACACATCCCGAATCGAGTGAGAACTGCACAAACCTCATATATTCTCTCCATTTATCTCCATTGAACTTCATTAACCATTTATAAATTATTTTTAAAACGGAAGGCAAATTCGTATGTCAAAATACGAGCAAATCGATTTGTCTGGATTCTTTACTAAAAATACACAGGAAACCTAATTTGTGATTTGGAGTTTCTGTTCTCTGAGACTTATTTGTATATTGTTCCTTTTATTTTTCAGAGAGGAAGCAGCAACCAAGTACTAGATTCAACTGTTTACTAGGATGAAAATGGATTATATATATTTTTAAATTGAAAATAGATTGCGAAGACCATAGTGACGGTAAAGGAGACTGGGTGCTAGTCTACCAATTTCAAGATGGCGGCCATGGGACGACTTCACCAGATGGAATACCTTCTACAAGGCACTATCGGCAGAGATAGCGTAGAAACTCTACTGCATCGACTCAGAGGACTATGTGACAATACTGCACATGATTCACCCAAGTTTGCAGACCATGAAATCGTGTACACTTTACGTAAGTGAACTGTTAACTTTATCAAGTTTATGTTTGGAGACAGAACATTATATAGTATAACTATAAATTTTGTATAATAAATATTAATAACCTTGTCACTGTCAGAATATTTGTAGGTCAACCATTTCTGCCACCCTCTACCTATTTTTTAAAGGAAAAAGACATTTAACACAACAGTATCTTTGTTTATATATATAGCATCCCATAGTAAATTTTCCTGATTGTATTTGAAACATTCATATTTAACAAATTGAAGTTAGTTTTTTATGTGTCTGTCCTAATATTGACAATGATTTTCGTCATAACATGGTCAAAATAGCTGTGGATCCACGACTCATCCAAATATTGCATATGAAAATTAGCCAATCAGATTGCGAGAAATTTGGTGGTTGTTGTAAAATAATAATTCATGCAGCACCAACAAAACCTGGATCGGACCGGATCACATTGGATCATGGATCACAGATATTATGATTTCCCACCAAAAGAATCACAGGGCCGTTTCATAGTTCGGTATTTTGCTCGAGGGTTAATACCTATCAAGTCAATACCTATCAAGTCAATATTGCAAGTCAGGCTTTAGGGTTTAAGTGTACTTGCAGAGGTTTATGTCCCATCACCCAGATTATGCACCTACCGACAAATGAAGTGGTTCGATTGTGAAATACATAAATGAAACCATAAATCCCCCCCCCCCCCACTCGGGCATGACTGGGCATTCACTTTTTATGCAAGTGAAAGACAGTGAAGTCCTCGGGACCAAAAATGGATGGTGAACTCACTTGCCCCTGGAGATTTTTTTTTATTCAACCCAAATTGCTCACTTATTCTTTAGAGTATCAAAGCTTTATTTAAAAAAAAAAACTTATTTAAATATGAAACACTTTGTAAAGATCCATTTTACTCCAAAATAGTGCTCAGTGGACAACAGAATACCTTGTACTGCATATTACATCATAAAAGAAACAATGCTCACATCAAATTAAAGTCCATCCAAAAAGCACAAAAGACTGAGTCATCAAACCGTATAAATGACATTTTTGTTTGAAAAAAGGTCATTTTGGAGTCAATGATATTAACAAAGACTGATGTACATTGTACATAATTTGACATCACTCATACATAAAAACTTACATATTTTTTTAAAAATGTTTTCGAATCATAACTGAAAACATGCCTACCTTTCTTGTCCATGTCTTCGGCTACGACAACCTTTCTCTCGCTCAGTCATCTGAGCGCATTCTTTGCTCGGGTGTCCCCCAAGGAAGTGTATTGGGGCCGATACTGTTCTCGATGTACATGTCACCACTCAGGGGCATTAAGGCATGGGTCTCAAACTATTTCAATATGATATGGCTGCCGCAAATCAAGAGGGGGTGGTCTATCTCTTTGTGCTTGTGAGATATAATCTTGACACTTTGACAGATTTGATAAAGTCACAACCTTAACACATTTTTGTGACAGTTTCCATGGAAATGTGTAATGTGACCTTTGAACTCTAATTTTAAGGAAAATTGGGAAAAGCCTCCTGGAGGTCGGTAAAAGTTGTTAATATAGTGGATATTTTCATGCAAGTGAGTCAAGGTTAGTGCACACGTTCCTGCTCCAATTTGAAAAGTTCGTTATTTTAAGGGGAAGGCAATTTAAGGCAAATATGAAATTTGATATCCTCAACTTTCCACGGAATTAACAAACATTCCAATAATAACCAACTTTTCAAATTGGACCACCGAAGTGTGCACTAAACCTTGATTCATTGGCATGAAAATATCTATTATATCAACAACCTTTACCGACCTCCAGGAGGCTTTTCCCAATTTTTCTTAAAATTAAAGTTCAAAGGTCACATTACACATTTCCATGGAATCTGTCACAAAAATGTGTTAAGGTTGTGACTTTATCAAATCTGTCAAAGTGTTAAGATTATATCTCACAAGCACAAAGAGATAGACCACCCCCTCTTGATTTGCGGCGGCCATATTGGAGACCCATGCCTTAACGCCCCTGAGCACTCGGCAATCTACTCAGGCATCATCGCATGCAGTACCACTTCTATGCTGATGATACCCAGCTGTACATCACGTTAAATGCAACAGATACCGGTGAACTTGACGTAGTGACATCTAAGATCGAGGCTTGCATTCATAATGTAGATGCCTGGATGACATGGAACAAGCTGAAACTCAACAGTGACAAGATGGAACTGTTGTTTCTAAATGCTCGCCACCATCCTCAGCTACCGCTAGATTATATCTCTGTTTGTAATGACGTCATCCATCCATCCACACTGGTTAGAAACATTGGTGTCCTGCTCGACTCCTCATTGACGATGGAACAGTATGTCATCAGTGTCTGCAAATCAGGATTTTACCATCTAAAGACTATCAGTCGTATCAGAAAATACCTTAGTTTTCAGTCTGCTGAGACATTAGTTCACGCATTCGTAACTTCCAGATTATATTTTTGTAATTCTTTACTCTACGGACTACCTAAATATCTTATTGATGGTTTGCAGAGTGTTCAGAATGCAGCAGCTAGAATTGTCACGCTGTCCCGTAAATGTGATAATTTAACACCGGTTATGTTCAATCCACACTCACCTGGTTATCTATAGAACAGCACATAAGTCTTTAAGATTCTGTTAATTGCTTATAAGGCCTTACATGGACTTGCACCGACTTATGTATCTGACCTTCTAAATGAGTATTTACCTAAACGAAATCTAAGGTCGTCCTCTGATAAAAGGCTTCTTGCTCCAGCCTATTCTTGCGCTGCGCCATCACTATGGAATGCTTTACCTAAGGACATCTTGCGCTGTGCCATTACTACGGAATGCTTTACCTAAGGACATAAGACATTGTATGGCTACAGAGCCTATTCTTGCGCTGCGCCATCACTATGGAATGCTTTACCTAAGGACATAAGACATTGTATGGCTACAGAGCCTATTCTTGCGCTGCGCCATCACTATGGAATGCTTTACCTAAGGACATAAGACATTGTATGGCTACATAGCCTATTCTTGCGCTGCGCCATCACTATGGAATGCTTTACCTAAGGACATAAGACATTGTATGGCTACAGAGCCTATTCTTGCGCTGCGCCATCACTATGGAATGCTTTACCTAAGGACATCTTGCGCTGTGCCATTACTACGGAATGCTTTACCTAAGGACATAAGACATTGTATGGCTACAGAGCCTATTCTTGCGCTGCGCCATCACTATGGAATGCTTTACCTAAGGACATAAGACATTGTATGGCTACAGAGCCTATTCTTGCGCTGCGCCATCACTATGGAATGCTTTACCTAAGGACATAAGACATTGTATGGCTACAGAGCCTATTCTTGCGCTGCGCCATCACTATGGAATGCTTTACCTAAGGACATAAGACATTGTATGGCTACATAGCCTATTCTTGCGCTGCGCCATCACTATGGAATGCTTTACCTAAGGACATAAGACATTGTATGGCTACAGAGCCTATTCTTGCGCTGCGCCATCACTATGGAATGCTTTACCTAAATACATAAGACATTGTATGGCTACAGAGCCTATTCTTGCGCTGCGCCATCACTATGGAATGCTTTACCTAAGGACATAAGACATTGTATGGCTACAGATCTAGAGCCTATTCTTGCGCTGCACCATCACTATGGAATGCTTTACCTAAGGACATAAGACATTGTATGGCTACAGAGCCTATTCTTGCGCTGCGCCATCACTATGGAATGCTTTACCTAAGGACATAAGACATTGTATGGCTACAGAGCCTATTCTTGCGCTGCGCCATCACTATGGAATGCTTTACCTAAGGACATAAGACATTGTATGGCTACAGAGCCTATTTTTGCGCTGCGCCATCACTATGGAATGCTTTACCTAAGGACATAAGACATTGTATGGCTACAGAGCCTATTCTTGCGCTGCGCCATCACTATGGAATGCTTTACCTATAAGGACATAAGACATTGTATGGCTACAGAGCCTATTCTTGCACTGCACCATCACTATGGAATGCTTTACCTAAGGACATAAGACATTGTAACTCACTAGACAGTTTTAAGAGATGGCTGAAAACCTACCTATTTCAGAAAGCATATGAACATTAGATCAGTGTTATTGTTGCAAGTACATGTATTATTAGTTAGTATTCATACACTTTAGCTTTATATTAAGTATATGATCAGTTGATATATTTTAATATTGTACCTTTATCATTGATTAGTATCCACATATTTAGTTTTACATTAAGTATCTGTCATTAGTCTATTATATTTATTTTATTTATCATTATTCGTAGTAGTATTTGTAAAGCGCTATTGGGCACTCACTGTGGAAACAGCGCTGTATAAATATATGTTATTATTATTATTGCTCCCCAGTACACCTGACTTTACAAAGCATTTATTTTTTTAAATCCGGCAAACCCTCCCACTTTAATATTTCACTTCAATGCCACACTTGAGGAAAGAAGGTAAATTATGCAAAATTACAAGATGGCACGAAAATGCAAAGTTCTGTTGACCATGGTGCTGGCGAAGACGCGATAGCAAGTGTATTCCTCGCCTGCCGGGGAACCAAAAGGGAGTGACTATATATGAAGTGAAATTCCCCGCTTTGCCCCGGTCATGCCCGAGGGGGGGTTCAAATGACTGGTGCATTACAGGGGAATCAATCCAGGAGTGTTAACAGCACGACTGGTCTAGACAGTTTGCAAAAGCACGGAGGTTGTATTCAAACGAATACTCGAGTTTAGCAGGGCTAGGAAACGGCCAAACAAAAAGGGAACCAGTTCAGGGAAGACAATATTGTGTATTATCCATGATTTTCTCTTCTTTTTCTTGGTTACCCATTTCTCCAAAAACTGTTTTGTGAGCTTGGTCTTGAAAATGTGATAATACAAATACATACTTTCTTAGTTAAATCTGTGTGTTCTCCTTTAGGTAATAGTAGCAATACAGTTACTCTCAGAGCAAGACACGCACTTGTTGATCCAACAGCACCATGGTATGTGAATTAGCTAGCAACTACACAATTCAACAAGCATTAATTATTTCAAAACATGTTATTTGTACAAACATGCATCTTACAGTCCAGCTCAAAAACTTTGCAACAGGTGGCAAACGGCAGACAGTATTAATGTTTCACAGCAGCATTGGTGCCACCTGGTATTTACTGTCGGTGGCAGAAAACCACCAGATGGTGTCAACCGTTGATGGCTAGTCACCACATGTCTTGATGCCAGGTGGCATCAAGCATCATGGCTTGCCACCCATCATTTACTGTCCATGACACCAAGCCGCCTATATATATCCTCAAATTCTGGTGGCTCTGGTGCTGCTGAGGGGTGCAACATTTTTGAGTGGGTCTGTAGATACCAACAACAATATTATTGTGTAAAAGGCCTTGCACACAAAGTTGGTGTGCATTTACATGATGACGAAAATGGAGAAAATTTAGACCATTTTTTTTAGAATTGTTGTAGCTTTGTCATTATTTAATTGCATGTTATGAAATTCCCACCACTCTGACCTTAGTTTTATGTAGTTTCTCGAATGTGGATCACTGTGTGAAAGCCCTTCGAAACCAGAGAGAGACCTGTTTCCACAAGTTAAATGCCGAGGCCCTCAAAATGATTTTAGGAAATTGCTCAATTCTTTTCCGGTCGACCAAGCGGAGTTTCGTTGCCTATAATATTTTGTTGACTATAATATTTACCGTTCACCCGTCGCTTCCGTACCCTGTCATCAGTACTTAATAAACAGAGAATACTAATAATTATGAAAAGACATACATACATACTTTATTTGAGACTCCCTTAACAGGGCTTTTCAGTCACAATACAATATAAAAATATATATAATCTAATTTACAGTAAAAATATAATATAATTTACAATTATAGGTTAATTTAATAAACCTTATCTTTATTAAATAAACTATTAAAAACACTTCTCTTAAAATTCTGAATATTTTTGATATTTTGTAGATCTTTTGTAAGACTATTCCATGCACTGACACCCCGGAAATAAAAAGCTCTTTGTCCCGTTGACAATATGCAGCGTGGAATATTAAAATTTCCAGATCCTCTAGTATTTCTACCATGAATGGCAGAACGCTTAACAAAGTATTTAGATAAATATTCTGGAGCTAATCCATTCATGCATTTAAAAGCTAAAACTAAATCATTAAATATAATCTTTTCTGAGACATTTAGCCATTTAAGCGATCTTCGGCCCTCAGAAATATGATCAAACTTTCTTAGTCCTAAGACTATTCTGGCTGCAAAATTCTGCACTAACTGCAGCTTATGTAAATTAGATTTAGTAGTATTCCCCCATACTGAGGAGCAGTAAAACAATTTAGAAAATACAAAACTATTTATGAGCAATAAAAGTGTTTTCTTATCTAAAAGGTGCTTGATTCTATTTATCTGTACTAACTGATTCATACACCCAGAAGCTGTTTTAGTAATATGTACATTATACGTAAGGCCTTGGTCTATAAAGATGCCAAGATCCTTAACAACTGGAACAGGTGAAATAGTCTTACCTAGTAATGAAAGAGAAATGGCAGGTAACTGCTTAGTAAGTTGTGGCAAACCAACAACTAGTAATTTTGTCTTATCAGGATTTATGAGTAAAGAGTTTTTTGCACACCAATGACTGATATTCATGAGGTCATTATTTACAGCTGAAATAGCATTTAATGAATTTGATACTGGAAATTTGAAATACAGTTGACAATCGTCAACATACGCAGTAACTTCGCTATGACTAACCTTGTTAATTAGATTATTAACATATATTGTAAAAAGTACTGGACTTAATATCGATCCTTGAGGGACACCATGTTTTAATGTTAGTACTTCCGAAACAGAATCTTCATAACGTACCCTTTGATATCTATCTGATAAGAGAGGTTTCTCCCCTCGGTTTAATTTTTTCCTGCAGAGAGAGAGAGAGATCATGCATCTGCTAGCAGGCAATCTCGTTGCTGGTGCCAGAGAACCAGTTAAAGACAGAACAGTGAACAAATAACAGCTCGCTTGTCTTGAATAGGAAAACGGCAAAGCCCTGAAAATGATTTTAGGAAACTGTTCTTCAAGTGGAGTTTTGTTGCAAATTGTGGTCACGTATAAAGACAGCCACGGTGTTCAAAAACCCAAATCGGCTCAAAGATAATAGATACTCGAACTAAGCACTAACTAAAATATATCTTTACATTCTAAAGATTAATGGTCAGAATAGCTTCTCCGTGTTGTAGGTGGAAATCGTGGACACAAACGGACAATTGTTTCCTTTCGCCGAGGACGAACGAGACTGGCATCCATCAGAGAACTACTGGCCACCTGAAATAAAACTAAAATTGACCAAATAATTTAAAACACTTAAATAAGAGGCTCAATAGGAAGAGCAATAAAAAAGGTTCAACCTAGTATGATTTTTTGACGATAGCTGGAAGGATGGCAGAGATGTAGAAAAGATTAAAACCACTACCATAAAACTCTGGATTTCGATGGCATCGAAAATGGCCGCTATGCTATGTGAGCGCACTAAGCACTGTGGGTGAGACGGCCCCTTTAAGACGAATTGCTGGATACGAAAAACCTGGATAAAAACCTTGATACAGTATGAAGCATGCACCTGCTCAGGATCCTGGACCATTCCTACAGGATCCTGGACCATTCCTACAGGATCCTGGACCATTCCTACAGGATCCTGGACCATTCCTACAGGATCCTGGACCATTCCTACAGGATCCTGGACCATTCCTACAGGATCCTGGACCATTCCTACAGGATCCTGAACCATTCCTACAGGATCCTGGACCATTCCTACAGGATCCTGGGCCATTCCTGTAGGATCCTGGGCTATTCCTGTAGGATCCTGGGCTATTCCTGTAGGATCCTGGGCTATTCCTGTAGGAATGATAGGCAACTAGTTCCTGTAAAAACTAGTGTTGGTCTGCATCGGCGGGGAAGATAAACACTGGTATGTAATCAACTAAAGTCGATTGAGGTATGCTAACCGCCGTGGAAAGCGAGTAGCAGTTGATGTTTCGAGCGCTTGCCCTTCGTCAGAGCAAAAAAAAAGGATTCCTGTAGGATCCTGGGCTATTCCTGTAGGATCCTGGGCTATTCCTGTAGGAATGATAGGCAACTAGTTCCTGTAAAAACTAGTGTTGGTCTGCATCGGCGGGGAAGATAAACACTGGTATGTAATCAACTAAAGTCGATTGAGGTATGCTAACCGCCGTGGAAAGCGAGTAGCAGTTGATGTTTCGAGCGCTTGCCCTTCGTCAGAGCAAAAAAAAAGGATTCCTGTAGGATCCTGGGCTATTCCTGTAGGATCCTGGGCTATTCCTGTAGGAATGATAGGCAACTAGTTCCTGTAAAAACTAGTGTTGGTCTGCATCGGCGGGGAAGATAAACACTGGTATGTAATCAACTAAAGTCGATTGAGGTATGCTAACCGCCGTGGAAAGCGAGTAGCAGTTGATGTTTCGAGCGCTTGCCCTTCGTCAGAGCAAAAAAAAAGGATTCCTGTAGGATCCTGGGCTATTCCTGTAGGATCCTGGGCTATTCCTGTAGGAATGATAGGCAACTAGTTCCTGTAAAAACTAGTGTTGGTCTGCATCGGCGGGGAAGATAAACACTGGTATGTAATCAACTAAAGTCGATTGAGGTATGCTAACCGCCGTGGAAAGCGAGTAGCAGTTGATGTTTTGAGCGCTTGCCCTTCGTCAGAGCAAAAAAAAAGGATTCCTGTAGGATCCTGGGCTATTCCTGTAGGATGTACATGGGAAAATTTATTGCATCAAATCTAGACATGCTGGAAATACAATGTTGCAATTTTACTTTAAGGGATTAAATAAATGCCAGATCGAGCTACATAAAAACAGATTGGTTGACTCCTCACTTTGGAGAATAACTCATTTGTTTTGGGGACCCTTTTTTGTTTCTTTGATTTTCACCAATTTCGATGCTCTGAAAATCAGCTCAAAAAAACCTTCCTGTTCACACTTTAAATCAAAAGCAAACACAAAATCAGCACTCAGTTGTTACAGTACCTTCTTTAATATCTCCAACCACAAGGTTTGTTTGCACAAAACACACCAAGCAACTGTGAACCATGCTATTCTTAATGCTGCATTTCTCTCCACCACAATTTCCTGCAGCCATCTCCAATTGCATTGCTGGGTAATGGACACAATTTTGAGAAACAGTCCCCCCTTTCGGACTCCTGTAGGTCTTTTTCCCCTACATGTACAACAAAGAGCGGTGGTTTTGACACAAACTGAGGCCTTAAAGTGACAAAAAACACATCAGATCAGAGTAGGTTTAGCAGCCAGAGGGTAAAAAGATCACCAACTGCAACATTTCAAGGAGTTCATTTAATATTTTTTTGATGTGTCTCAAAGCAGAAGCACAACAGAAAAATCCATTGAAATCCCCACACCTACTAAAAGGAAGCCAAGTACAAGTTTCAGCTGTCCTCTGACTTTTTGATGTCTTCTGGCTCACTTACAGTGGCTTATTTGTCCAAAATTAGAGCAGATTTAATTCAAACCCTACAGGAGAAGCAATACCTACCTTCAATGTGCCTGCAGAATTCTCCCAAATGGCACTGTTGGGAAAGCTTGAGCCCTTGGCTTAAAAGGTCAACAGTATAAAAATTTAACTACCCAAGGCTAGGGAAATTGCACACTTGAACTGAGGGAGGGGGTATTGAGTTAGCACTCAGGATTTAATCAATTGAGCCCAAACATGTCCAGTAATGAAAGGGTTAACAGTAACAATTCAAAGACTGCATATTGTTTTGTTTTACTTTGGCTGCCTGTGGCAAGCAAGTTTAGCAAATTTTACTATATAAAAGAAAATATAAGACCTCTAATATCCACTTTTCAGAGATATATGAGTGATTTTCTGGCGTCTTGAACAAAAACCATACCCTGCCCCTCGGGCAAACATCCAAATAAAGTAAATCTTAGTCACAGGAAACAGGAGGCATGTTGTCAGTAACATGTAAACTAGAGCAGATTCTGTATGAGTGGGACAGTAAGTACGGCAATGACTATGGCACAGTTACTCTACGGCATGCCTTGACATTGAATTGGTTTCCCTATTTTTTGTCCTACTGTCATCCAATCAAATTACAGAGATACAGTATGCCATGGTTCTAGTATGGTTATGGTAAGGCTACGGACATACTGTAGTTTGTTCCACTCATACAAAATGTGTTCTATATATTAACAGGCAGCTACGGTATGTCGGCCAAGCTGAGATGGGTGACAAGAGCCGTGCCACTCTCCTGCGAAGCTGTGTTGAAGTTTCCACTAGTGACAACCTAACTGCATTCTTAGAAGAGCTTGGCTTCAAGTAGGTCAATCACTAGTTAATATTCATCATTTGTCATTGTGGTCCCTTTACAAACACTATTTTTGCAGAACTTGATCATTTCTAGGTACTAATTAATTTAATGATCAAATAAATCAAAACCCATGAATACCTGAACCCAAATTCGTGGATATAGTTAGCAATATTTTGGTGCTCAATGATATAGGTGGTTCCACTTTTTGGGTGGGGTCCACTGGGATCTGAGAAACCCTACCCCATCTCAGACTAAAGGGTTAAATTTGGTATCCCATTTCAGACTGAGAACTTAAATTTTCCAAAAAACTACTACTGGCCAGGGTAAAATGCCAGAACGTTGCATTCAAAAATTGAACAAAAAATGTATATCCTGTGTCAGAATCTCGGACCTAGGAGGGCAAAATCCTGACCCTATCCAGTAGCACATGCCTGTATAGCTTTTATATGGGAGTTCCTCCGTCTGGCTCCCATAAAAGAGAGTCAAAATTATCAAGGCAACAATGCACATGGCATTGTTGCTGATGACACAACTGGTCATGTGACCTCAAACTGTCAAGATGCCACGCAAGATGTCATGTAAGATGTCATGCAAGATGCCACGCAAGATGTCACGCAAGATGTCATGCTAGATGTTTTGCAAGATGTCAGCAAGATGTCTTGCAAGATGTCATGCTAGATGTCAGCAAGATGTCTTGCAAGATATCAGCAAGATGTCTTGCAAGATGCCATGCTAGATGTCATCAAGATGTCTTGCAAGACGTCATGCTATATGTCATCAAGATGTCTTGCAAGACGTCATGCTAGATGTCATCAAGATGTCTTGCAAGATGTCATGCTAGATGTCAGCAAGATGTCTTGCAAGATGTCATGCATGTCAGCAAGATGTCTTGCAAGATGTCATGCTAGATGTCAGCAAGATGTCTTGCAAGATGTCATGCAAGATGTCAGCAAGATGTCATTCAAGATGTCATGCTAGATGTCATTCAAGATGTCATGCTAGATGTCAGCAAGATGTCATGCAAGATGTCATGCGAGATGTCAGCAAGATGTCATGCTAGATGTCAGCAAGATGTCATGCAAGATGTCATGCTAGATGTCAGCAAGATGTCATGCTAGATGTCAGCAAGATGTCATGCAAGATGTCATGCTAGATGTCTTGCAAGATGTCAGCAAGATGTCAGCAAGATGTCAGCAAGATGTCAGCAAGATGTCAGCAAGATGTCTTGCAAGATGTCATGCTAGATGTCATGCTAGATGTGAGCAAGATGTCTTGCAAGATGTCATGCAAGATGTCAGCAAGATGTCATGCAAGATGTCATGCTAGATGTCAGCAAGATGTCATGCTAGATGTCATGCTAGATGTCAGCAAGATGTCATGCTAGATGTCAGCAAGATGTCATGCAAGATGTGTTGCAAGATGTCAGCAAGATGTCAGCAAGATGTCAGCAAGATGTCAGCAAGATGTCAGCAAGATGTCAGCAAGATGTCAGCAAGATGTCAGCAAGATGTCAGCAAGATGTCTTGCAAGATGTCATGCTAGATGTCATGCTAGATGTCATGCTAGATGTCTTGCAAGATGTCTTGCAAGATGTCAGCAAGATGTCAGCAAGATGTCAGCAAGATGTCAGCAAGATGTCAGCAAGATGTCTTGCAAGATGTCATGCTAGATGTGAGCAAGATGTCTTGCAAGATGTCAGCAAGATGTCATGCTAGATGTCTTGCAAGATGTCAGCAAGATGTCAGCAGGATGTCAGCAGGATGTCAGCAAGATGTCTTGCAAGATGTCATGCTAGATGTGAGCAAGATGTCTTGCAAGATGTCTTGCAAGATGTCTTGCAAGATGTCTTGCAAGATGTCTTGCAAGATGTCATGCTAGATGTCAGCAAGATGTCTTCCAAGATGTCATGCTAAGATGTCATGCAAGATATCATGCTAGATGTCTTCCAAGATGTCATGCTAGATGTCAGCAAGATGTCTTGCAAGATGTCATGCAAGATGTCATGCTAGATGTCTTGCAAGATGTCAGCGAGATGTCAGCGAGATGTCATGCAAAATGTCACGCAAGATGTCATGCTAGATGTCATGCAAGATGTCATGCTAGATGTCATGCTAGATGTCATGCTAGATGTCTTGCAAGATGTCAGCGAGATGTCAGCGAGATGTCACGCAAGACGTCATGCTAGATGTCTAGACTTCATTAATTCTGGGGGTATACACTTTTCATTGATGGTCAGCTAAATCAAATTTTACAGATGAGACTTGGAGACTTGCAACTTCCAGGCTCGCACTTAAAAAAATTGGCAATAAGACTTGCCATAAGGCATTTATGCATGTTAAGGCCTTTGGAAAAGCTATTGCATTATGCATGCCATAATATTTAGTGCAGTGAGCTAGCCATTGGTGTTTTTCACCTAATATACAAAATCTTCAATAAAACTCAATAACATACAACAACAAACAGTATTTATTCATACATGCATCAGGAGTTCCGGACTTCCGGTTGGATCACACTGCATTCCGGGTAGGTGGGCTCAGAAAAGTGGGCATCAACTTCCAGAGCGGCCATATTGGATTTGAGCGCAGTCAACTTGGAAACTTTATTAATCCCGTTCTAAAGCTTAAACATCGACTTAGAACTCCCAACTGAAGAATCTGTAAAGGTAAGATATTCCGTGTATTAGGTAGTAAGTTTTTGAACTTGCAAAGGAGCAAACATTGAATGCACTCAAATCCAATATGGCCGATCTAGAAGTTGATGCCCACTTTTCTGAGCCCACCTACCCAGAATGCAGTGTGATCCAACCGGAAGTCCGGAACTCCTGATGCATGTATACTCGTAAAGGGGAACAAACGTTTACAATAATGTGAAAAAGATGAATTAAAAATACGTTGTATGAGCTAACCTAGAATAACCTGCAGGTTAATCGAGCTAGGTAGCATGTATAATTATTTTGTTTATATAGATATAGTTAATTTGTTGGGCAACAATAATACGTTGTTTTCTTTGCAGGCTTGACTATGAGGTTGTATTGAAAGGCTATTACTTCTACAAAGGTCACATGAGAATTACTGTCAGCCAAGTTTTCAGGGTATGTTTGCGCATTACATGAGAATTACTGTCAGCCAAGTTTTCAGGGTATGTTTGCACATTACATAAGAATTACTGTCAGCCAAGTTTTCAGGGTATGTTTGCGCATTACATGAGAATTACTGTCAGCCAAGTTTTCAGGGTATGTTTGCACATTACATAAGAATTACTGTCAGCCAAGTTTTCAGGGTATGTTTGCGCATTACATGAGAATTACTGTCAGCCAAGTTTTCAGGGTATGTTTGCACATTACATAAGAATTACTGTCAGCCAAGTTTTCAGGGTATGTTTGCACATTACATAAGAATTACTGTCAGCCAAGTTTTCAGGGTATGTTTGCACATTACATAAGAATTACTGTCAGCCAAGTTTTCAGGGAATGTTTGCGCATTACATGAGAATTACTGTCAGCCAAGTTTTCAGGGTATGTTTGCGCATTACATAAGAATTACTGTCAGCCAAGTTTTCAGGGTATGTTTGCGCATTACATGAGAATTACTGTCAGCCAAGTTTTCAGGGTATGTTTGCACATTACATGAGAATTACTGTCAGCCAAGTTTTCAGGGTATGTTTGCGCATTACATGAGAATTACTGTCAGCCAAGTTTTCAGGGTATGTTTGCGCATTACATGAGAATTACTGTCAGCCAAGTTTTCAGGGTATGTTTGCGCATTACATGAGAATTACTGTCAGCCAAGTTTTCAGGGTATGTTTGCGCATTACATGAGAATTACTGTCAGCCAAGCTTTCAGGGTATGTTTGCGCATTACATGAGAATTACTGTCAGCCAAATTTTCAGGGTATGTCTACACATTACATGAGAATTACTGTCAGCCAAATTTTCAGGGTATGTTTACACATCACATGAAAATTACTGTCAGCCAAGTTTTCAGGGTATGTTCATTAATTACTGTAATAGTTAAAGGTATGTACTATAGCTTACTGGCATATACCCTCAAATAATAAGTAACTTAATCGTAGTAATATTATTAACTATAGCAGTACCAAACAACCAAGCACTTTTCCTGACCACCTAACCACTATGTACATGTACCACCTCCAGAGCATTGCTTTTGAAATATTACTATAGTTATATCATCAACTTTTTATGTGATCAACTAAAAGTTTATTAAGGTATGGTAACCGCTATGGGAAGCAATTTTCTCGCTTTCTGATTGGCTCTCCGCTATATGCAAAATAGTACATACAATGAAAATGACGTCACTCGCAAGTCGTGGTAGCTTTGCAAAGTGCTTTCACGGCGAGGTTTGTGAATTCAAATGGATGTTAACTTCGCTTCCAAAAAAAAACAAGAAAGTGAGGATTTCACAAGCATTTTATTACTAGGAGAAGTTAATCCGTGAGTCAAACTTCTTTGTAGTGTACCATTTGGCAAAATGAGAGTTTTCTCTTGAGTGGAGAAAGTTTCGGCGAATTTGTAATCAGACTTTGTGACTAGACTAGTTCTCTCAGAGCTCAGAAGTTTTGAATTATATAACAATAACTTTTCTTATCCAGAAAAAAAAGCAAGAAAGGATTTCACATGCATTCCATCAATTACAGACCAAATTGCCATTTGTCTAAGAAAGCTTTCTCTCGGCAACGGTAATTAGAAGTGTTTACGTTTTGACTTTCAATGGCCTTTTTCGACTCGAAAGCAGTTTATTACGCACTCATTTGAAGCTATAAGTGCTTCGTCGTTGTAAAAAACAAATCGCAGTTCAGACAATGGCAAAATGTGTGCGATTTGTAACGTTCGTTTCAAGGATAATGTTTTTCGGCCTGACTTTTAACTACTTATTTCGACGAGAAATGACCGAAAATTCCACATCGTCGGCCTTGAAACAATACATCCATTGTATCTTAAATAATAGTTATGTTCTCATGCTCATGGATATTCTCTTCTGTAGTTGCTGAGCGCTGGAGAGACCCGTAACCTGGAGAAGATGTCAGAGTCGTATCTGGTGGAGATTAGCCTTACTACTGCTGTACAACAGGTAGACTGCATGCCCAGGGTGTGACTGGCCATCTCCAGCTGGCAGAATTACTGGCTCAGTACTATTCCTGGCCAGCCAGTTGTTGCGCTGGTGAAAAGTTGTCTCACTTTCACTATTTTTTTTTACCCTTTCATTTAAAGTGCGTCTAACCCTTATTGAAAATTTTCTACCTCTGAGCCTTTGAAAGGTTTTGAGTACTTCTGCGAAAAGAAAATTGTTTTACAGATAATACTCTATGTTCTATGCTTGTTTGAAATGGTGAAAAACTGACCTTTCCTGACCTATAAAACCTGGGCCGATTCCCGGAGTGACGTCATCTCATTAATGCATTATCCTCCATGGCGCCTTTCTATCACAACAACATCGATGCATAGAAAATATACATAGTTTGTGAGTTGTTAGTAAAGAAAAAAAGTCACTTTAGACAAAATCCTAAGTATTCATTCAAATTATTGCAAAGTCGAATTACCCGGGAATCGACCCAGGCCTTTTCTAACGCGGTTATGGGTCAAGAAAGGTCAGATTTTCACCATTTCAAACAAGCGTAGAACATAGAGCATTATCTGTAAACCAACATTTTCTTCGCAGAAGTACTCAAAACCTTTCAAATATTCATAAGTAACAAAATGTCAAGAAGTGTTAGAGGCACTTTAATCGTCTGCCATGCAAAACATTCACGAAAGTCTAAAAAAAGTCTCGATTTTTTTAAGACGTAGCTACACTTGCAAATTTTTACTTTCGCAGGCGACGCAACTTTTTGAAAAACTGTTGCGTCCCCAGCGTGCGATAGTGCCGGTTATACGCTAATGTCGCGTCCCCAGCGTGCGATAGTGGTTATACGGGCGACAAATGAGGCCGCGCTACACGTGGAAGAGTATCAGGCCTAGTGGGGAGTGGAGAAGGAGAGTGAGAATGGGGAGAGGGGAAAAAGAAAGGAAGGCCTGACACAGAACCAATCAAGGACATGTGTCAAACGTCCAGATTCTGTGTCAGGCTCTTTTTTTTTTTCTCTACCCCGTCTTTCCTTCTTGACAGCCTAATACTCAGGTTAGGCAGACAGAATACGACCAACTATTTTATAGCCTCGACCTATTGGCTAGATACGGTTATGTCGCGTCGAAGGCGCCGGAAAACGTTTAAGGATGACTACACGCGTTAGAATTCCGTCCGTTTTATCGCTAAAATTTAACTCATTGAATTTCTAGTGATTTTCCCCCGGGATTTTTTAGCTGTCGCGTCACCACGTGCGATTTTCACCGCGCACTTTTTCAAAAAGTCGCAATGAAAAAATCGCTCGTGTAGCCGCTCTTTAAATAGCCTGCTTGCAGGCGGTGGAGGGTGTTTTTTTCGCGTAGCAAACGGATCATCGCCGCCATATTGGCCGAGCGTGATTGAGACCTGGGATCGAATGACAAATGGAGGGGGGAGGGGGTGGGGGAGAAGCAGATCTGAAAGACCGCCTGCACGAAAGCCCCTGGTTTCTGAGTACAAAAGTTAGATGCCGTCCACCAGCGGACGGGGTATATGATTGGCTGAAACGGTGTCAATCAAGCTTATCGCGGCAAGGGCGTAACTAGAATAAGTGTTGTGTACTGAGCTTGCAGTTGATAAAATATGGCGAGTAATACAAAAGGCTTTGTCTTTTTTGAAGACTAAGGTTAAGTACCCTGGTTGCAGAGGTTTTCTTGAGAGAACAGCCACGGAGAAAGAGCCGCGAAGGCGGCGATCGGCGAACTGCGAGAGGTTTGTTGTCGAGTTCTCTTTTCGCAAGTTCGTAAACCGTAAATATCAGGCTCTGTATATAGCTTCCTCCTGCTCCGTTTTCAAAGTTATCTCCTTCGCCTTAACCCTAGTTCCAGAGGTTTTCTAGAGAGAACACAGCTGCTCGCTTCTTTCTCCGCGGCTGGGTAAAGGTACTTTGAAAACAGAGCAGGAGGAAGCTATACAGAGCCTTTATTTTGTCTTAGAATTTAACAACCTGACCTGTGAATTGTGACCTGTACTTTAAACTTGCCGTTCTGGCTGTGCTTTCGACAGGCTTTGGAAAGAGTATGATATTTACGGTAAAGAGAACTCGACAACGAACTTGATTGTTCCCTTTCCAAGTTACAGAAGAAATCAGGAAACTCTCTAATATATCTTGGTGGTGATTTTAATCTTGGTGGGGATATTTGTTGGAAATCAAACACCATCAAACAGGGTAGCATGTATACTGTTGTCTGCCAAAAACTGTTAGATATGTGCTGTGTCTATAACCTGGAGCAGGTCGTAGTAGATCCTACTCGGGGCGATAAAATCCTGGATTTGTTTTTCACCTCAAATCCTACACTTATCAGCTTTGTGGATGTAATCTCGGGATTTGGAGATCATGACATAGTACAAGTAGAGGCTTCAATCTTACCCAAGATACCCCGTCCAACCAAGAGGAGAATATTCTTGTACTCTAAAGGAAATTTCTCAGACATGAAAACTGAGCTGTCTGATTTTAGTTTATCCTTTTTGAACAATTTTCATGAAAGGTCAGTTCAAGGAAATTGGGATGTTATTAAGGCTAAATTACTTTCCCTTATGGAAAAATACATCCCGTGTAAATTTACAACTACTAGGTACAACCTTCCTTGGTTTAATCGTAACTTGAGGAAACTTAGCAAGAAAGTTCAAAGGCTATATAATGTGCAGAAGCGCTCTCAATTAGAGCATGATAGAGCCAAGTATAGACATGCTAGGAAGGTATACAGGCAGAAACTAAATAAGTCATATTGGGACTATATTAGTACTATACTGGATGCCTCTATGTTCGAACAGCCTAAGAAATTCTGGAGCTTTGTCAAGGCTAAGAGACAGGACAGCATCGGTGTTCACCCATTACAACAACAAAATGCTGCTACTGTCTCAGATAGTCTTGGTAAAGCGAATTTACTCAATAATTATTTTCACTCAATATTTACTAAGGAAGTAATTAGTTCCATGCCTAGCCTGGAATCTAGCTTATATTGCCCAGATATAAATCAAATAACAATATCGTCCACAGGTACTCAAAAACTGCTGGATTCACTTAATGTGAATAAGGCAGGTGGTCCTGATAAGTTGCCCACTCGCATCTTAAAAAACTATCATTTGAACTAGCACCTATTTTGACACAACTTTTCCAGCAGTCATTAGATCAGGGTGAGTTACCAGATGACTGGAAATCCGCAAATGTAGCACCAGTCTTTAAAAAGGGCAAAAGATCACTTGCGAGTAACTATAGGCCAATATCATTAACATGCATAACTTGTAAAGTCCTGGAACACGTTATTTGCCACCATATTTGGGAACACTTAGAATATCATAATATCCTAACTGATTTCCAGCATGGTTTTCGTAAACGTAGGAACTGCGAAACCCAGCTTATAGTTGCTTTACATGACCTAGTGAGTGCAGTTAATAATGGTAACCAGGTTGATGCCTTTATATTGGATTTTTCCAAGGCTTTCGATCGGGTACCACACGAAAGATTGCTGTATAAGTTAGGTCATTATGGTATAAGAGGTGACATGCTGGCCTGGATTAGAGTGTTCCTTACTCAGAGAACACAGAAAGTGACCTTGGAGGGTGTCGCTTCTGGTCAGCGTGATGTAACTTCTGGTGTCCCACAAGGCACAGTGTTGGGACCGCTGTTATTCCTCTTATACATTAATGACCTACCTCATTGCATCTCATCAACAACACGTTTATTTGCAGACGATTGTCTGTTGTATCGTACCATATCTGGCCCGGATGATAGTTTACATCTTCAGGGGGATTTAGATGCCTTGTCTAAATGGGAAAAAGATTGGCAGATGCAATTCAATGTGGAAAAATGTTATACGATTTGCTTTTCCACAAAGAATGTTACCAGTACATCATACACCTTGAACCATAATACATTAGATAGGGTCCACCATCACTCATACTTAGGCGTTATACTTTCCGAGGATCTAAAATGGGCCAATCACATTTCACACGTAACTACAAGTGCTAAACAAACCCTCGGAGTCATCAAGAGAAACTTTAGACATACATCTGCAGTTTGCAAATCCAAACTTTATTGTAGCCTAGTTAGACCTAAACTAGAATACGCAAATTCTGCGTGGTATCCATACTTACAAAAAGATAAGTACAAATTAGATATGATACAACGTTCCGCTGCCAGGTCTTGTTTTAATAATTACTCTAGAGAACCAGGTGTCGTGACAAATATGTTAAAGGAGTTAGAGTGGCCATCTCTTGAGAGTAGGAGGAGGCTCTCTCGATTGACAATGTTCCACCGTATTGTGCATGGAAGCATTGATATCGAGAAGGACTCGTATTTGACCCCAGTGCCTCGTACCTCAAGAAATGGTAACTCATTATTATTTTTAAGACCTCATTCGAATTGTAACCAACATAACAACAGCTTTTTCCCATGGTCAACTCGAGAGTGGAATAAGCTTCCCGGCACTGTAACTAATATTAATGACATTAACAAATTTAAGACCGCTGTAAACCAACATTTTATTGAATTAGGGGAATGATTTTAACCTAATTTTTTTTATTATATTATTATTATTTTTTTAATATAAATTGTAGTATTGTTACTTAATTTATTTATTTTTTATTATTGTAATTTGGATTTTTTTAATTTTTTTATTTATACTGATGTGATACGGATATACCGTTTTATCAGTCAATAAAGTAGAAGTAGAAATTTAATTCGCCACTGAAAACTATTGTTGTCGACCAAATTGCAGAGATGCAATCCGGCTATTGACTTCACGGCCGTTGAACTAGGAAATAATCAGAAATCCGCCTCAATACATTTATGCAACGGTCATTCATTTCTTTCGGCAAACATTCACTAAGATGGACTTCGAGTTCTCAGAGAAAGACGATCACAACATTTGCCACGAGTTCTTCAATATCGAGTTCCAGACAAAACATTGTCTGCATCGGAGTTTTCTTTGAAGTTTAGAGATTTTTTCGATCCTGTATTTATCTTTATGCGAGCTTAATTCTTTTAAGAAAGGAAGCAGCCGCTTGTATGGCACCTCTTCTGGGAGTGTCTTCTGGTTCGCCAGACTGCGGTGCTGGACGGCTTTTTGAAGCAGCTTGTATTAAATGTATGTATTTCGGAGGATTTGCAACATGAAACTCTTTGAGAGACTGATGGGGCGAACGCAACAAGCTAAAACCGAACTGTCTACATATATATCTAAAGTGGTACTGTCGCAGTCCTTTCCATGGAGAACTTTGAACAAAAATAGCTGGTTTTATTGAAATTTCCGTATCTGAGAACCAATTTTACCAACATTTTGCATTGCATTTGACAGCGAGCGAAGTTTGTTTTGAATATTGCACGCATTTCAATCAAACCAAATCAAAAATTGGCAGGCTGTCACACGTCGACTCCTATTGGTCAATTAAGAATGAGTTACAAGTTAACGAAAATCATGTGCGTGGTGGGCGGATACTCAGAAACCAGGGGCTTTCGTGCAGGCGGTCTTTCAGATCTGCTTCTTCTCCCCCAACCCCCTCCCCCCTCCATTTGTCATTCGATCCCAGCTCTCAATCACGCTCGGCCAATATGGCGGCGATGATCCGTTTGCTGCGCGAAAAAACACACTCCACCGCCTGCAAGCAGGCTACTCTTTAAAGAGAGTCGGGATGCGAGAAAAGTTGAGTGCATTGGCCGCAGCACTAACTGGGCTCGACGTGGATTGCAAGGATGGAAATGAAAAACTTTGGTTAAGACATGAACAACTTTGTTTTCTATTATTAAAGAATGTTCTCCCGAAACAGGCCTTCTTAGAGTTGACACCTCCCCCCCTCTTTCCCCGTAAAATGCAAAGGTGATTTCTTTATAAAGAGGAAAGTAAATAAATGGGTTTTACCATACATTGTTTGTCACGTTATACATCTTTATTTCATATTATCGTTTAGTATAAACCAACTAGTGGACTATTACAAATTCTGATTGGCTACCCCACTATATAGGTCTATTTGTGATAGCCCATGGTAGAGAAAAACCGCACGCATTTTCACGAAATAAAAAAAAAATCAACTTCAATTTGTTTCTTTCTATTATTTTTACTGTCCGACTAGTTAGTTTATACTAAAACAATTAGACCTCTCGCCCTCATGGGCTACAAGTTAAATAGTCCATTAGGGCTGCGGATCTAGACTTAAAGTATTTACATACATATCCACATACGAACAAGTAAAATAGAACAAAAGACTACATCCTACGACATACAAGAACTAACTAAATACAGATACAGAACAAACTTACAGTAAAATGGTTTTATATAATCCCTGAAACAAAATTTTATAGTTAGTATCTAATTATCAAATAGACACGAAAGAATACAGGTTAAGTAAATTTACCATAGATTGTACCAATTTGATCACAAATGTTAGTGAAATTTCCGTCAGATACGGCAACATTTCGTAAGCACTTGTGTGTCATGTTTTTGTTTCCACAGGACCCTGTGGCTGAAGAACTCAAAGCTTTCGCAGAGCATTTGAAACCGTATCCTTACAACATGTTTTTATTTCCATGAGTTGCGCGAACCAGGTTACATAAAACACAGCGTACTACATTTATAGCGTACTTCATTTATAACGGCCACCTTTCTCTTGATTTCTTTCTTAACTTTTCCTTAGCCTCGTTCATCTAGAAAAAGTTGATTACAGGAAACTACAACAATTGTAAACTCGACAAACAGTGAAATTGGAATACAACAGGTGAATTGCCGTAAAGAACAGCCAGGATTACATTCACAAGTCTTGGTAAAATATCTTTAGGTGCCAGCTCTGTCCAGAGTATATAAGAACTGTAACATTTGGGAATTATATAAAGTGATCCAGGTATTTCAGCGCCTCGCGCTCTGGTTGTGTTACTTCATGTGCTCTGACGTGAACATTGCCGTAATGAATTCTCAAACTGGTGCAAAAGAAAATGCATCTCAAGAACTTCTCTTCACATATCGGCATACTACGGTGGCCCATAAGTGCAAAGTCAAACACACAGATGCCGAAAATACTAACGCAAAACCAAAAACACCAACGCTAAAGTGCAAAACAATCGCGCCAAACTGAAAACATGCGCCAAACTCAAAACCAAAACCAAGTTATGATGACTGACTGGCTTAGCAACCAAGCCACTGGCCAGGCCACAGGAATACCATGCTCCAGGTTTTACCTCAAATTGGTTTTGGGTTCCCTGTGGCTACGAATTTAAACATCTGAGAAACGTTGCAGTGGAGTTAGATTTTCACTTCTAGAATGGACCTTTAGCGATACTGTGCTCTAAACATTTGTGTATTTATTTATAAAACTACCCTGTTAAAGTTCCATGAACTGTTGCCTTCCAAAGTAAAACACAGTTTTCTCACTTGATAATCAAGAAAAGCTTCTATAATCATAGGCATGCATTTGGCTTTTTTTCGACTTTGTTTTTGACGGTCATTTTGACAGAAACTCGGTTAATTTTAAAATGGCCAGAGAAGATTCAGATGTGTAATTCATTAATCGATCCCACGCGTGCGCACTAGGCATCAAATTACGACCGTAAATAGACATCGTATTGCTCAGAATTTTACAGTACTTTGTATGGAAGTCTGTGTTTGGAGTCCAATTGTGAAACAGAATTACAATAAACCTTCAAATGTATCGTTTGCATTGTATTTTATAGCATGATATTGACTGTAAAATTGCATGTAATCGAGTTGAAGCGAATAATTCTGGCTTCCTGAGCTTATTCGAATTAATGCACTAACCGTGTGTTTTGGCCTTCATGTTCATTGTAATTTCCTTCATTTTAGCCACACTGATAGTTGCTTTGATCAACTTTGGAGAATAAGCATAAGCGTTTCTCAATTTGTAACGATGGAATCGAGTAGCTTAAATGTCATTTTATCACACAATTATATGCCAATGTACTTAGTATTTACCGACAGCTTCCAAAGTGATGTTAAATTTGAGTGATTTTCATATATCTGTACACTACCACAGCTCGAAAGAACATCAAAACGAAACCGTACGGCCGTCTACTTAGAACTTCTCCCTTCTCTGACTTCTCTGAACATCACCATATTGCTCTCGATTAGTCTATAAGAACCTGGTAACTAGTTTATTCGTAACTCAGTGTGATTGGTTGAATCTGACTTATAAGTTTTGTCTTGGCGGTGGCTGGAATATAAAAAAAATGGGCGGGAAATCTCGAGTGTGTTCCCGGTAAATAACAGCTCTCGGTCCTCGATAAAATTGTTATTCTTTAGCTAGCTCATTCCATAATGTCAGAACTTATGCAATACTTGCCTGAATATGTAGTGAATGGGTGGCAAGAATTAAAGCGCTAGAGAGCCTGAGAAATAGAGATTTATGATTGACTGGCGCTATTGCATAATTTTACGCCCCGCCCACAATGGAATAGATTTCTGACAATAAAATTCCCACTGACCACTGATTTTGAAGAAAGGGGGCATCTCAACACAAAATGTAGTTCTTCTACTTCTTGTTTGTCACATTTTGGGCAGATTCGTTCTTCTGGCTTTAGGTAGGGCATAGAATGTCGACCTTTTTCGATTTCGAAGGCGTGGTTACTTATTCTTAGACGAGCTAGAGCTTCTCAATGATCAATGTTGTGAACATTTAATAGAGAGGTATGGCTCAAGCGAATAGTTAATTTTAAAAGTACGATACTTACGAACAGTCGACATTATGATCTAGGATATTTAAGCGTCTTATATCTGATTAAAAACTATTTGTATTTATAAAGTCCTGAACTGGACATAAGGTAACGCAACCTATTATCGGACAGTTTATTTTGATCGCTTCCAGTCATATAACGACTGAAGATATCCGTTGTTGACAAACCCATTATCGGACAGATTAACCCATTATCGGGCACTCGATGTGTGTACGTTTTGTAATCATAGAAAAAACCTTTAAATAATTTCAGAGGCTAGAGTTATTCAGCGACTGTTTAGGCCTGTAAAACGTATTTCATTTCGGGCAAGCGTTGCGGGAATAATTGTTTTAGTGTATACCACACTCCAGGTGAACAGCCAGCACCAAATAGTTATCTTATTTTATGTCAAATGGACAAAAACTCGCGCGAGATCGCTGCTTTGCTTGGAGGTGAATATGAAATCATATCCACTGTTTGAGTAGCCAATCAGAGCGCGCGAAAAGTGATTCACTGGTGTGGTATATACTATATATGAATATATTATATCTGGAAAACGTATGGCTACATAACAACAACGATTAGTATATACCACACCAGTGAATATCACTATTCGCGCGCTCTGATTGGCTACTCAAACAGTGAATATGATTTCATATTCACCTCCGAGCAAAGCAGCGATCATCTCGCGCGAGTTTTTGTCCATTTGACATAAAATAAGATAACTATTTGGTGCTGGCTGTTCACCTGGAGTGTGGTATATACTAAAACAATTATTCACCTCAGTGTTGGTGAATAGTGGTGGATATTTACCTCGCCGAAGCGGCTCGGTAAATATTCACCACTATTCACCTTCACTTCGGTGAATAATTGTATAATATTCTGCCCGACTGCGGACCGCGGTGACAGTGTTTCTACTATCTAGCCTAATAAAACACTTAATGACTGCTCCCTCGGGAAACCAGTGAGTTTTGTTTCCCTCGACTCTCGATGTTTCCATCGACTGGCGTCTCGGGAAACATGGAAAGTCTCGGGAAACAAAACTCACTGTTTCCCTCGGGGCCAGTCAGGATATTCACTTCCAGAGTAGCCAATCAGAGCGCGCGAAAAGCACTATTCACTTGTGTGATATATATACTAAAACTGGTTAGTCGTCCTTCCTGAATAGCCAGCCAGTCTGTACCGAACCAGTTATTCAGTAGAACTGACGCGTGAGAACTAGCCAATCAGATCGTTCCGGCGGTTCGTATAAATGGACAGCGCCTCAGACTCACTTTACAAACTTATCGTTCGAATAGTGTAAATCAAGGCTTACAACATAGTAATCAGGGACGTGACCTTATTATATAAGCGAATACTGACCATGAAAAGAGAGCTGGTTCAAACGAATGGCACTGATTCAAATGAGGAATGTTAAAAGTGAAATTAAAGATCAGCTGCTATGTTTGAAGCGCAAAACAGTATAAGTCTGTCATAGTATAAGAAGTAAGCTTAAAAAGGCCAATAAATGCCTATTTGTACTTAGTCTTAGATCTCTGAGCAAAAGAAGGATATACAGCCAGACAGAAGTAGATCATCTATTTTACAGTATCGTTCTACCTAACTTTCAGTTTCTGCTGCATCTGATGTAGAACTTTGTTTTTTTAGATTGTTGTTTCAAATTAAACGTAAATATACATCTAAGCATATTAAGGTACATAGTCTGTTAGAGAGACAGGATTAGGTACTTATTGATTGAGTGGGAGGGCCGGACGGGAAAATATTTGGCTCGAGGTCCGTACAACTGAAATGACCGTATGCCAAATATGGTCCCGTCCGGCCCGACCTAACTCAGTCAATAGGTTTTTTTATCATATGACCATATTTTTTTGTAGATCAAACCGCAAAACAGCAAGAAAAAAATGTGCAGGGCCGGACGGCTTTTTCCGGCCCGCTCACGCCATACACGGCCGGCCCTCATCACGTGACTTTTGTAAATGTTTTGAAAGGAAAGCGCGCGCGGGGCCGTACGGGTCATATGATAATAATTTCTTATTAACCGAGAGCGAGGTCTTTACGGGAAAATATCAGACCAAGGTCTTGACAGTACGTACAATAAAGACCGAGGTTTGATATTTCCCGTAAAGACCGAGCGGATGAGATTAATAAGATGTTTATTATATGGCACTTTTTTAGTTAGAAACAAAAATATAATGCGGGAAGCTAATATTTTACATCCGGTTGGCGCGCGCCTGTCTTGATTGTAGTTTTCGCGCCCTTTTGAGTTTTGTTTCACGACTCAAACCACAAAATGAACACAGTCGTGGAAGGTACTAATCAAAGGCTCAAATCAACGTTTATATTTTGAAGAATTTATCCGTATGAACAGAACTAAATTTCATTCAGAAGGCAACACATTTTATTTGTGTTGATGAGTTGAGACGGAATAGGTTATTCTAAAGAAAACATGCGGGCGAAACTCATTGAAGTCAGTTGCCGGCTGTTTTGTAACCTGAGTATCAGTCCCTCTCCCCCTTCCTTAGAGAGAGGGACTGATGCTCAGGTTAGCTGTTTTGCGAACCTTGAACAATACTATATCACTGAAAAATCTGTAAGTGCATGGTATCCTGACTGAGACACTGCCAATGTATGCAGCCACAAAACTCGCTTGGCTGTTTTTCTCAGATGTACGGAGAAATGGACTGCCGTGGGCAACGAGAGACGAGCTGGAGCTTTGTCAGTTTGTGTACAAGATATTTTCGCTTTGCAGAAAAAAATGGACATGAAATTTCTAATCCCGTATTCCAAAGAATATTGACTTTCAGTTTCATCAGAGAGGAATCTTTGGTTACTATTTGAAAACAAGAAAGCCGGTGTTCCAGGCTTGTAAAGTCGTATACTTCGCCGCTAACTTTGGGAATGTCCGATGAAGAACTTTATAACAGGTGGTCGAAGTCAGCTGGAGGTAAGGTTGCAAATATTACGTTTTCCTTGTTTATCGACTCCAGGAACCGACAGAAGGTTTTTATGTCACTAGCTATTTCCTTCACGGTACTTTCCTCTTTATTTGCGAACCTCTCGATTCTTGCTGGTTATTCGGAGGATTGGATCGGAGCAACAACAACAACTTTATTATATATTTTATTCACACTTAGGCCAGATTTAAAAAAATGCTTGTTTAGCGTCCCCGCCCGAACTGAGAAATGTCCCCGACCTCTAATTTTATTTGTCATAAAAAACTTTAGAAAGTGTAAATGCGCCCGCGAACACCAATTCTTGTACCCAGACCCCCAACCTCGTTCCCAGGGTTCTTTACGCGCCTAATCAAAGATGGCCATCTTTGATTAGGCGCGTAAAGACCCCGGGGAACGAGGTTGCCAGACCCCGACATGTACCACTTAAAATATGTGCCGGCGCATTAAATATTTTAACATCGACGCCATTTTGTTTCTACAAGACGTACGAGGTCATGAACACGAGGTGAGTGAATAATGTCTAGTCAAGACAAAATAAACTTCACATAGGGAAAAAAAAAAAAAAAAACCCTCCCTACCTGGAAAAATTGAAATGGGTGGATGCTAAACAAGTATTTTTTTTTATCTGGCCAATTACATTTCTAATTTTAAATTAAATTGACATTTATTTATATTAAACAGACAAAACTGTACAATAAAGGAGGTTATAATAAGCACCAGAAACTGTACCGGTCAAAATAGTCACCCCCTTTTTATCAAATCCTGGATCCGCCACTGGATAGATAGATTGCCTTTATTTAAACACGATTATGATTAAAGCACAAGGTTTATGGGGTCGTGTGTCTACTACAGGGCCGTAGCATGCCCTGAAAAACTGGGGGGGCACAAAGTCATTTCGCAACCTAACCCCTGGGTTTCCGAGGGGGCCAGGTACCTTGTTTGTTTGTTTTTGGAAAACATTTGGGGGGGGGGGGGGGGGGGCACGAGCCCCTCCGGCCTCTAAGGGCGCTACGGCCCTGTACTACTAAGAATAATATAACTGTACATCTATTTACAATACTAAAAATTACTAAGAATACTTTCAAATGCAATAACTAATTAACTTCGTAAATAAACTTCAAATTACTAATTAAAATTGAACTTACTAATAAGATGATGATGCTAAGGGTACTACAGAGCTGCTAAAATGTTTTGTTTCTAAAATACAATACATTCATACTAGGCCTCAGTTAATGAGTGAAGTCATAAGTAAATGAAGTCATCACTCTTTAATCTAGTCACTAAAACGTTGCGTTAGTTATTATTATTATTACATGTATTATTATTATTATTATTAGATTTCACGTAAAAATCTAATAATATAATATCTTCTGCAGAATGCAATCACGTGGTTCTAATTGTACTGGATGGCAAAAAAATCTGACTTGAACGAGGTCGGCGGTGTTCAAAACCTGTTTGTAATTACTATTTTCCACCTCCAATCGATTGTCGGTCTTTCTAAACAGCATCTTGGACTTAGTTTGGCGTCAGGGCAATTCACAGGTTATTTAAGTGATATATCAACACGTGGCTGTTTCCTGCAAAAACCATACTAATAAAAGCAATATTCATAAAGGAAGGGAAATTATGTGTCCTGTTTGGATCTATGGTACGATTAGTGCGCAAGATCTGTAATTACGATTCTTCTCTCTTGGCTCTTTGCTATGTTCGATAAATACCGATAAGATGAAGAGATGTAAAACTAACAATGACATAGAAATAACAAGTTTTTAAACAGAGGTTGTATTCAATCTTTTGTCTTCTCAGATACACAAGACATTGTGAGGAGTATACTTTCCTAACACATATATGAAAAATTCGCACGCAACTCTAAGCCAATCAAAATCTCCCGGTGTATTCGACAACCGGGTACCGCACCCCTCGCACGTGCCCGACAATATAGGAGTGCCTGTTTAGAGTAATATGTTTAGAGTCTTTTATCCACATTTCTGAATGTTCTTTGTAATACGCAAGCACGCTCTCGTTCCAAATTTAGGCGAGTGCCGTGCCCCCAAAATAAAACGCTTGTCAGTGTAAAACTACAATCACGGAGAAAATGAGTTGGAACACTGCTCGAGTTTTAGAGACCGTTGTGGTTTCCTATAACCCTCCCTATTATTTCAACCAATACTAAATCCAAGCTTTTTTGCTCTGACGAAGGGCTAACGCTCGAAACGTCAGCTGCTACTCGCTTTCCACGGCGGTTAGCATACCTCAATCGACTTCAGTTGATTACACACCAGTCTAAATCCAAGCTGCCTACATGAATTATTTCTTGGCGGGCCGTGAGTTTTGTTAGCTTTTGTTAGACTCGTTCTGATGCGACAGCCTTTGTTATTCAAATTATAGGCTATTGTTAAAAAATTGGCGGCTATTGTTCATACCTGAGAAAATGGTCTATTAGCCGCTTCTCCGGAGGAGGGGTTTCAGCTGTTTGAACTTTGCGTCCTATATTGTTTCTACGTTTCCAAATCGTGTTGAATAGGAGTTCACGTCAAAAAATATAACGATTTTCAGGAAGTGAGAAGTCCTGCTTGCGAGTGACGTCATTTTCAGTGTGAGATCAGAGCCAATTAGAAAGCGATGAAATTGGCTGATCGATGAAGAATTTACTTTTTATTCACTAGTCTCCTGAAATTCTTTTGTTCGTGCTCAACAATGCAGAGAGTGATATATTTTGGAAAGATACCTTCGAATATTTTTGACCAAACCTTGGTAGACAATGGACAATTATAACCTGGAATTCGTGCCAAACACACCCAACATTGGTGGCTGCCACGTTTCCTAATTTCACCACGTGACGTCATATAATGCTCATTTGAAATTTGAGTTGCGTTTTGCATCCTCTTCAAGCAAGCCAGCAAAATGTCCGCCAGGGCGATTCTGTGTTGCTGTGGCCTTCTGCTTTCTCTTTTATTCCTGGTTAGTTCTGCTAGCCTAGCCATAGGATTCCCTAGAGGTAAGACAATCTCACATTGTTTTGTTAGTACATTCGTGGCCTGTCAAGTTTGTTTTGAATTTTGAGGTATTTTTATTAACTCGAACGTGCATAATTTCACTACACATGCAGATCCTAAAGACTTAGAGCTTCTTGTCCTAACTGTGGCTACTGAAGAAACAGATGGCTATAAGAGATTTATGAGGTCATGCAAGCATCACAATATCTCAGTTCGGGTAAGTCATCAGTATTTTAATTATTCATTTGTTGGATAATTTTATACTCGGTTATACGTAATGAACTGTTTCGCTTTCTACACGTGTCAAATCTAGAATTCCGAATTCCCGCTGGATTCAAATCCTATGGAAATAAAAACATTCTACTAGCTGGGAAGCTGCTCCTATATGGCAATATTAAACAGCTGAAACTACAATCGAAGCTAATAGCGGTTCCTATTAAATAGCTACATGTAACACTATTTGCAAGTCAAACAAGAATTCTGAGCATTTACGTGATTTTTAAAACCCTTCGTATAAAAATATTACGTGAAACGGCGCTTATAATTCCCGAAATGCGCTCAAAGGAATTCGTTTATTGCAAAAACGGTCGCAGTAATCTCCACGAAAGTATTGAGCAGGGCGATAGAGTCATTAGAGTTCCAGACATACAATTGACAATAGAATGTATTATGTAGTTTGGATACCGGATAGGGTTACAAAACCGTTACAAAGGGTCTTTGATTTGTGGAGTAAGACGTGATCCCGGCACGAGTTTTTCGCTTTTAAATTAGAAATTGATTTTATGTAATATATACAACACTGTTGGCCGTGTTTTTTTAATTTACCATTGAAGAGAAAACGGAGAAGAAAGTTTGGATAATTGATGCAAGTGTTTCATCACATATCCAAACTCCTTTTCTTCGTAATATTCTCATTAATTATTCATGAGTTTGAGAATGTTATTTTCCAATACTTGTCTCCATCTATATAAAGACGATTCATACAAGTTCACGCTTGGTCAGCGGTCATAAATAAACAGTATAAATAAGCAGAAAAATAAATGAAAATAAACAAATTACTGAGACAGAGGCGTGATATGAGTTAATTATCAAAAAATAAATTGAGCTTTGCTCGCAAAAGCTCGGACATTACACGAAAAAAGACCGAAAAATAATCTGGGCTTTCCCAGAGTCCATCCAGGCTTTCCATGCGAGTAAAATTTAATGGAAAGCCTGGAAAAATCTGGCATATTCTGGGAAACCACGGAATTTAAGAAAACCTGGAAAATCCAGGGTATTCCAGGCTACAGGCTTGTAAAATTCCATGGAAAGCCCAGAAAATCCCTGGCTATCCAGAGAATTTTCTGTGCTTTCCTGGATTTCCGATTTCTTGAAAATCCACAGTTTTCCAGGGTTTAGAAACCTAGGGAATCCTTCTCTCACATTGGTGTAAAAATATGGAATGAGATTCCTGATTACTTATGGCAAAAACATTCTAAAACATTATTTAAGGAAAATATCCATAGAACTGTTGTATAAGTTTTGAAACAGGAGGAGGCCTATGTTGATATCACAGTATTGATTGAAAAAGTCTCTAAAATGTCCTTAACCCTTTCGAACCCAACCCGGCCAAAACCGGCCAATATGGAGCATGTAACTGGAAAAAATTATTGCATCAAATCTAGACATGCTAGAAGTACGATGTTGCGATTTTACTTCAAGAGATGAATTACTTAAAAGCCAGAGCTATAAACAGCGCTCGGTTGGAGAAAAAGTCATTTGTTTTGGAGATCTTGTCTTGTTTCTTTGATTTCCACAAATTTTGAGGAGCTGAAAATCGGCTCAAAAAACCTTTCCCGTTCGCAATTGAAATCAAAAGCAAACACAGAGTCAGCACTCAGTTGTTACAGTACCTTCTTTAATCTCTCCAACCACCAGTTTTTTTTGGCACAAAACACACAAAGCAACTGTGAAGCACGCTGTTCTTAACGCTGCATTTCTCTTCACCATGTTTTCCTGCACCCATCTCCAATTGCATACTGGATAATGGACAAAAATCGACAAGGGGTCCACCACTCTGGGACTCCTGTAGGATTTTTTTTACAAGTCTTTTACCCCTACAACCAAGAGCGGTGATTTGGACTCAAGCCGTTGCTTTAAAGTGACAAAAACACATCTTAATAGGTTGAGCAGCGGGAAAAGACAACCAACTGCAGAATTTCAAGGATTTCAGTGAAGAATTATTTCATGTGTCTGAAAGCAGAAACACAACAGAAAAACCCTGTAAAACCCCTCACAAGGCCTACTAAAAGCAAACCAAATACTTTTCAGCCGTCCTCAGACTTAATGATGTCCTCTAGCTCTCCAACAGTGGCTTATTTGTACAAAATTAGAGCACATTTGGTTGGAAATCCGACAGAATAAAGCATACTTACCGCCGACGAGTCCGTAGAGTTCTGCCGAATGGCATCATGGGGAAAGTTTGAGCCCTTGGTTTAAAAAGTCAGCAGTATTTAACTATCCCAGGCTAGCCAAACTTGAAATGAGGGGGGAGGGTTGAGTTAGCACTCTGGATTTCACCAATTGAGTCAAATGCGTCTGGGTTCCAAAGGGTTAATGTCATGAATGATATTAAAAAACAAACAAACAGCATGCAGAACAAGACATATTTTCTTTATTTCTTGTTGTATATATTTGTACTTATTTATTCATAGTTATTTTAAAATTGTATAATTATTGTAAAATTTGTATTATTAGTATTGCAAAATATGTTGCATGAAAATAAGAAATATTATAGCACTATCCGCCTCATGATCAATTAGTTAACTATCTTTGAGTGTAGTAAGTAAAATGTAATAATAGATGCTTTAATAATCAATAAACTTGAACTTGATGGTTAGCAATTTAGCTATTTCAACAATAAAAATTATTAGCAGTAGTGAACAGGGGTTTCAATAGAAGGCGGCTACCGGCGATAAACTGCCGGTTACTTTGCTTCTTACTGCCGGCTACTTCACACAATCGTTTTTTTTTTGTTAAGTGTTGAGTAAAGTTTACTAGGTAAACCACTGCCTCTAACGTCAGGACCACCGGTTGCCTAAAAACTTATTGAAACCCCTGAGTGAAGTCACAAATAGTTAGCAAGATTCTACTAGCAATAGTTGCGAACTGTCATGAGATTTTACTTGCATTTCTAAAATATACCGGTACTAGCATTTTGCAAGTGTGCATGTGAGATGATATTTCTCTTTGGATGAAAGAAAAAGAGAAATGAGTTCCTTATCTGAAAGACTATGTTGGTATCCCTGTGGATACATTCCATATATGGACAGTGTAGTTTAGGTGGGAATTTGAGTATATAAAGGGGTTAGGATATGTCAGTTGTAGTTATGTATTTTTGGTCCTGACTGCAACAGTTATAGACGTTTCTTTCCACCAATATTAACTTTATTTATGTCAGTTTTTGCTGACCATGTTACATAGTTGTGGTACATGTAGTTTTCAGACTTTCACCTCCCATAAGTCAGTACTCCTGTATCGGGCTGGGGACTCTGTTTCCACTTTGTTTTTACCACATACATGTATGTGCCATTAACTGTCAGGACTGCCTCCGCATGTATGTGTCTGTTATCAGTTAAGTGATGAGAAGGAACAAGAAATTTCCAGCCATGCTTGCTAGCTACCTCATAATTGTCTACTGTAAATACAATGTTTAGATGTCAGATTCAATATTTCGCATTGTTTTAATTTACATTGTTCCCCATTTTGCATATTGTGTGTTTGTGATTAGGTTGTTGGGATGAATCAGGATTGGACAGGAGGTAATATACGCACAAGCCCTGGTGGTGCACAAAAGATCAACTTACTGAAGCCCGTGGTTGCGGAATACAAAGACAAGAAAAACCTACTGTTAATGTTCTCTGATAGGTAATAAACTGATTGTATTATATTGATGGTTATTAGTAATATGTATAATCGCATGGGGCCAAGTAAATTAAGGATTGATCACACATGTTTCCAAACTTTTCACCAAATTGCCCAATGTCACAAAGCAACAAGGGCAATTTGGTGAAATGTTTGAAAACACAATCATGAACAAGTGATTAATCCTTAATTTTCGAGGACCCATGTGATTACTTGTTTATAATATAGGGGGATTTTTTTCGAGCAAAAGACATCTATGGATGTGTGCTCAATGCCAATGGCAAACCTGATTCAACAAAATGATGTCCATCACACATGACAGGGGGAGGAAGGAAAAAATACATGCCAATTCAAACCATAACGAAAAGGTTGGCTTAATTATTCATGGGACTAAGAAATTTCAGTTGAATTTGTAAGGGTATTTTTCTGCAGGTTTCCTGACCAGTTGGCCACCGTGCACCTCTATGATTGCACTATACAAAATAATAATGTAATGCTACTTTTCGTGGCCCGGGGATCAGGCATGCACACAGTTTGAAAATATTCTAGCTTGCTTGGTTATAGTCCTTTCTACTTTTCTTTTTACTTACTAGGTGTATAGATCTCCTTTTCTTGGGCTCAAGAGTTCTGCTACATGTAGCTATTATATAATGTCATTCAGGACAAAAATACCCTTACAAGTTTTTCAACTGAAATTTTTTAGTCCCATGAATAATTAAGCCAACCTTTTTTGTTGTTTTTGTGTAATTGTATTCAGCTCCAATCAGTTTTATCTTCAAAGCATGTGAAAGATTCTGAAAGTTTTTAACTTCAGTATAGTGCAATTTATTGGCCAGGTTTTCTTTGTTGACAGTTGTAGAGTTACCATTTAAGAGGTCTGTTTCAATTCTTAGGGTGCATTCAATTGAATGTATTATTATGGAATAAGAATACACAGAATGATCACTGCAAATTACTTAAATAGATCGGAATGTTCTAGCTACTGGAACACTACCAAATTATGTATGGTGTTTAAGGGAGAATTTGGAACTTAATCACAAGTCATAGTTGCTGTTTTGGCATAGGGTATTAAACCCTTTTAATTGTTTTCTATTAATGCAGCAATAGTCTCATAATTATGAGCAGGAAGCATTTTAAAGTTGCCCTATTTTGTTCTTGTTCTAGCTATGATGTCATATTCCTTGCCAAGGCAGAAGCATTTATTAAGAAATTCCTAGAGTTTAATGCTGGAATGGTTTTTTCTGCCGAGGGATTCTGCTGGCCAGACAGATGGCTTGTTGTAAGTATAAAATATTTCAAAATGAACATGTTTGGTGAACCACAGGCACCCCAAGCTCAAGTTATGAAAATATAACTTCATAAGGGTTTGTACGGGAGCTTATCAAACTCTGTTTACTAGCCTGCAGAAATACTGTAATTTTTTAAAATAAAATGACTTACATGTACATTGTACCTTGCCACTGTGATGTTTTGTGTCATGTTTCTCTCCTTGTTGGGTGGTTTTAAGCTGATTTCAGCCGGGTTTTTTTTTCGGAGTCCCTTCTTCCTAAAAATAGGGAAGGCTGCACACTCAATATTGACAATGCTCGCCATCCAGAGCGATAAATCCCACTTCAAAATTATTCAGAGATCACAAAAGCCCTTTGAATTCCTGGCCCAAAGGTTGTTCCTTCCATACAATGCCACTGTTAATCTATTCCTGTATTATCAAACGCACACAACTACATTGTCTTTCTCGAACTCCATCCATTTGAACTCCTAACCACCATCAAAAATCAATCGATGATACCAGAGTTTGTTGAAAAGCTGGCTGAGCAGCCTAGCCTTTGCAGCAAAGGTAACCCCTTCAGGGGTTGGGAAGGTCAAATGTTGATCATCAAACTGCCAGGGTGCCTTTGTATGAATTTGACTCATGGCTATTGTCTCAGTTAGCCAATCCAAATGACACCCTGGTCATTAGGTAGTTTGATGATCTAAATTTGACCTCCCCAACCCCTGAAGGGGTTACCTTTGCTGAGAAGGCTAGGCTGCTCAGCCAGCTTTTCAACAAACTCTGGTATCATCGATTGATTGTTGAGAATGGTTAGGAGTTCAAATGGATGGAGTTCGAGAACTAAAATGTTGTGTGCACTTAATAATACAGGAATGGATTAATAGTGGCATTCTGGATTTGTAGAGCTTTTGTGATCTCTGAATAATTTTTATGTGGGATGGCAAGCATTGTCAAGATCAAATGTGCAGCCTTCTCTCTTTTTAGAAAGAATTAGGGGCTCCGAAAAGAAAACCCAGCTGAAATCAGCTTAAAACCACCCAACAAGGAGAGAAACATGACACAAAACATAACATCATTTTTATTCAGAAACTTACAGAGACAATGAGAACCGATTACATTGGGCCAGTTAGACAATGAGAACCAATCACATTGGGCCAGTTAGACAATGAGAGCCAATCACATTGGGCCACTTAGACAATGAGAACCAATCACATTGGGCCACTTAGACAATGAGAACCAATCACATTGGGCCAGTTAGACAATGAGAACCAATCACATTGGGCCAGTTAGACAATGAGAACCGATCACATTGGGCCAGTTAGACAATGAGAGCCAATCACATTGGGCCACTTAGACAATGAGAACCAATCACATTGGGCCACTTAGACAGTGAGAACCAATCACATTGGGCCACTTAGACAATGAGAACCAATCACATTGGGCCACTTAGACAATGAGAACCAATCACATTGGGCCACTTAGACAATGAGAACCAATCACATTGGGCCACATAGACAATGAGAACCAATCACATTGGGCCACTTAGACAATGAGAACCAATCACATTGGGCCACATAGACAATGAGAACCAATCACATTACAGAATGAACACAAAGCATTCCAACTTACTGTTGAACCAATCAGTGTTGAGTACAAGACAATAGCTTTGTGGTAAAAGGCAATTTAGTGGACCAGTTCTGAAGTTGAAGTCATTTGAATGAACAAACTCGTGAATATGCTAGGATTTATAAGTTGGAATGCTAAATGTTTGTCTTGCAGTGCGTTGAATAATTCTCGTTTTCTAAGTGGCCCCTCGGGTTTATACAGTCGTCGCATTATAACATTAAATTGTCACAGTCTTGCTTATAAGAAGGGGTACAGAGCGAGCAGTGTTGAATGCACTTGATATAATTACTATTTAAAACAGAAGAATGGTTCAATTTATACATGTACATTGTTTGTCTCTGATATTAGTTATTTTTAATTAGGATAAATACCCAGAAATTGGTCATGGCAAGAGATATCTCTGTTCCGGAGGTGAGTTTACCTGATCTTTCTCTCAAACTTGTGATTTTGTGTAACAAAACTACCATATTTTATCACGTACAATTAAGCCACACCTCACGTATAAGCTGCACCCCTAACTTCAGCCTGATAAACAGAAAAACCTTGTGTATAAGCCGCACCACAAAATTCAGTAAGAGTAGTCCTGTGTTCAAGTTCATAAATTCCCGTAATTGAAGCAAAACTTCTTCATAAGAGATTGTCATCACAAGAATGAATTGATTACAACTTTCCTTGTCCTTGATTCGCTTCAAGCGAACCCTAATAGGGTTTGCTCACGAACCTTCAAAAAAGCGAACCCGAGCGAACCCTGAAAAAGCGAACTTGAGCGAACCTGAGTGAACCCTGCAAACTCGAGTGAAACCAGCTAGCAAAAGGAACTAATCTTAGGAATATTTTAGAAGGACTATTTAGATGAGAAAGCAAAATTATTACCCACAGAAACTGCCGATAATTATAATATTGTTCACTTCATTCAGGCCACGCCGTTCGAGAATTAATTAGGCCAAAGTGTCTGTTCGAAAATTAAGCCTTTATAATTAAGGCTTTATTTCAATCATAAAAGTGTATATATTTTTTAAACGAACTTCTGCAAAATTAAAAACAAATTTACATTCTGTTTCTTGAATCGAATGGTGCGGCAATGATTGGAAGAAAATTTTAAGTCTGAGAAGTAAACACAGGCATTTCAGTTCCCACGAATGTTTATAATGCTGCTCAACAGTTTGCCAACACTATTTTCACCAATGAGAGCACAGTCGAAGCTCACTGCTACACAATAAAGAAATTTAGAGATGTTGGAGAAGTGAATAAATAAAGGTTCAAGCCTAATACATTAAAACTTAAACATCCTTTGAAGAAAGCCGACCTGGGAATGGAAGTCATAATCACGGCATGAAAGCGAGGCCGAACATAACATTCAAAGTCTTCGCAAGGTCGGTAAATTGTTAGAGTTTATACTGTATAAAACAATACTAAAACCACCCTAAATCATCTAAGAGGTGCTTCAAGGTGTCAAAAGTTTGTGTATGTTGCCTGTTTTATGACCTGTTTTCTGTTCTTTTTATCTTATTCCCTGGGATATGTGGACTAGTCCAACTCACTTTGAATAATTATACATATGTGTCTTCCATTATTTATTCCTGCTGTCTGTTATTTTAATTAAACTCAATGTATGCCAGGTGTGGCCCTAAGGGACTTCACCAGGTTAAACAATTAATGACTAGTAACTGAATTAATAAGGTACAATGTATATAGAGATACTGAGGGACATACCAAGGGATACTAACAACTACCTGGATATAAACTATACCTGGGCTAGGTGGACTAACTGGACTAAGGGATATGTATTGTAATGTACTTAGGAAATGAACTATATAAAATTGAATTTTCTTTTGAAATTTTGCTGTCAGCGCTTGCAATAAGATTCCAGCATTAATGCATCATGGATATGTGCAGCATGCATCTAGACGTACAGTCTGTGTGCATTAAGATGGGATAAGGGAGGTCAGTGATCGGTTGTGAGACCTCCCTCATACTAATGCTAGCATAGTTAATGTTTTGTGTCAGTTGGAACAGAATTCTAGTTAGCTTATTTGTATTCTGTATGAATAGATACAGAATTGAATGTCTTATTCCAGTGAGCCGAGAAAATTGAAGCAAAAGTTTATGTAAACCAGGACAAATCTGTATCAGATTTACAGATCACCTGCAGACATGTACATGTAGGTATTACATAGTCATTTCCTTTGTTTTCCTTCATGAATTATTAATGAGTTTGATAAAGGTGAAGCAACTTAATTTCATGACAGTCTAGTGAGACTGATAAACTCGAGGTCAGCGTGGGACCTGCGATTTTACGTCCTTATCCGAGAAGACATGAAGCTCTAACCATTTGCAGTTCGAGAATGAGATAGTTTCACAAAGGCGGCACCTTCTACTCAGTTATTTTAAGACCCAGAGTGTTGGTCCGGCCAGGGTTTGAACCCACGACGTCCCGCAGGACGGACTGGTGCTTAACCAATGAGCTAACCAGTAGGCCTGTTTCAATAACATTTGATGTGGAATACTAATAAAGCTAACTAGAATTTTTTAGATTGGTTATTGCCCTTATGAATTATTAAAGACTTCACTGCGTTGTTAGGTTTCATCGGCTATGCTCCACTCTTCCACAATCTGATAAGTGACAGACCTGTGAAAGACACAGCCGACGACCAGCTCTATTACACCAATATCTACCTGGACACCCAGAAGAGGGTATGTTACAATAATATGGTATTTGAATAAGATCCTAATTTAATGTTTGGTCCTGGGCGTGTTTTGGAGATGGCCAGCCTTGCACCGATTCTCTTTTTCTAATAAAAAGTGAGACTTCTACTGAAGAGAAGCCTAAGCCTCCCAAAACACTGTAACGTGACCAGTTTCTGTTTGGGGTGGGAAATAAAACATGACAAACGACAGCTGTTGTTTGTATGACTAGTTTACAGGGGCATTAGAATACAGGGCTGGGTTGTTCAAAGCCCGATTAGTGTTAATCCTGGATTAACTCTGCAGAGAACCTATTGGTTGTCATGGAAATTAACCCTGGATTAGTACTAATCGGGCTTTGGACAACCCGGCCCAGGTGCTTATTGGAATACAATGGAGAGGGGCTGGGGGCATTATTGAATAGGGACACTTTTTGAAAGGGGGTGCTTATAATTATTGAAAAGGAGGGCACTAATTTGAATCATTACAGTATAAGGGTTATTACTTGTAAGGAGGGGGGAGATTGCAAAATGTGTTTGGTGTGAAGATAGAGCACACCAATTTCATTAACCCCTCCCTCTCCCTTGTGTTGGACAGATTGTGTCACTGAGGTCACAGGGTGTTTCAAATCTTCAATGATAGTGAAGGGTTTGGTGCAAAAGAAATTATATAAGTGGTTTCTGGAAGAATTTGTAAGCCTTTGGCCAAACAGTTTCAACATCGGTCCAACATTTGTTGAGGCATAATACTAATAGGACTTTATTTACTGAGGGTGACACTAAACAGTTATGAACTGATAAACTTGTGTCCCTCTGAAGATGTACATGTAACTATAGGTATAAATATATCAAATATTAAAGTTACATTTTACAAAGTTCTACTAATAGTTGAGCCTAAGAATAGATACACTAAAATAATCGAATTTGCTAAATGTACAATGATGGGGTCGCCTCGCAGCGCTCGTAAGATTTGCTCCAATTTGCTACTACCTTCACCGACAAACAATAGAACAAAGATTAATAGAACGAAGCAAACAATAACATCTATTGTTTTGGTTATCCAATCAAGAAATATGTTCCGAGCAGCTGCGACCTTACCCCAATGATGAGGCATGCATGTCAAAACAGTTTCAGCATTGATTTAACATTCCAAGAACAAACATTTCAACACCAGCTTTACTTTGTTGAAGCATTTTACTGGGGCTTTAAGGTTGCATTACTGATTGGGAGGATTTAGGACTTGAACAAATAATGCTGCTTACTCTGTTGGTTGGACCCCTTGAATATTTTGTATTGGTGTGTGACAGTCCTAAGTATATTTAAAATGCCAAGATCTATATAATTATATCAATATCTCAAACATAGTTTTTTTTATGTATTTGATGCATATAATTTGACGGTTGGTTTGTTTGTCTACTATTTAGGCGAAATTCAACATGACACTTGACCATAAAGCCAAGCTTTTTATGAATCTGAATGGAGCAGAAGGTTTGTTTTTGATCGATACACTCTGCCGGTAATGCAGCCTTGTCGATAAAACATTATTTGGGATACTGCAGAGGGGGCAAAACATCTAGGTTCAATGAAGCATTTCATTGCAACGCTTCAGTAGCCTTCGTTGCTCTCCGGGCATTCCATAAAATTGTTGTTTCAACATGTTGGTGTTATCAGTAGAGGTCAATTTGTTGTCGGCAGGAATAACAATTGAAAAGATGTGGAAAAGTTGCTCTCTGCTTTTAAAGTTTTGTTTCTCATTTAGAATCTTTGGGGGAAAATCCAGACGAGGAAAGTGCCTTGACTGACTAATTGCTAGGGAAAACAAAACGTTAACCATAAAAACCTATGTTAGCTACATTGTGACAAGGAAAAACATAATGCATACATAATGCATAATGCATACCGGTAATTTATATACAATGTGTGGCTTCTCATCTTAGTGATGGTATTATTCAACAGAGGAAGTTGAACTAAAGTTTGAAGGAAAGAAAGTTTGGATAGAGAACAAAGTGTACTCCACCAGACCACTGTGGGTACATGGCAATGGCCCTAGTAAGGTACATTAAATGTCTGGAACATATAATTATATTAATTTGATAGAAACCCAACCTTTTGTATTTACAGTAGTATGCACTAATTAAGTTACGACTGTGTAATACATTACTCAAACGTTGTTTACAATTACAAGTCTTGGAATGAAAGGAAAGGATTGTCCAGTTGTGCAAGCAAATTCTTGAAGAGAGTGTTTCACTATATACACATAATGGACCTGTTTTGCATTCAAGAATTATCGCTGTATTTTGATGACTACAGGCGCCTTTACTCAATGTTAGTCTCTGATGTTAAATATTCACAAATACCAGCGAGAAGGTGCAGAAGTTCAAATTCCATCTTCCCACTGGTATTTATGAATATTTAACATCAGAATGATGCTAATGTTGAGTCAGTGCGTCTGTAGTCGTTGCATCCAGCAATAATTCTTGAATGCAAAACTGGACTATTATAAAGAAATTTGGAATAAAAGATGAGATAAAGGAAGAATGGAATCTCAGTATAATCCAAGCTCATTGCCTTTGTTATGCACTTCATTGTTCTACACTCATTATACAATATTATGGGAGACAATATTATTGTAGCCTCCTCTTGGAATGAAAGGAGTGCCTTTTTGCATCCCTTCACACTGTCAATGTTGTGTCTTTCCACAGGGCTACACTATTCATCATGTGCCTCATCAAAGATTTATTCCCCCTCGAAATACTACTGTCCAGTCTCAAAAGTGGAAAAAAATCCAAAACGGCAACCAGAAAAATGCACATTAAATTCAAATTGTGAAAAGAGGGGAGACTCGGCTCCTGTGGCCCCGCCTGTGAAATTCGGGGGATATTTTCAAAAATAATTAATGTGCAAATTCCCTATGCAAGCCCTGTGCTTGTTATTCTGTATTTGCTTGTCAGTTATGTCTCGAGACGATGATCATCGTGATCGGGCATGCTGCTTTTTTAACACACTGTACAAACCACATGTGCTATGCAGGGGTTTCAATAAGTTTTTAGGCAACCGGCGGTCCTGACGTTAGAGGCGGTGGTTTACCTAGTAAACTTTATTCAACACTTAACAAAAAAACACAACGATCGTGTGAAGTAGCCGGCGGTAAGAAGCAAAGTAACCGGCGGTTTATCGCCGGTAGCCGCCTTCTATTGAAATCCCTGGCTATGTGTTGAAGGAAATTTAGTGACTTATCAATCACCTTCAGTAAAATGAATTTGGTCTGAAAACATATGGAGTTCACTGAATGGAATCTACCACATGTGCTTGACTGTGTTTACCAAAATATTAATACTTATTTTGCCCAACAAGCGTGGCTCCTACTTGTGTATGGGAACACAGATGACGTAAAACAAACTAAGAAGACAAAAAACTCAAAACAATTAATCATTAATGAACTACAGCAAAACAATACCCTGCAATACAAAGAAACCTAACCCAGAATACAATACAGGTACATACTGGAACACAAAGAAGGAGCCCATATGGTTGACATTTCACAGGGACCATAATATGCTCCATAGGGCCGGAACTTACATCCAGTTTTGTACGCCTTCTGGAAAGTCCTGGAGAGTCCTTGAAATTCCTGGAAAATAAAACTAACTGTAACAGCCTTGCTAGATGTTAAGACTAACAGCAAAGATCTAGCCAAACCAGTAGCTCAGCTCTTTAATATTAGTGACCATTATATTAATCACATCAGTCTATGCTGCTTTTCTCTTCATCAAGGTGCTAATAACCGAAACCCATAAATGCAAAGAACAGAACTTTATTTTCAAATTAGGCACTTTATTTGGCACCTAAAGGCATTGGAGAATGCTTTTCGTTCATTTAATCACAGGCAGCGCAAGCTCTAAAAATTTAGCTAATACTAACAGCGTTTGTATGGGAATTTCGACGAGCTAGAAATACGAAAGAATTAATGAATAAAATTTGCTTCCATAGTGTACATATTACCTGCTGTCTGTGTGGTAACAGGGTTGATATGAAGCGATTTTAGTGAGTTTTCATTTCTTCTGTTCCCCTTCCTCAGAAAAAAGACAAGGCAGCACACTAGTTTCGCGAGGGCCCGCCACTTCAACTGAAATAATTATTTCAGTTCAAAATTGACTATTAGTTGATCATACCAGTGTTTATCTTCCCTCCAATGCAGTTTTTTTACAGGAACAAGTCACCCATCATAATTATTTATAACTCCTGAAAAACTGAGATTGTAATGATGAAAAAGTTAATTCAATTTGAACATGTCAATGAAAGCAGTTTTAATCATAAATGTATTTTTTTGTGATTTTACTCATGGAAAAAACCTGAAAAAAAGTTGTGGAAGTCCTGGATTTTAAAAAGATATCAAACTCTACAAATTAAACCCTGTTACATGTACTAAGGTTGTACTGCATGTAATAACATTGTAAAGAGGCTTAAGTTTTAAATGTTTTTTTCTTTTGCGTGAAGATGGATACTATCTCCAGCAGGGAACGAGCCAGGCTGAGCCATTGCACCATTCCTGCTTAAAAAAATACATAGATCCCTTAAAAAAATACAATAATGGTCAAATTGACCCACTTTGGCCACTTCCAAAGGAAAGTAATTGCCAGTTCACTTGCAAAAGGGCCAAATTGTCCTTTCTGGCTCAATTTCTGCCTCAATCCCTGCTCCAGAGTACTCGGGTTCTAACTTTCAATGAGACCCCTGTAGGATGCAAAATAGAAAATTCACCTTCACCTTTTCTTTATGTCCTTAGCTGTTCTTAAACTATCTTGGGAACTATGTCCCTGCTGCCTGGAATGTTGAGGAAGGCTGCCTTGCATGCACAGAGGACACCATCAACCTTGCAAAAATAAAGGTACATACTTGAAGGCCCATGTGCAAAAAGGGCATTAGTGTCGATTTGACTGAGTGACACTCTGCTCTTATTTACGTTACTTTGCTGTTCATTTTATAAAGTTAAATTTTACGTAGATTGTGACGATTCTTGTATGTGAAAATATTGATAATAGAAAAAACTCAAGATTTGCCCCCAAAAAAATAATGTCTTTCTCTCATGGGTTATCAAGGCACCCAAGCCATTGACTCTGGGTTTGATTCCCAGCTGTTGCATCACAATTTTTTGCCCCTTGCATTATTACCAATAAAAAAAAATTATTTGAAAACAACAAGAAAAATAACCTTAAGGTTATCGTATACCTTCAGGGTACTGTTCCGGATAAAATTAAGTAGTGTCTCGAATATTCGTCGTATTTAGATAAATTATACCTCATTTTAAAGCTTATAAAGTTGGCTACAACGATATACCTAAGGTTTGTAATTTTGATAAAAGTGCGATTTTTAAATAAACTTCTTTTCCGAACAAGCGAGTTGGTTTCCAAGAGCTCCAACTCCACGGCAATTTAATGCATTTAAGATCTGTTTGCTTTTCTGGACTCCCACAGACCTTGTTTACGAAACTGTGTCTGCGATTGTGGATCTGAAGATATTTTGGTTTTCGTGAAACTGCTAACGCGCAATCCAAGTATACATGCGGGAATCGCTCTCAACGCCTCTCTTTTAAAAATTTAAAAAATCGGCGACACAGTTTTTAGCTGATATACCGTAAACACGGTGTATAAGCCGCACCCCAAGTTTTGAAGCTTGAATTTAGGAAAAAACGTTTTTCAAAAAAGAATGCCTGGTTGTTTAGATGCATGCTTTGACAAGCGCTGCGAATCAGCGTGTTTTGGAAGGTAAAGAAGCTTAATCACGTTTAAATATTCAGGAAATTCTAATATATTACATGTAGGTCTAAGGTGGGTCTTAGAAGAGTTTTTGCTTTAATTCTTTCAAACTGCGTGTGTTTTTTCAATGATTATGCTTAAATTGCTATATTACATGATCGGATGCAATTTGAACATTAACCTGATTGTAATATACGCACCGTCGCATAATAAAAGCTTGATACAGGTTCATGATAATTATGTAAATATATGTTAATGTTGGGTCTCCTTTCTAGGTGTTCCCGTTGATAAGCCGCACCCCCAATTTTTAACGAAAATTTGGGTGAAAAGTTGCGGCTTATCTATGGGTGTTTACGGTAATTGTGAACAATCTGTGAAAATGTGAAGTAATTCGCACAAATTCGTGTCGAGTTGGAGCTTTTTTGAAACTGTTTAGAACGAAATTAGAAAGTCAAGAAAACGCTCTGAAAAGTTTTAGCTGGCCGGCGAGACTGATTCTGGTGCCCCGCCTCTTTCACAGCAATCAAACACCTTCTATATAAAGCAGCCAATGATGTTCACCCAGTGACTGGGAAATGTCACTGTCAAAACTTCCCACCAATTTAGCAACACAATAAAAGGTCTTCGCGCTCAGTTGAGTTAGTTTCACGTTTTCAATCACTCTTCATTATGGGCAAAACCAAGAATAAACCAGTCAAACGCCAGAATAAGGCAATTGCAACAGCAAAGGATAAACCAGCTAAAGACAAGAAGAAGGCAAAACCAAAGCAGACCAAACGGATGCAGAAGACAAAAGAAAAGCATGAGGACAGCCCGTGAATATATATGCTCCGGAAAATGTCAGAGATTGGGCTGTTGTTGTAGAAATACTTAAGAGGAATCAAGCGGCCTGATGTACAACAAAATAGTTTAGCCATTGGTAATAAGAATATATAATTTTGAACATTTCTTTTATTTTTTCCTCTTTCTTGAACTCCAAGGACCAGATACTTGTTTTGAAGAAGACATCTACAGATAATTTTAGCGAATACGCTTCAAATATACGATGACATGTTTATGTGAGAAAAGATTCGATAGAACGCTGACAACGAGCCACAGTGCAGAGCGAACTCCGAACTGAATGGTAAACAACGACTCCCGTGCTTAGCTACGGTTGAATGCTCATGACGATTGATGTGGTGTATGAGCTGTCAATCAAAATATGTAATGCAATCTTCCGGTAAAATGTTTCTTCTAGATAAAAAAGAATTCAACCAATGTTTTTCTGTTGGATACTTGACACTCTAAACTTTGTTTTTATGTGAAAATCTTTTTTTTTTTTACATTTGCCTCTGAAGCTATACGATAACCTTAATAGCGAAATATCTACCCGCTCCCCCATTCTGTTGTAGAACTACGAGCTTGTCAAACATGAGTTAACAATGTTCGTGGTCATGCTGTTTTGGGTTTTCAAGCCTGTTCATGATATTGTTGTTTATCGTTGCCTGATATGCTCATTCCGGTTGACTATTTCATTGTGATATGATTTTTTTTCAAATTTCAATACATTGGCATTTTCTAATCAAAAATTCACTTCATGCTCAGGTGCACGTCACAAAGGAATATTGTTTAAGTCCTTAAGTTCTCATACCTTCACTCATTAGCTTGATCACAAAATGGAGTTATTACATGGACGACCGGCACCTGGGAAGTTTGACGATTGAACTACAACTTAGTTGTGACACCCCAGGCCCATTGTGTAGCACCGCGGTAGCTATACAGTGTTTCATTTCTCCAGAGTTTCAATGTAACATTGTATAATTTATATCCCTGAGTGATGGGGAGCCTCAAGCAGTTTGCAGGTTTCTCTCAGTCCTGACTCCTGATCACATTCCAAATTCTCCTTCAAGTTCTTTGTTTTCTAAGGGAGAATTTAGAATGGGAACAGACACACAAATGCACAGCTACAATGTACATGCACATGTTATATCAACTGTATAGATTACAAATAAGGTCACCACAATAATTTGCACTGAGAAATAATTATTTACACTACTTAACGATACAAACACAGCCTGTATGTCACACCCCTATTTTTATTGTCATTTCAGGTAGCAGATTACCCACGGGTAATGATGGCTCTGTTCATTCATAGACCTACTCCGTTTCTACTGGAGTTCTTTCAGAGGATGTTGGAAATAAATTACCCTAAGAACCGAATCGACCTGTACATACACAACCTGGTGAGTGGTGAAGAGAGCAGACTGTTTTGATTAAGAGGCAAAAGTAAAAAGGGATTGCTTTATGGTTTTGCATTAGCTTTTCTATCAGCGGTGAAAAATGTTTTGTAATTATATCAACCAATTGAGTTCTGTACTAAAACCAACATTGTCTTGGGCCATCATGCAATCCATTTTCCTTTTAGGGAGAGTTATCCACAATAAAATTGGCTCATTGTGTTTTTACTTGCTCTGTCATTGGCTCATTGTGTTTGTACTTGCTCTGTCATTGGCTCATTGTGTTTTTACTTGCTCTGTCATTGGCTCATTGTGTTTTTACTTGCTCTGTCATGGCCCATTGTGTTTTTACTTGCTCTGTCATTGGCCCATTGTGTTTTTACTTGCTCTGTCATTGGCCCATTGTGTTTTTACTTGCTCTGTCATTGGCCCATTGTGTTTTTACTTGCTCTGTCATTGGCTCATTGTGTTTTTACTTGCTCTGTCATTGGCTCATTGTGTTTTTACTTGCTCTGTCATTGGCTCATTGTGTTTTTACTTTCTCCAGTGATTGCATGGCTCGATCGTAAATTTCTGGAAAAATCATGGTTTCTGGGAAACCCCCCCCACACACACACTTTACCTTAACTTTTAATGGCTAATCATGAATAGAACAATGCATATCCTAGGGAGGGGTGGGTGGGTAGTTTACCATAATCCGGGATTGAGCCACATTTCTTTGGTTTTGGTTTTACAACACTCATTCAAAAACCGCTCTAGTTTTCTTACAATAATCACAATAATTTATTTTGTTATTTTATTTACATTTGGACAGGGGCCACCTGAGATCAAGAAATAGGACTCTTAATTCCCCTGCTAAGCTTAATTGTCTCCTGTCTTCCTTCTTGTCTTCTTCTAAGCAATTCTTATAGGATTTAATGATCAAAATGCCTTTGTTTTAATTCTCAGGTGGAGTATCATTCTAAGTATGTCACTGAATGGCTTACAGATGATGTTAAGAAACTGTACCACTCTGTTACTTACCAAGAACCTGGCTTAAAGGAGTCGATGGCCAGGGACAAGGCAGTGTAAGTTCCTACCACTAAAACCTATAAATAATTATGTTCCAAAGTCTGGAAGACTTTTTCCTATAATTTATATAGCTGGCACTACTACATTTAGATAAGAACCTAGCTGTGACTAACCTGTGAAGGGTTAGTGACTTGTGTACATGTTTTATTATAATATTGACAAATTCAGTCACATGCTGACTGGTCTACTGTATATGTGTTAAACTCATTGGCATAAGATGAGCTTGGGATTAGGTGCCTAGAGATAGTCATGCTGGATGTGCATGTCAACACATGACAAGGAGGTAACCATGGTAACCCCTACCACAGTCCACCACCAAACCACTACCAGTGCTTGGAAAACCGGAGGGACAGTGGAACCTCCAACTCCATCCAATCCCAAGCACCAGCCCCAACACAACAGAAGTGCTCAATCTACATGTAACTGTTAGATCCTCGACAATCTCCCCCAGGAAATGCTAGTTGATCCACAACAATCAGCTCAACAATCCCAAGCACCAGCTCAAACACAGTCTGAGTGCTCTACATGTAACTGATAGATCCGCAACGATCTGCTCCAGGAAATGCTAGTTGATCCACAACGATCTGCTCCAGGAATGCTAGTTGATCCACAACGATCTGCTCCAGGAATGCTAGTTGATCCACAACGATCTGCTCCAGGAATGCTAGTTGATCCACAATGATCTGCTCCAGGAATGCTAGTTGATCCACAACGATCTGCTCCAGGAATGCTAGTTGATCTGCAACAATCAGCCCAACAATCCCAAGCACTGGTCCAAACACGGCAGAAGCGATCTACATGACTGTAACTGTTAGATCTGCAACGATCTGCTCCAGGAATGCTAGTTGATCCGCAACGATCAGCTCGACAATCCCAAGCACCGGCCCAAACACAGCAGAAGTGCTCTACATGTAACTGTTAGATCCGCAACTACATGTATCTGCTCCAGGAAATGCTAGTTAATCCACAATGATCTGCTCCAGGAAATTCTAGTTGATTTGCAACGATCAGCTCAACATGCGTGGGCTGCTGGTATGAGAGCCACAAACAAGCATTGATGTGAGGCTAACTTCCATAAATTGCACATACCTGATAGAGTCAAACCAAGTGATGGGAATGGTTAGCCACTATCTCGGATGGAGTTCGTATATAGAGCTGGAAAGCACTGCTAGCCCATCGCCCTAGTGTCTTGATCAGATGATCCGGGACACCGTTCTTCACAATTTTACATGTGGGAGATTGGCGCTAGTTAATGAAAATCCAAGATGGCAGACCTCAGACTGACTCGTTCAAGTATAGTTTTGCCAGAAAACCTTTCTTGCTCTAGCGATTAAAGGAAAGCGGTTCCTTGGAATTGTTGTTAGTTAATGGGGGAATAAAAGCAGAATAATTCTGGAGTGATTTAAGACTGCAGGTTAAAATAATTATACACAAGAATTGACGAGGCAAGTTGAACCATATTTGATCGAATTAAAGTTGCAATTATGTATTTATGAGAATCTGATGAAGTTTGGCATCAAGTACAAGCGTTTATGAACTCGGACAAACGATTTGCTTAGAGTTTGTACTGTACATGCAGCAAACACTGAATTCTTGACATCAATGGTTTTAGTATGAGGATTGATGTAAATCTTGTGTTGTGGGTATTCAGAAATAACATTGATGTTGTTTGTTTGGAAAGTTTTCCAGTGTTTATCTTCCAAGAGGTACATTATAATGTGGTATTTCATCTCAAGAGTGCTAATGCCATAATTATTATTATAGCAGTGCCATGCTTAAGTAATGGTCCAGATAAGAACTGTAGTGTCTACGGCAAGGAATGTTAAACGGTGTTAATTTTCTATTATTCTTTCTCATAATTTCATTGGTTGATACTTATAAATTCAATAGAAACCCATCGAAATTATGCATTTTCATTCGATATGTTTTTGTGGTTTGAATTTATTTTTGATCAAACTAACTATGGTTTAATGTCGAAGAATATCGTGTGTGGGGAAAGTTCTCAAATTTGCAATTGAACAATCTTTTGTTTTCTCTATATCTGATTGGCTGGATGGTGGTTTCTCTGTGTTTTCACAGAAAAAAGAGCTAATAGCATAAAGAATACTTTATTTTCGAGATGTAGTTTGGACTGTAGATTAATAACCTCCTAAAGCACTTAAGGCAAATTCAAGCAAAATCGTATGTGGGGGAGGCTCATTGCTGTAGAACAATGGATTATACTACAGTTCTTATCTGGACCATTACTTAATTCCTATTGTAAAACACACACACGCACAAACAAAAATCACAGCAAAAAAATATAGAAAGGATATAGAGATGTTGTTATTATCATGTAAATGAATTGCCATGTTGTTTGTCGCAGGGATGTGGCCATACAGAGTGGGTGTGACTATCTGTTTGTTGTTGATGCCTCCACCATCTACACCAATGTAGAATCTCTCAAGTTGCTCATTGAACAGAACAGGTTAGAGGATTTACCAGAAATGTGTGCCTTTTCATTCCATTAAATTGCCTCAGTACATCCACTCTACCATTACTGGATAAAAACCTGTGAAAATACCTGTGAGTCAAACACAACCTGTGAAAAAACCTGTGAATTCTGCAACAGCCCAATTCTCCACTCTTGTCCTCAAATTTGAGAACCTGTGAATTTTGGAAACCTGTTATTCGGTCGGTAGTCACGGCCCTTCATATATTTGCCTAGGAATGCATACTTGCAAATCTGGAATACATTAATTTTGTAATTTAATTGTCATAACAGTTTGCACTGGTAAATGTTTCTTTCAGGTCTTTCCTTGTACCAAAGATGTCCAAACATGGAAAGTTGTGGTCAAATTTCTGGGGAACAATTGGAGATGATGGTTACTATGCTAGAGCACCGGATTATATCGATATTGTAGAGTATAAGAGAGTGTGAGTATGATCAGTATACTGACTGACAGACAGACTATTTTATTTTAACACCGTAAAAACATCAGTTGTACAATAAGTAAAATGGAGTACATAAAAATTAATATACTAAATATCCTGATAATTACTAGGAATAAACCGATCGTTAGAACAGAGCATTAACGCCTCTTTTAAATTGTTTCAAGGAAGGCGCTGTTCTTACGTCACGCGGGAAGATTATTATACTGTAGGGAGATACATGTACCACAGAAAGCACTTCGGTTCAGAAGAAACCTGATTATTACTGTTTTTATTGAATTGCGACACTGAAAGTTTAAAGTCTTGTTTGAAAAATTGCACTCAGCGGACTGTTAATCAAACACAGAGTCTAGTCTCATACAAAGCTGTTACTGCCTACAGTAGATGTAATTCAATTTGATTGATGGTTGTCTAAAGTGCAATTTCCCAAACAAGACATGCAACTTTCAGGGTTGCGCTTCAACAGAAATGGTAATAACTTACAGTGTAAAAGTTTGGTAATTCTTTGTGGTCCTCGATAATTGCAACAAGGCTATATTTAATTTAATTAAAGCTGTCTTCACACAAAGACAAATAGAACGAAACTTGTACTTTCAAGCAAAAGAAATGGGTGGCTACTAGCTAATAGCAAGCAGAACTATGCCAGTTGCTGGCTTCTACTGAGAACCATGAGAATTTAACTCCAAGATGGAGGTGTGCCACCCAGCTATCAAATCCCTGACGCTATTTCAGACCAAAATGCATTATCTTCCCTACCCTTTTTGAGACCTGATCCTAAATATCTGTACCTAGCTGTTTCAGAGCTATAAATGAACATGAGCTGACTCATACTTCACTGTCAAAATCACTCGGGGTTCTCCCAACGTAGGCATATTAGGGGGAGAAAAAAATTAAATAGGGGGCATTTATTTCAAATCCAGGCTTCTTACGGTAAATAAAAAGAGTATTGTAGAAAACTTGTAGCCAGCATAGTCAAGTAGAGTACATGTACACAGATAAAATGCCAGTTGCCGGTGCTGTGGGAGAGCTCTGAGACAGAAAGAGCTCTAAAACAATACCCTATACACCCTTTTAATAAGTCTAATCAATGACATCATACATGTACGTGTACTTCTCGTGTATCAGGACTTGAATGCATGTTTTAAAATGTAGTTACCAGCGCCTCTGTCGTATCTTGCAAAGTCTGAATTATATTGCCAACTTTTATTCAAGAAATCATGAGTTAAACAATCACGATTTGTTGGTTTTCAGTGATTGATGTCACTATAATTGAATTCCAACCACTTATTATAAGGGTATATTAATAGAGGGTGCTACATACCTGTATAATGTATGTACCTGTATGTGAGAACCCCCCCCCCCCCCCCCCCCCCCAAATGGATTTTATCTGCCATCACTCTATCTGTATGTTTGAGACATCATTGCCCAGGAGCTGTAACATTACAACCATTATAATGCATGCATAGAATAATTTTGTCTCTCAAAATTCAAAGCTGCATACTAGCCAACATTATCCTATTTACCAATAAATATTATTACTTAAAGTTACTGTCCTTTCCTTGCAGAGGGGTGTGGAATTCAGCATATATTACAGGTACATATCTGATCAAGAAGGAAATTCTCCCAAAGCTGAAGAACAGCTACGGCAGCCCAGACGTCGAACCAGACATGGCTTTTTCCAGGTTTATGAGAAATCATGTGAGTAGGACTTTTCAAATAATGTTAAAATGATGTCCAATATTTTCCTTGAAGACCACAATCTTACTTTCATAGTTTGTTAGACATTTTTGCATATTTTGCTTTGATTTTTACCATTCCACATGTGTGCGAGGCTAGTCAGTTCACATGACTGGAAATCTATATCTACAGTATATGAATAATCTACAACATAATTAAGGAGAGAAAGTAAAAACTAATAATAATAATAATATTTATATAAAAAAAATTAAATACATGTACATTGTATAAGAGAATTAATGTTCAACTAGATTATAATTATAAGAACTCACATATTACTTGGGCCGCATGTTAGATAACTATGTAAGGTTAATGTGTCTTCCCTCTGTAAATAAAGAATATTGTATTGTATTGTATTGTATTGTATTGGGTTCTTTTTCATAACTATTTTGAAAGACTTTAAGATTGTTTTTTCTATATAGCATGTGATGATAACAAGTTTTAGTATAAACCAACTAGTGGACTATTACAAATCCTGCATTCTGATTGGTTACCCTACTATAGGTCTATTTGTGATAGCCCATGGTAGAGAAAAACCGCATACATTTTCACGAAATAACAACATTTTTCAACTTCAATTTGTTTCTTTCTATTATTTTTACTGTCCGACTAGTTAGTTTATACTAAAACAATTAGACCTCTCGCCCTCATGGGCTACGAGTTAAATAGCCCATTCGGCTGCGCCTCATGGGCTATTGACTCGTAGCCCATTCGGGCTGCAGGTCTAATTGTTAAATAGTCTTTAGCAAGCAGGTCAAACACATGCTCTCTTGATGGACCCATTTTGTGGGTGGGGGCTGCTGTCAGCCATCTCCTCTGGAGAAAAAAAAATCTATATAGAAAGAATTTGTTTTAAAATATCTCCAAAACTAAAAGGCATAATTTAGAAACAAATGCACTAAATGTTTTGTCTTAATGTTATCATTTTATTTGCTGTATATATTAAAATTATCACTAATTATCATATTAAAAAAATATCACTTTTGTGTTCGGCAATTCCTATTGGTTGGAAAAGGATTTCCTCATTAAAATGGAATGACTCTAGCGACAAACAACTAAGGAGAAACGCTTTCAAAAACAAATTGAGAGCTGATTTTCTATTGCAATACTAACTTGCTATTCATCTTGTACCCGCTAACAACTAGAATATAAAACTTCTCATCGCCACTCTGTTGCTTAATATTTCTTTTCTCTTGAATGACAGCCTTCCTACGTTCGTTAGTATGATCGTTTTGTCTGTAACTGCGACGTTCTTGTGCTTGTCGTTTTTACTATTAATTGCAAATTAAGTATATTCACGCAGCTCTCCTCTTTCGCACCTTTCTCTGCACATTTATCTTATAAGGGCGCCCTAGCTAGATTAGCTTTTTAGTTATTCTAGGGCGCCCGTACCACACACTTTCTGCTTATTTTCTTATTATTATATAAAACAAAAATGTAAATTGATTGGTACAAATAAATATATTGTTGTTGTTGTCGTTGTTGTTGAATGAAACAAGCACTTTCAACAAACTTTATTTCATAATATGTATCCCTATCGCCCAGTGTATCTATATTCTACAACACACTAGAATCCTATGTGAGGGAAGCTCATTGCCACAGACCAATGGATTCTGCTATAGTTCATAGCTGAATCATTACTTAAAACGAGATCATGTGAAGTAATACTGTGACCGTATAGAATAATTATGAGTATGTATCAGTATCCTCCTGATTTTTACTAGTAGAAAAAGATCCTACTAGCAGGCATTTGCTACTGGATTTAGAAGTTAAGTTTGAGCCTTGAATTGGGCAAAAAATAATAAAAAACGTAGTAGTGAAAAAATTGTATAAAATCAAATTTAAATATTAAATAATCGTGAATGTCACATAGTTTATATTTAAAAAATAGAAAACAGTTTCTGTGTTAATGTAGATATGCGTACAGAAACTGTTTTCTATTTCTTTTATGAAATAGAAATGTTTAAGAAAATATCAATTTCGCTCCTTTGAAATCACACTCCTGTTTATGCAGCTGTCAGCATGCAGACACGAGTAATGTATTTCTCTTGTAATGGACAAGGAATGCAATGACTGGGTAGTGCAAAGAGAAATAAGTTCATATGTGGATGAGAGGGCCTGGAGGGCCAGTGCTATGATAATTAGGGATATTTTAACTGTCAAGAGACAGAGTCAGTTCATTGTGGTTCTGGCTCACAAACAGTTCAGTGTTTAATTTTATGACAATTTACTATATAAATAACTAGGCAAGTCCAGTTATATACTCAAGTGTATTTATTCATCCTGGATGTATTTCACATCAGTTATATATACATGTACATGCATAATTATATTACTTATGATGGATGTTATGGGCTTGGTCCATTACGTAAGTACTTTAAGTAAGTACTTAAGTCAAGTGTGTAACTATGGATATGATGGTGGTAATAATAATAATGGTGGAGGTTGTGGGCCTGGACCTGTCACCGCAAAGTGTTGAGCACTGTGGTATATTTCAGGGACCCGAGGGAGCTATAGGAACTAGCAAGTCCGCCAATCAGCAGCATGCACATACCTTGGAATTATAATCTTTATTTAACAAATAAAGAAGCCTTAGCCATGTTTTATACTATCATAAAACACGATGGGCATTTGAGAACATGAGAGAAATGTTAAAGCACAAGCCGAAGGCGCGTGCTTTCAACATTTCTAGAGTGTTCTCAAATGACCAGAGTGTTTTATGATAGTATAAAACATGGATTTAAGGCTTCTTTATCTGTTTTATAATATAGATTTACGCGCGCGATGAAAGGAAACCGCCAGTTGAAAACTATATAACACGGCTAACCATGTTATATACTCTGATAAAACATGGCTTCTTAGCCAATCAGAGCGCGCGTACTATCGTATCTATATTATAATTTCTAATAATAAACATTCATTAGCCTTCCTCTCTGGAAGGAGGGTTTGGGAAGCCACGTTTTGCAGTCAATTTGTTACAAAGTATTCCAAAGGTACTAATCACTCATGAAATCTTGTAAACTGCACGGCAGCACATTGCACCACAATAGCAGTCTGTATCACAAAAATAACCTCGTGAAGCGCATTTGAATATATTCATATATAATTTGCGCTATATAAATGAATACTTTTATTTAATTATATTTTTTATAATCATTCTATTTTCAGGGTATTTTCATGTATGTGAGCAACTTACATTATTATGGCCGGCTAAAAGAAATGGATACATACAACACAACTCACCTCCATAACGACTTGTGGGAAATCTTCGATAACCAACCTGTGAGTACAGTTTTATAAATGGAGTACTAGCTTACACTGTGTTTCACCCTCCTCCAGGAATTCCTGGAGAACTCTTGGAAATTTAAAGTGTTTTTCCAAGGCCCTGAATGTCCTTGAAAATTATTTCTTCATCCGCTCCTGGTATTTTATTTACATATCAGGTGGATGTATATAACATGGTACCGGTATGCAATACGGGTTGTTACTAATCTTTTTTTGTGAGATGTCAGAGTTCAGGATCATGGAAATGTTATTTTTGTATAGTCCCTGAAAAATACCTGGAATGCTATTATCTCAATGCTGGAATGCATACCAAGTTTTTAACTTGGTTGGTGACATCACAAGCCAGTACAAACCACAGGGATCCCATTAATCCACTCAGACAAAATACCAGCCAGAAGGCCTAGAGGCTAGGCTGGGGAAAATCATGTCACCCGCTCACTCTCTCGCTCACTCCGCAAGGTGTTAACAAATCAATAGTATCGATTTTCTCATTATTCAATGAATATTTTACGTCAGATCTTTGTTACTACATCTAGTGCTGTAAGTTTATTTATTCTATAAACTACAGTGTTTTACAAGGATTTCCAGCACAGAGAAATATTGCATCTGAACACACGTAAAAATGTGATAATTTTACGTGTGTGGATTGTTATCGCCTTTCAGTCAATCAGTGATTGCCACGTCCCTGGGTCCAAGTATTGTGTAATAAAATAAATAAAGCAATACATGGACGCTTGGAGATATTGAATTTATCTTCTCGTGTTCAACTCCATATCTCCACATGCCCATGTGTTATTCTCTAATATATTGGTGATGTGTACATCCATCTAATACATGTGGGATATGTTCTTGTACATTTTCATGGCTTAATATGTCTCGCTTAATATTAATGGCAGGTAGCTCAAACTTTGACAGACATGGTACAAGGTCCCCATAAATCACTTAGTGGCGATGTTGTAACAATGACATCATTGGTCACATGATTTTTAGTATAAATTATGCCTGTATCCCCCTTTTCTAATGACAGGTGGCCCAAACTTTGACAAACATGGTATTAGGTCCCCATAAATCACTTAGTGTTGAATTTGTAACATTGACGTGATTGGTCACGTGATTTTAAGTACATGCCCGTATATATCTCCCTCATTCCTAACACAAGGTAACTCAGTAATAGGTCGTGTAGGTACTTCATGTAGGAAACACATAAATATCACCACAGATATGCAACAGGTAACCCAGTAATAGGTTAGGTAGGTACTTCATGTAGAAAACACATAAATGTCACCAAGTCACATGTTCAGAGGTCAGATAGGTTACTTCATATAGGACACACATGTCACCAGGTCACATGTTGGTCATCACATAACCGAAGACCAAAAACTATTTCAAGAGACGTTTGTTAAAGTGTTTTTGTGTGAATAACATTTTGATGGGGGGAAAATGGACAAAAGAACTGCTAAACATACGCTGCACATCCACGAGTTTGCCATTGTGGCACATATAATATGTTTAATAAGGTATTTTAAGCAACTATGATGAATTAACGAACCTGTTGTTGTGTTTTGTAGGATTGGGAAGAGAAGTACCTTCACGAAAACTATTCCATGAACCTAAACACAAGTTTGCCTATAGTCATGGTAAGCAGTACACATATCAGCATTAAAGGTTGAACCCTGTGAGTGTTGTTATTTTCTTTCCTATTTGACATGCAATTCAGTATGAAGAAGATAAGGATGATGATGGTGACGATGACAAGCTGCTTTCCAAACGTTGAGAAAGGATTGGGTTCAACCTGGGGTTGGGGGTGGGGGTACTGCCATATATAATCTATACAGTTATGTGCCGCCTCAAAAGGTGTTTTAGTCTGAAATATGGTTTTACATGTACTGTAAATGCTGTCTTCATAGTCTGGAATAGGGTATGATTTTGACATGGAAGTATGAGACCACGCATGTTTATTGATTTCTCTTAGTTTCTGTTAATATTTTTGCATTGGTCTTCACAATTAGTTGAGCAAGTGAACATACCATGGCGAATAATGTCATTGGATTAGATGACAAGATTACAGGTCAATTTAAGTGGTGCATAAAACAGGGTACATATTTTGCGGTTAGGTCTGAAAAAGGGAATGAAAGTCATATAATTTCGTCTGAAATAGGGCCCTCCCAAAATTCTGTGGTTGTGCATGCATACCAAAATACTGACACAAGGTCAAACATCAGAGTGTATGCAAAGTAGTGTTCATAAATTATGAGAAGGTAGAATCAAAAGTCTAATAATAGAACATAACCCTCCAAGTTGATATACGAAAAATATGTTGTTCAGTACAGGCCATCGCACAGTGCTTAATGTAAGTTTGTCACAATGTGACAGGCAATTTTCTGGCGATGTCATGAGCATATATTTGGCACGAGTTTAAAGAAATATGGCAAGACAATTGACCGAATTAGTTTGTACACGTATCTGTTGTCCCAACTCAAGTCACCTGACTTTTCCCTTGAGTAATTTTTCTTGTTTTTCTGTATCCCAAGAGGAAAATAATATATAAATCTATCTAACTGGATAACAAAGCAATTGCGACAACAAATGTACAAGCTAAATCCGTCTATAGTCATAACTGTACTGCAACTTTGCTGTATTTACTGTAAAACATATTTAATGTGATTGGATCAGATCTAATGGCAGCGTATCACACCTTAATCCACGTGTGAGGTCACTCTGATACATTTGTTAAAGGCACAGTGTCAACCCCAAACACAGGCAGCCCAAGCTGACAAGTTAAGTAAATATAACTATATTTTAATTTATAAGGGTTTGTATGGGAGCGTAACGAACTCCGTTTACTAGCCAAAAATACTGTAAAAAAAATGAATAAAAATGACTTATATTGCCACTGTGATGTCTTCTGTCATGTTTCTCTCCCTTCCTAAAAAATAGGGAAGGCTGCACACTCGATATTGACAATGCTCGCCATCCAGAGCGATAAATCCCACTTCAAATCGTTGAGAGTTCACAAAACCTCTACGAATTCCCGGCCCAAAGGTTGTTCCTTCCATAGAATGCCACTGTTAATCCATTCCTGTATTGTCAAGCACACACGACTACATTTTCTTTCTCAAACTCCGTCCATTTGAACTCCTAACCGCCATCAAGTATACTTTGACAATATCAGAGTTGAAAAGCTGGCTGAGCAGCCTAGCCTTCGCAGCAAAGGTAACCCCTTCAGGGGTTGGAGTAACCTGAGTATCAGTCCCTCTCTCCCTTCCTTTTCACCACCCCTCCCCTCTAAGGAAGGAAGGGAAAGAGGGCCTGACACAATTCTTTGCATGGCCGCTTGCTAAAAAGCCATATTCTGGCTTTTTCCTTCATTGGTCAGAAAAACAAAAGAAACAGGATCATGACTTTTGATTGACATAAACGTCAATCATATTTCTAAATTTTAATTAAAATCAAACAAATTAGACAAAAACGTAAATCACATGTCTGGATTTTAATTAAAAATCAAACAAATTAGACAAAACCGTCAATCACATGTCTGGATTTTTGTCTTAAAATGGCGCGAGAGGCGGAAGGCGGCCATGCAAAGAATTGTGTCAGGCCCTCTTTCCCTTCCTTTCTTAGGGGGGAGGGTGGGTGATGGAAAGGAAGGGGGAGAGGAACTGATACTCAGGTTAGGGTTGGAGAGGCTGCTCAACCAGCTTTTCAACTCTGATATTGTCAAAGTATACTTGATGGCGGTTAGGAGTTCAAATGGACGGAATTTGAGAAAGAAAATGTAGTCGTGTGTGCTTGACAATACAGGAATGGATTAACAGTGGCATTCTATGGAAGGAACAACCTTTGGGCCGGGAATTCTTAGAGGTTTTGTGAACTCTGAATGATTTTGAAGTGGGATTTATCACTCTAGATGGCGAGCATTGTCAATATTGAGTGTGCAGCCTTCCCTATTTTTAGGAAGAAGGGACTCCGAAAAAAACCCCCAGCTAAAATCAGCTTAAAGCCACCCAACAAGGAGAGAAACATGATGGAAGACATCACAGTGGCAAGGTAAGTCATTTTTATTCAAAATATTTACAGTATTTCTGGCTAGTAAACGGAGTTCGTTACGCTCGCATACAAACCCTTATAAATTAAAATATAGTTATATTTTCGTGACTTGTCAGCTTGGGCTGCCTTTGCCCCAAATAATAAACTTATCATGAAGACAGACAAAAATAGTTACTTTGATTGGCAGAGTATGCTCTCCATACATATTGGAGAAAATCTGAGATTATTTTGATGATGTGTCAACTTCGAGTGGTTGAAAAATGGAGATGGGAAATGGTGCTTTTAAATGAAATTTAGACCAACTTGAAATTGGTTCACAGTAACGTAATTCAAGTTTACGGGATAACCTTTTGTAATCCACTTTAATCTTTGCCATCCTCTATCGAAAAAGTCTCAAAAACATACATGTATGAGGGCATTCACCTGGTATTTCTCTTCTAATTCAGGTTGTTATTGTTGTTGTTTTGTTGTAAAGAAAGTTCAATTTGATTGACAGACCCCTTTAACATGTTAATATTATTACAGCCATGCCCAGATGTGTTCTGGTTCCCTCTGATGTCTGAGACTTGGTCCAAGCACATGATAGAGGAAATGGAGCACCACGGGGGCTGGTCTGGTGGAAAAAACGAGGTGACGTCATCAGAAAGTTGAATTTATGACACACCTGTTGACAGATACTACACTATTTGGAACAGTGTTGTCCATTAGCCATTAATTCTCCAGCTCTGGCCCATCCCCGCTTATCCATGAGATGGAGGCATTGTCGTATTCACCAGTTTATAGTGAAAATTATTGACTACTGTGTTCCTACTCGATTAAGACAATACTATCTCACACACTGTTACTATCTTGAGCATTTGAGGAAGGACAAATGTCTTCAAGACAGGAAACGTTTTGGGGACAGTAAGGGACCATTGACATATGCTTAGTGCCCCGCTTGATGTCCACTGGATGTTTAGGGGAAGAGGGGTCCAGCCGTGGATGTTGGTGTGGGACATTAAGACCAAAAAAGTTGTGGGAACGAGATTGAAGCGAAAACATGAGCCAACATGGCGTCCATGACCTCTAAAGTTGAAGCTAACTGTATGGACTTTCGACATAAATTACAGAACCAACCAAACATGCAAATGTTTCCATATACCAGGTAATGAGAAAAGAATTCGTCAACACATGCCCTAAAGCTTCTTGACTAAACTCATTGCGATTTTCGACTGAGCTCTCGGTACTTTTCCTGGTATCGTAACTTAACGACAATAAAAATATGTGGCCATTAAGGGGGAGGAGCCCGGCGGATGTTAAGGGGGATTGGCCCGACGGATGTTAAGGGGGAGGGGCCCGACGGATGTTAAGGGGGAGGGACCCAACGGATTTTAAGGGGGAGGGACCCAACGGAGGTTAAGTGCGAGGGACCCAACGGAGGTTAAGTGCGAGGGACCCAACGGAGGTTAAGTGCGAGGGACCCAACGGATGTTAAGTGCGAGGGACCCAATGGACGTTAAAGGTGGAGGGTCTCGATGGACATTAAGGGGGAGGGGCCTGACTGACGTCAAGGGGGAAGGGCCCCATGGACGTTAAGCAGGGGCCTGACAGAGGTTAAAGGGGAGAGGCCTGACAGATGTTGACGAGGAGGGGCGCGACGGACATTAAGCAGGAACTAACAATATGTTGACGGTCCCTAAATGAGTACAAGACAGTTATCAGAGGGAACTAATTTGAGTTCACGATAATGAGAAATTCCATGTATCTAACTGTCGAGATTGCAAGAGTCCTGTAATGTGTTAATTGTCTTGTTTCTACTAATCCTTATATTAGGATGCCCGCTTAAGTGGAGGATATGAGAATGTACCAACTGTAGACATCCACATGAACCAGGTATGACTAATCCCATCTGAATTATTATTGGAAGAATGTTAGTACAAATGACAAGAGAATTGGACATGATTTGAACATGAAAAAGATATGACATAATGAGGACTTCCTCTATTTTTTTCAAAAGCTTCTACCGGTATTTGCTTTTGATAGAGAGCGGTGTCGTAAAACCGAAACCAAAGTAATCACAGAACCAATCACGATATCGAGTAACAACTCCATGAGCCAATCACGAACTGAAGTAATTTGTGATTGGTTTTACTTAACCAATCACGAGGAAGTAAATGCAGTCATGGATGGCGTGATGGACCAAAAGTTGAGCACTTGATTGGCTGATAATCACAAAACATTTTCCACAGCCAATAGGAAAACTGCAAACGCAAAACCAAAGCAATCACGGATTGATTTCGACACTCAATCGAAATCCGCTCTAACAAGACTGTCTTTTAGCCAATGAAATCGCATCTTCTTAGGATGATCCCATAATTTATTTACAATTCAGAATATTCATACTTATCATAGTATTACACTCGGACAGACTTAACATTTTCTGAATTTTTTAAATTCCTTTTCGGTAAAATGTTTCAGTCCATCGGGATTTTCTTGATTTTTTTTTCTTCTATTGCCAGGTTGGTTATGAGAGGGAGTGGTTACACTTGCTGAAGCAATACGTGGTACCCATCAATGGTCGTATATTCCCTGGGTACCACTCCGAGGTAAGGCACTGGAATAACTGGATCTATACCATGGGATGAACATTTGTTTGAAGTTTGAATATCCATGGTTTAGCACACTTCCAATCGATGGAAATACCATGGAAATTGTCCAGTTTCGTATTGGAAAATTACCGCTGAATGCAATGACTACAGACGCATGTACGCAGGCTTAGCCTCATTCTGAAGTTAAACATTTACAAATACCAGCGAGAAGGTGGGCTATTCACAACTCTGCGTATTGTTATAGTTTCGCGTGTTGCACCTTCTCGCTGGTATTTAAGAATGTTTAACTTCAGAATGAGGCTAACCCTGCGTACATGCGTCTGTAGTCATTGCATTCAGCGGTAATTTTCGAATACGAAACTGGTCTATTGTGTTGGGAACTCTAATTTCCAATAAATTTCCAACCAATGGAAGAAGTGAAAAAACCCACTAGCCTGACGACCGGGGCGAGCAAAATTGTCATTGGGCTAGCAAAATAGATTTCATCAACCCCTGATGAGCTAGTAGCCACAGTGAAACACCTGTCTTCCCTTTTGGAAGATTAACAGGGAAATGGTTAGAAAGTTTGCCTTAGGCTTACAGTGTACTAAACATGAGTTTAAAATGTTCGTTTACCGACTTCCAAAGTATAAATATGCTGGTTGTATTTTACAATGAGGATAAATTATGTTCAAGGCATTGTACACTGAGTAAGCTATCCGGTAGAGACTGGTAACGATGCACGTGGCTTGGGCATGCACATGTTTATTTTAATGAGCTGCTTGACACTGTTTCATGTACTATAGACCCTTTGCACTTTTGTTCTGTACACCAACATGGCCGCCATGCCCTTTGTCATTTGAATCTCTGGGGATTGAGTGCAAACCATCTATATGTTTTGTTTTTACTCTAATAAGCTCGCCAGTTCCCAAACTCTGGACTGGTAACCTAGGAGTACTTGCCAGCCAATGACTAGTAGGACTTCAACAACAAATTCCAGCCCTGTACACTTTCCTTAATCATTGTCTTGAACTATGAGAGATGTTCCCTAACTGAAATGGAAAATGGCTTCTCTAATTCCCTTAAAGTGTTTATGAAACCAAATTTTGCATCTTTATTTTATTGCAGAATAATAAAGTTCATTGCTTTCTGATTATCAAGAGTATATTTATTTTTCAGTTCCGCCTTCGGAAATGTCTCTTTTTCGCCATTCAAATTGGCTACTTTATGCTAAAAACTGTCCCGTTTGCCGCGCGGCCAAATGAGCTGCGTGACGTCACTGTGAGGACTCGCTGTTTATATACTACAAACATGGCAGACTCGGCGAGAAAGCTTCAGAGAAAGCTAAAAATAAGCGAGGAAGTGGAAGATATTGTGTGACTGGGTGGCCTTCGTTTTCTTCCCGTATTTAACTTTATCCTACGCCCAAATACAATGGACATTGAAGTTGAGAAAAGCAATATCTATACACATTCACAGTTTGTACAAGTACAACACAACTACAAAAAGTACAAGAAATGACTCACCAAGAACTCGACGATAACTTTAATACTCCTGTACTTTTATGCTGAAGCCAGAACAGTGAATGGCAAAGAATACGATATAGGAAATTCGTTTAAGAGGATCCTGAATGTTCGTGAATGAAAAACGGACGATACTGAAAACTTGCGAAGAACCCAGACGCGGCGCCATATGTGAGTTGAGTTTGTTGGTCTCTCTCTCGCCCTTGCTCCGAGGGTTTTTCTCCGGGTTCTCCGGTTTTCCTAGCACCAACATGCTAAATTCCAATTTGATCTGTGGATTAATTAGCCGGGACTTGGCTTGATCAGCCCCCATGGTTGTTTCAGGTCTCGTTAGAAATTCAGAGAGAATTTCGAACGTACAGTCGAACTGAGCCTCAAAAGCTACGCAACTCACTGCCATCAGAGCAGCAGTTAAACTCTGTTCCTTGGGATAATGAAAATATCCTTCTTCAGTCCAGAGAATAAATAGCCAGTGTCAACGATGCAGTTGTTGTAGAAAATAGTCGGGAACCTCAACTCACGTAACTCAGTCTCAGATGCCGCTTTTAAAATTTCGCTACAAACGCTTTCTGATCTCTATGAATGTTTTTCCATCCGGCATTTTCAACACTATCACATTGTGCAGATTAACTTCTCCTGTGCTGACCATACATTGTAAAAAGAAGGCACTTTGTGTTTCCTGCAACAGTTTTGATGAGTTGACAATTTTACAGCCCATCTTTTTACTTTTATCAATCGACATGTTCTTTTTATAGCAGGTTATTTTATCTAATAAGAAACGAGCTTTCAGGTCGTCAATGTCAAGCTGTCAGAATTGAACCAATCAGCGACGAGAAATGTTGTAAACAAGTCGAAGTACAGTAAACTGGAGTTTTCGCTGTAGTCAGTTCGCTTAGTTAGATTTTTATGTGGGTTCTTAAAATTATATACTATATAGCTTACTTTCCTTCGTCTAGATTGAAGTTTGTATTATAAAACAAATAAAAGATGGTTCTCCTTGTTCTATAACAAAATCATGTACTTTCGAGGTCTTGAAATGGTGCTAAATGCACTCGTGTTCTGCGCGTGCATCCGCAGTTTTTCACGGACCTCAAGCGTGTAATATTTTTTTTATAGAACAAGGAGAATCATATTTTATTTGTTAAGGATTGTGTTGCGTTCTACTGTATTTCATTTTTTGTATTGAATTGTATTGTGCTTTATTATATTGTATTTTTTTGTAGAAATGCGCATCTTCCTACATGATCATATGAAGGGATTGTTACTTGCGAGTCCTCACAGTGACGTCATTGTAATGGCAGATTCGGTTCCAGGCCCCGGACAGTTTTAAGCATAAAGTAGCCAATTTGAATGGCGAAAAAGAGACCTTTCCGAAGGCGGAACTGAAAAATAAATATACTCTTGATAATCAGAAAAGAATGAACTTTATTATTCTGCAATAAAATAAAGATGCAAAATTTGGTTTCATAAACACTTTAAGTGTATATTATTAAAGGAGAACTGAACCCTAAATCAATCCGACGACTATACAAACTTGTATTAAAGAGAAATAAGTTCTGCTATTTTATTTCTTTGTGGTGCACGTCTAAAAAGAGGCAATACGGTTTGAAAGTAGAAAACTAGCCGATTCTCCGCTGATAAAGCAAGTTTGTGTGGCGGTACAATTCAGTGCTTTTCCCCCGTATCGTACGTCATGCATACCAAGGAAAAACAACCACACCTCCAGCACAATGAAAGTACAATATTATGAGTGTGCAATTATGAGTCGTTAGTCCATCTATTCCAAGCCGAGAACAACATCACAAAACTAATTTATTCCCCGTATAGTACGTCACAGATTACAGGAATTGAGCCGTCTGTACGTAGTGGCGGTTGGGAGGAAGATTTGCAGATTTTCTTTCCTTTGACGCAAAACACAGTAAAATAAATTTTGGTACGAGTCTTTATGTTTAGATCTACTCATTGAGCTAAAGTTGATTTTAGGCTTCAGTTCTCCCATAAGGGTGGCTAAGTCAGCTTATGGAATTTTTCTCTTGTGTCCAAAATGAGTATAACCTCAAATGAAGGACCACTGCCATCTTGGATTGTCTTGAAAATAAATTCTACCTTCTGGTCCCTTATTTTAATTACGGGGACTCATAACTCGACAACCTCAAAAAGCAGTCATTGTTTTAGAAGGAAGTTGTTCTAACAATATCATTAATATGAATCATTAAATCATATTAAATCATATAGATCTGCAAAAAAAAAAAAAAAAAAAAAAAGTAGGGTGTTTTCGTAATGATGTTTTATGGCTTCGTTGGGGCCGTTATTCCGCGATTTTATACTTAAGAACGATTGAAGGTTGATGACTGTTTTTGTGTTTGTTTGTTTATTTGTTTAGGGTCGTGCAATAATGAACTTTATCGTGAAATACACTCCCAATGGGCAGTATTACCTTCGGCCCCACCACGACTCGTCTACTTACACCATCAACATTGGCCTGAACCAGCCTGGTGTGGATTATGGCGTAAGTTACACCTCTATCAGAATTTAGATTTGTGATTGGTTTACTATGCTATCATAATCTAGCTCTGTTATTGGTTCACTACCACTATGCTATCAGAATCTAGTTCTATGATTGGTTCACTTATGCTATCATACTCTAGATCTGTGATTGGTTCACTACCACTATGCTATCATAATCTAGTTCTATGATTGGTTCACATGATAACATAATATAGCTATGTGATTGGTTTACTATGATATCATAATATAGCTATGTGATTGCTTCACTACTACTAGTCTGTCGGAAGACCAGATACCTTTCTACAGCGAGAAACTAACTTTTTTCCTGCCTCAAAAGACGACTACCCTGTTACGTGCGCCGTGAGCAGAAAAACTACTTTTCAGGTTTTGTTTTAAGTGAAAACAAAACACGAAGGATAATCATGATCTGTATTACTATTCCCAAGAAAGTCGTCACCAGTTGATCTCTACTAAAACAATTAAAGTAGCGACTGTTTATATAATAAAACGATCGTTCTGCTCATTCTTGTTGAATATATAAAGTTTATGTTCACTTTCGCTTCTATCTATCACCTCATCATTAAACACGCATTTGTGGAAAATTGTGTTAACTGTTCTTTGTTAACCCAGTCCTTTGCACTGTTTGCCTCGGCAATCTAGGTTTTAATCCGTCAAACTTCTTGGGGCTGCTTCCAACTACCCCTCTGATTCAGGATTCAGTTTGCCGAGAGAAACAAACCAAAAACAAAATAATAGATTTCAACGAATTAGCTAAGGTCCATATTGATGAATAGTGTTTAGTGGTTTGAAAGTGTTTAGAAATGGTTTCCGAAATAATTGCAGTACTAAACAGCAAAATGATGTTAAAGGTGTTAATTTTTATTCTTCTTTCTCGTAATTTGATTGGTTGATATTCATAAATTCAATAGAAAATCAATGAAGATATTTTCATGAGATACCTTTTGAAATTTTAATGTTGTTTTGATCAAACTAATTATGGTATGATTCAAAATGAAAATCGTATGTGAGGAAAGTTCTCAAATCAGTGATTCAAGTATTTTGTCTCCCCGCTTCCCTGTTGGCTGGATGGTGTATTCTTTACGTTTACACTGTAAAAATGGCCAATGGCATACCGTTTCCTTTATTTTCTGTTTGGAACTTTGACTGTGGACATCACAGACAGCATTTGAGACAAATTGAAATACAATTTACCCTCTTTGCTCTGACGAAGGGCTAACGCTCGAAACGTCAGCTGCTACTCGCTTCCCACGGCAGTTACCATACCTTAATCGACTTTTAGTTGATGATACCGGTGGGGATATACTGTCTGCTCATTGCCGCAGCCTATTGCCTTTTGCTCCAGTTCTTATGGGAACCATTACTTACATCTGTTACAGTGCAACTACTGAAACCATGGCGACTTAGAGTACGAGAACTAAACACATTGCAAAACGAAAATAAAGCATTCCAACTTAAATGCTATTGTCTTGTACTCGACACTGATTGGCTCAAATAACCATAAGTCGAAATGCTATTGTCTTGTACTCGACACTGATTGGCTCAAGTAACCATAAGTCGAAATGCTATTGTCTTGTACTCGACACTGATTGGCTCAAATAACCATAAGTCGAAATGCTATTGTCTTGTTCTCGACACTGATTGGCTCAAGTAACCAGAAGTTGGAATGATTTGTTTCCGTTGTGCAACTTGATTGGTTCTTGTTGCCTAACTAGCCCCAGTTTCAGTAGTCGCAATATAAATGGTTTGTGATGTTAACACTTTTATTTTCCCTAGGGTGGTGGATCAAAATTCTTGCGCCAAGACTGTGCTGTGGCCGATACTAAAGTTGGATGGGCAATAATGCACCCTGGCAGACTCACACATTATCACGAGGGTCTTCCTACCACATGGGGCACGCGATACATCATGGTCTGCTTTATAGACCCCTAATCTAATGCCCTTAATAGTTTATACCAGATTTAAAAAAGTTACATTATTGTCCCATCCTGTTCTTGATCATTTAAGGAATGTCTTCTTCGCACGGATTCTCCACCATTTACATGTATGTTGGCGTGTGCAGTGACATCTTCATTGGTTTGCTAGACAGGTATCACAAGTTCGACTGAGTTACAGAAGCTACACACATGTTCTATGTTTGTTTTATATTTATCGAGGTATCTTGATTGAAGAATATCTTGTTCTACGACATTTCACATTTGCAGCCTCTGGCCGGAACTCGCGTTTCGGACGTTCTTCGCTTTATTACAGGTCTGGTAGAACTGCTTTTCCAACAGAACCAAATTTCTCTTATAATTTTCTCATTTTGAAATTCCTGTGTATTGCTGGCTTTCACTTGACGTCATAGCCGCCATGTTGGTGCCCTAAAACAATAGATTCGTCGTTAGCTTCTTTTGTTGGGGCACCAACATGGCCGCCATGCCCTTTGTCATTTGAATCTCTGGGGATTGAGTGAAAACCAGCAATTGGACGGAAGTTTTAAACAAATGTGAAGTACCAAAGAGACTATTTTTTTCTCCTATTTTAAATACTACTAGGAATAAGACGGTCGCGCCTTATGTATAGTTTAACTTGAACAACTTATTGGTTTGTCATTTGTCCAACTCAATACCGCTGCCTTTTTTAACTCACTCAATGTCGACTATAAATTTCAAATCTGCCATTTGCCCCGCCCTTTGTGTAAACCAATGAAATTATTTTTTTATGGACAATTTTATATTTTGAAGTGTAGACATACGGGTACTACATCTCGAACCTGGGGGCATAAATATCAAACAATTGTATTACAAAATTAATTTTATAACAAAAATAAATTTTATAACAAATATATTTTATAAGTATAACAAGATTAAGTGAAATAGATTTATTAACTATGATATTGTTCTTTGCGTTGAGACTGATATATCAGCGTTTTTTTTTATGATTTTCAAAAAGGAAAGGAAAATAACGTTGCCTCCTCCTTCTTGGTCACAGAAGAGAATCTGCACGGACGCAATACAAATTTGAATACCTGCGTCTAAATTTTGGACGCAAACTTCTTATTGGTCCATTCTTTGACTACGATTGACATATTGTTCATTAAATTTGATAACTTTGGACCATTTCAGATGCCGCTGCACTCGGCATATGCCGAACCTAATTAGGTAAACCAAGCCGCCCAATTAGAATCCTTTCTTTGAATTGTATTTGTCTGAAACGAGCCGCCTAATGATGGATCAATGTAGGGGCGTAATTCACATACTGTATAGCGTCCGTGCAAGCTCTTCTTCCTCCTCGCATCTTCCCGTGAGCCTGTTTGCAGGCTACCTCGCTAAGGTTTATTTCTGGAAATTTATGCATTTTGTGGTAGAAAGTGAGAACCCTCGGAAGGTCTTTACAAAAATGGTGCAAGCTAGTATCAGGAGTCCATTACCAGGAGCGTGCATCTCTCACATTAGGTCTGTCCAACAGCAGAACAGATGATGTAGCTATTTTTAGCTTTGTGTTTCCCGCGAGAAGAAACAAAGGCTGTCACTTTTAACCAATCTTGCACTGAATAATATAATTGTAATTAACACGGTTCAAACTGCTAAAATACTAAAGCGCAAGAGAACAAAAGACAACGTAATCGCATACCAGAACTTCGCGACTATAAATAGCCACATCGTCAACTGTGCTGTGGGCGCTGCCATCAAATAGGTACGCTCCTGGTAAAACACCAGTGTTTGGCCTGGTTAAGATTTAAAAAATAACATTGTGGCAAACTATTTTAGAATCTCAAATAAAAGCTAGTGTGTTTTTTTTGCGTAAGAAGTAAGCAAGAACTTGGTCGCTCGCACAGAGCCACTGGCTAAGATTGTAGAATGTATGGCTACGTCGACACAATTAAAGCATTGAAAAGCAAAGTTGTTTTCTTTATTCGAAGGTGGGGTATGCTATATTGGATTGACGGGGGAGGGGGCTACCTCCTACTAATTTAGGAGTAATATATACGTATAGGCAAGCCTAAAACAGGTTTTCCCGATTCTTTAATGGTGCACACAATGGCGAGGTTTTCTCGTTGTACGCAATAATCTCTTCATAAAACATTAGGAAGCATTGTTTGCCATAAGATTACTATTCAGTGTTTTTTCTCGGCACTTCCTAACAACGTAGGTTGTACCGTACTGATGGATAGGACAACCTTAAAAAGAAAATGGGAGGACTAGAACCCAAGAGTGAAAGGTGTCTATTGAGGGCCCGTCGCAACATGATGTTTTTTTCCATCTTTACTTCTCCGTTCGTAAAAAGGGTGAGAGAGTAAGTGAAGGGAATATATATTAAAATGAAATGCAAGGGGGAAATATATATATATTCCCCCACAAAGAAACAAGGTGTGAATTATGAGATGTATTCTGAAAGAATAAAGAAAACAGCCATTTGAGAAAATTCCCCCGACACCATGTGGAAAATAAGTCTTGTGGTTGCGCACTGGTCATGAATAAGCCAGTCTTTGGTCCGTTATATCGGTGGTCTTCCGCTCGCACGGACCTTAAAAGTGCCCATACGACCAAAACCGATAATATCGATTCTACACAGTGAATAGTTGAATGATACAATCTATCTAGGTTTGAATGGCGTGCCGCTGAGGATGCTAATTACAGACATCTGGCAGGTAGGCATTTGCCATTATTTCTTAATGCTCGTGAATGAACGTGCCATTATTTCTTAATGCTCGTGAATGAACGTATTTGCTGATATAGGAAAACAAATTTGTAAAATCATTCTCTAAAGTAGAACACCTATTTAAAACATCGTTTATCTGAAACAGCGATTTGTGGATAACAAATGATTCCTACCCTGACGTCATGTAATTAGCATTTTGGAGATTAAAACCTCCAACTCATCGGTACGGCTTTCAAACCCAGAAATATTGTACCATTCAACTATGCACTGTAGAATCGATATTGTTAACGTGCCTATAACCCTTCTTGCAAGTTTTGTACCTATGAACCTTCGAAATTTAGTGTTGAGTACTTATGTGAAGAAAGTTTTGGCTTACAGAGAATACTCGATGTTCTATGCTTGTTTGAAATCGTGTAAATTTGACCTTTCCTGACCAATGACCGCGTAAGTAATCTCAATACATTCTCCATGGCGCCTTTCTCAGTATCACAACAACATCGATGCAAAGAAAATATACACGGTTTGTGAGTTGTTAGTAAAGAAAAAAGTCATTTTAGTCAACATCATAGTCTTCAAATGATTGCTAAGTTGAATTAATTAATAAGGGATTATAGGCACTTTAACTGTGCCTATAACCTTTTTGCAATTTTTATAGTTTATGAACCTCCGAAAAGTTTTGAGTACTTCTGTGAAGAAAGTTTGGTCTGCAGTGAATACTTTGTTCTACGCTTGTTTGAAATCGTGTAAATGTGACCTTTCCTGACCGTAAGTAAAAGCCTGGGTCGATACCTGTATGGACGTCATAATTAATTCGGCTTTGCAATCGTTTGAATAAATACTTTTAAAACCTGTTGACTAAAATGACTTTTCTTTACTAACAACTCGCAAATTGTGTATATTTTCTATGCATCGGTGTCGTGATAGAAAGGCGCCATGGAGAATACTGATGTATTAATGAGAAACCAAAACTTTATTCACAGAAGTACTGAAAACGTTTCCGAGGTTCATAAGCTATAAAAATTGCAAAAAGGTTATAAGTAGTTTAATGTCGTTTTTGGTCGTATGGGCAAAATGTGGGGGGAAATTCAATCGGTGATGATTTTTGCGGGTATCGAAGCAGAAAAAAAAATGCGCTTAATGTTTTTTCTAGGGCGTTAAATTCTTAACAAAAATGCTCCCGGTATGAAAATGTGCTATTAATGTTTTTTGGTGGATGCTGAATTTTCAACTTCCTTTCGCTTAGAATAATGTAAAACTGAAACAATTTGCTTTGCCAAAACTCGGATTTAGCACAAGGGGCAATTGCCGCATCCCGCATGCAACGTTCATTCCCTACTGTCAACGTGGTCTTTGTGTCTCTAGCGACTTTAGTTTGCATTAACCGTTATATATGTTTTCAATAGACCAACCTTAGGTCGCCAATATCATTACGATATCTACTTAAATTAGAGATGCCATCGGTACTGCTGAAAAGAGCGCTTCAAAATTTGTCAAAACCCCAAATGTGATAGTTATATCTTGTATGGGAGCAAAGATACAGTCCCACAAAGTAAGATAATTTTACAGACTTGTATGCTGGTGTGATACAAACGTCTGTAAAAATAGCGCACTTTACTCGACTATATATTGGCTTCTAGGTCCGGTACAACTCTCAAATGCGGGATTTTGAGGTGCTCTTTTCAGCAGTATCGGTGGCATCGATAATTTAAAGTGCACCTAACCCCTTTTGCAATTTTTATACATATGCATCTTTGAAAGGTTTTGAGTACTTCTGCAAAGAATTTTTTGGCTTACAGAGAATAATCTATATGTTCTATGCTTGTTTGAAATGGTGAAACTGACCTTTTCTGACCCATAACCGCGAAAGACTGCAATAATTTGAATAAATATTTAGCATTTTGTCTAAAATAACTGTTTTCTTTACTAACAACTCGCAGACTGTATATATCGATGTTGTTGTGAAAGAAAGGCGCCATGGAGAGTAATGCGTGACCGGGCTTTTTCTTAGTACGCGGTCATGGGTCTAGCCTGCTGTGCAGCGGACGTATTTTTTCACTCATAAATTCGAAGAAAAAAGTAACGACTGCTTACCCGAGCGCTTTTAAAATTAGTTTCCAATCTGCAAGCACGACGTCAGCACGTTTGTTTTATTTTTCTGCCAAATCAAAGCCACTCAGTTGACGAATTTTACGGCGCAGAAACTCCCGGTCTAGCCCGGCTTCGTATTCGTGAAAGCTCTTCAGTCTTCTATAACCCTTTAAAGCAGAGGAGAAACGGCAGAAGCTGTCCGTTCTAGAGAAGCATGTAATGCTTCAACGCCAATAAAAGACAACAAGAGAGTATGTTGGAAGTTCCAGAAAATGTCGCTTTGGAGATAAATGTACAGAGAGGAGTAATGAAAGCAACTCCAACTAAAGTTTTGCATTTCTCAAGCTAAAAGGCGAGTTATGCACCAGATGAAGATGAGGCACAATGGAAAGAAAACAGAGAAACGAAGAGCAGGGATACGTAACCGACACTGGTACTACCAAAGCGGGCCATGCGAGCATTTGTTGGTATGGGTTCAACTAACTCTGGTCCTTTTAACCCCAAAAGGGAGCTCCAAACCTATGATTGCCTTACTTTTTGTAAAAACGAACCCTGATTGCCCGATCCTGACAGCCCAAATTAGGCTCAAATCCTGATCCACCCCGTCCCCGCCAACAGTTTGTGGCCTACATAGTATTTTCAAGGGGCTGGTTGGGCTCTCCTGCCAACCCTTGAGAGTCGAAAGCCGGACTGAGATACATGTATCCTATTCAACTTAACAAAACATCTGTAAATTTTGAAAGTAGTGATGTGAATTGTTTTCTCAAACTCGCAAAGAACCCAGGGGAAAAAGCCTGGAATAGAGGCAAGGCAATTGTTTTCTAATTTGGTTGTGAGGTGGTGCAATAACATAATGGTTTCCAAGAGTGGTAATATAATATTTACAATTTCGTACTACACCTGTCTTAAGTGAGTCTTGTGAGAGGAAAACAAACTTTGAGATGTAAGGCTTTTCTTATTTCTCCTTTGAACTGAGGTCATGTCTTACTTCATTTATTTTCAGAATTTGGAAGTTGCGAGACAACAGGTCTTTGTTTGCGAGATGGTGAGAAAAAGGACAAAAATCATGACAACTTTATACCATGGGATTGTGAGAGTCTTGAAAAGGCAATTTCTCCGTAAATATTGAACATATCAACCTCCAATTTTCGGTGATTACTAATTTTTAAAATTCTATTTCAACTGATTTTAGTCTGTTCGTTTGTAGCTTGAAGTTTAATGTATGCTAAGAATGTACAGCATCGGCTTAAAAAAATACCTGGGTTGTTCATTGGCAACATATTTGTTAAGAAATTAACTTCGATTACCAACAATGTTGTTAAAAATTTACACAGATTGCCAAATATTTTTAAAACTCGACCTGAATTGCAAATTGTTTTACTTCAAACTCTGACCCCGTACTGCTGCGCATTCCTAGTGCATCATAAACATGAGTGCCCCCCTCCCTCCCCTCGTGGGGATTTTCCAACTTTTTGTTTGTACGATAGTAGCTGTTAGCAGGTAGTGTGAGCCTTGAAACCGGCAAAAGTTATCAATTAAAGCGACTCATCCCTTCAAATAGCATTGCAAGTATATGTGTATTGTAATTTTAATCATCAACAATAAGGTTTTGCAGAACCTTGTTACAAATGTGCCCTTTTTTTCTTCTATCTTGAGTGCTATATACTTTAAAGGTGATACTGCTTAGAAAGAGAGACGAGAGATAATTATGTTGACTTGCAAAACGACTTGATATGATACATCAGTTTAGCTGGTTTGCATATGTATTTCCTGCCATCAGAGGTCTCACTAGGTAAATTCCAGAGGGGTACTCCTATACATGAGGTATGTTCTGCCCCAAAGGGTATGTTTTAGTCTGAATTAGGGTTATAAAATGTGCCTTTTCAGTCTGTAATAGGTATGATTTTATAGGAAAATCACATGCCTGACGAGGTAATTCCACGTTACATTGCACGAGAAAACCGATATCGCCCGAGTCGCTTTTTCCTTGAATTGCATAGTCCGATGAATTACTTGAAGATTTAGTACTTTTGTTGTTATTTTGCTAAGTTATAATTTAAATAGCGCGCGTAGTCTACAGTGGTGATTCCACTCTGAATCACCACTCCGTCTCAGCCAATCAGCGTCTGATTTCGCAAATGCACCGTGCGATTCAGCTTTAGCTATGCGATTCTACATGGAAGTGCGAGACACACATGCATGTTCATTTATTTCTCTAAACTTCTCCTGTTATTTTGATATTGATTGAGAAAGAGAACAAACTACGGTAAAAAATGTCCTTCAGATTAGGTAACTTGATTAAATGCTGCTTAAAGTGGTGCATGAAATGCGGTACACATTTTTGCCGTCAGATCTGAAAAAGGCTATGGAAAAACATTTATTTTGGTCTGGTAAAGGATCAGGGTTTTGAGAACTGTAAGGTACAACCCACCCAAAATTCCGGGAAGTACTTATTTATATTAATCTGCCCAGAGAAGCCTGGCTATGTTAGCAGGTGAGTACATGTAATACTAATGAGTGTAAAGAAAGCCACTTCCTGCTTAACATCCCAACGAGCTACAGAGGCCTTGGCCTCTTTGCAGCTCCAGATCAGGTCCTTGGCTTTGCCGTACACTTTACATAACATTTGAATGGAGTCAGCAAAGTATGGTTGCCTTTTGTTTTCACCAAGCTAAATTAGCATGCAGTGCTTAATAGCTTTGTATAAATACTAATTTGGATCTTTAATCAAGAACCTGCTATTTAAGAATCGAACATAACCATACTTTTGATTTGGCATAACGTACCCTTTCCCAAAGAAACATTGAAATGCTAAGCTTGATAACAAACATACTCAAACAAAAATTAGAAGTTCGTTGCACATGTCAGTCTGTTTCAGTTCTTCATATGTACAATTTTACGCTTATTTTAAAAAAGATCAACGAAATCAGTCTCCCGTATCGGCTTGAAGCCTACACCAGTTAGAACAATGTCAACCCATAGGAAAATGGTTTTAGCCTCACCCTGAGATTTCTATCGGATCACTCCTTTCCCAACTTACAACTATAATGTTTACATCTTAGAAGACATAACTGGCAAATTTTTTTAATTATTAAAGTGGTAAAAAACGATTTCCCTGTTCACAGCTTAACACAACAAATCAAATCAATAAATTAGTAACATACACCTTATTCCTTATTCATATATCATGACCGTGCGCGGGGAAGAGGTATGGTAACAATAGCACCATAGCGAGGCCAGTTGTCCCAGAGATCACAAAATTGGAGTCGGTCAGAAATGTCTTAGGCCTACGGCAAACTGAACCCTAAAATCAACCCAACGTCTACACAAAGATGTATTCTAAAGAAATAAGTTCTGCTATTTTATTGTTCTGTGTTGTGCGTCTATGAGGAGAAAATTAGTCTCCAAGTTCGATTTTCCGCTGAAAAATATTCAGTGCAAATTTCACCATAACGTACGTCACACATACCAAGAATGAACGATCACACCTCCAGCACAAAGAAAACACAATGGTCCGCAATTAGAAGCCATTAGACCTGCTATTCAATGTCGGGGACAGCGTGGCAAAACTAATTTATTCCCCGTATACTACGTCACAAATTACAAGTTTTGAGCCGTCTGTACATAGCTGAGGCTGAGAGGGAGGTTTTTGGATTTTCTCTTGCTAGACGCGCAACACAGAAAAAATAAATAGCAGTACCTATTTATTTCTAATATATGTTTGTATAGACATTGGGTTTATTTTAGGGTTCAGTTCCCCTTTAAGTCGCGCCGATCCTATTAAAAAATGGGTTTGGTAGAATATCGACTTACATGGTGATCTTAATTCACTTGCGCCCTAATTAAATTATGGGAACTAACACGCGCCCTGGCGCATTTCACTTTTCGCCCGCGGCTAGTTGAATCTAAGAAGGGCCTTTCTGTGGGAAATGATTGTCCAAAACAGAAACAGAAGAATAGCGTTCTACACAACAAACAAACAACCAACCCAACCCCCACCCCACCCCACCCCACTATTTTCCGCCTTCGATTGTAGAGTTTTTCTTCTTTCTGTGACAAGCTGAGACAAATTACTGGCCTCGCTTTAACGCTTTATGAATAACGTCAATGTTAGGTGATTTATTTTGTAAACAAAACATTTTTCCTTGTCTTACTGTACAAATACAACACACCAGGTTGGGTTTTCAATTTTCCCGTTATGATTTTTACCACTCCCACAAGATACTCCAGATGGGCTCCACCACCCCTGTGTACCGATCCCGAGCACGGAGTCAGGTGTACCACAGCTACTGTCATCGTCTCCGACTACTCCAATTCTTGCCTTTGTGTTACTGCCACCATACACGTCAAAGCCTTCAATGTGGCATCCGTTTTGTAGGACTTCTCTTGCCGGATAAAGAGCTTTCCAGTTTGAGACACCCAGATTTGTCACCTTCTTTACACCGTCAGACAGAAGTGCGTGCAGGGAACTTGCGTTCCTGTCAATCTTTAACCACCTTACGGTCGCGTCATTCGGTTGCTTCATGCCCACACACAGTGTTGTGAACGCTGTGCTCCAATAGGTCGGAAGCTTCGTTTCATTCAAAGTGTAGAAACCCGTAATGCCCCCGTCCAGGTTAAACCAGTTCTTATCAGTCCAGAGGGAGGAGTCGTATTTAAAATTATTCTGCATTGACACACAAAAGGAAAATAACAGTCCATTAAGATAGATGAGCTACATGTACCCGCTCTTGGGGCAAATGTAAAGCTAAAATGTGTTTAAATTAGTAAAAGGACACCTAACATATCCATAGCCTTTTTCGTAATAATAATAATAATATAATAATAATAATAATATAATAATAATAATAGCCATATTTATATATTTTAAAAAAGGTATTCATTTATATAGCGCAAATTCTATATGAATATATCCAAATGCGCTTCACAAGGTTATTTTTGTGATACGGACTGCTATTGTGGCGCAAAGTGCTGCCGTGCAGTTTACAATCATGAGCGATTGTTAGTACCTCAGAATACTAGGCTGTTGTGTCGGGAGACAATCCCCCCTACTCTTTTTCGAAATAATGCAACAGGTTCTTTCACGTCCCCCTCGTATAGATTAGAAGAGGAAAGAGACAAGGCCAACGGATTATACGTCCCTGCCCAAGGACGCGGCCCGGATTCGAACCCCTGACCTCCCGCAGTCTAGACCGTGCTTTACCGACTGAGCTAACCAGTGAGGCGGTTATATCACCACAGTCTCATGGCACTTTACCAATTACTGACATCCTGTCAGTGAAGTTTCAGACTGTTTATACGGCGCTGATAGCTGCCACGCAGTTTACAATTTTGGAGTTTGTGGTTAGTAATTTTTATAATGGTCAGGCTGCTGTACAGGGGGACAACCCCCTGCTCTTTTTCGAGTAGTACAACAGGTTCTTTCGTACCGTAAGATAGCAATTAACACTTGGTTATCTTCAAACTGTTTCCGATTCCTAAAGTGAATTCGACTGAAAGTCACCAAAGAGGCAGCCGTCTATATGATGTACGTACAACTTACAGGCTCTATCAACCAACGTTGTCAGCCGATAAGTTTTAAAACGACTTTAGTAACTAAAAGTTCATTCTTGATCAGAGCCGACGTTTCTTCAGTGGTAAGCATATGAACCATCACCCTACACCTCGTTCACCAAAGTTTCCTTTCTAGATCTCGATCATTTTTCTCCATAATGATTTCGGGCCTTTCATTTTCACGCATCCCAGACTTTATGTTCAGTGGAGTTTGGAATACCCATCATTTAAATGAGCCTTTGTGCTCTACCTGCAATTCTCACTTGATGAAATAGACGAGAAGAGGTATTTGAGAAGTTACAAATTAGAATGGTTTAGATGCATGGTTGAGTTACTACCTATCAATGTTAAACCCGAAAGGGGGGGGGGGGGACAACGGGTGGGGATTTGACAGGCAGGGTTACCCTAAGGGTGAGCATTTTGACATACGCTGCCAGGGTGGGGTTATTTATAGGAAACATAAGGAAGGTAGGGCAGTGGGGTGGGGAATTTTGAACAATATTATTGAACAAAGCTAAGGTGTTGACCCAAGGGTGGGGAATTTGACATTTTCTAGGATGTCAAATCCCCACCCTTGCCCGCATCCCCCCCCCCCCCCCCCCCAAACAAAATCGGGCTTAACATTGATAGGTGCATAAGTATGAAAGACCTACAACGTTCGAACATCGGCTGCACCCCACCCCACCCCCCTTCACCTATTTAAAATGAGTTTTTTCCTGCAAGGTTTCCAAAAATCCGATCTCAAAATAACTCATATTTAGAACCTTTGTTACG
>JAOWCC010001368.1:51474793-51614326 GCA_030867875.1 Actinernus sp. WN-2022 | reverse complement strand
GGTGGCGTACATTTTCGGATTAAATGGCCGGTCAGGAACAAACTCGTTTCCAAGCTGTTTTTGTTGCCAAACTGCTGGATCTGCGTGTCGTTTAGTCCGAGGGCTTTATTCGGCCTTTGACCTTTACCAGAGCGACGAAGTTCTTTTCTTTTGCAAGACAAAGCTTCTCTGGCCTTTGAGAATTGTCTGTCAAGGAGTATGCTGTATGTTTTGCCTTGTTCTCGCAAAAAAGCGGTCAAAACTACGAAAGTATGAGGTAAGTGTATCTGGCTTAAATTCGTCACCATCTTGTTTTCGTACTTTCACTACAAAGTGTGAAAGCACACTGCCAAGTTCAGTAGGCGGTATATTGTCAATAGTTCTCGTTTCGTTAAGAGTTTTTGCCCATTTATAAAACACGTTAAGGTCGCTTCGTGTCTTTTTTTTGTGTGTTTTTGTTTCTGTTATAAATTTTGTAACTTCGTCATTGTCAAGTTTTTTCTCTTTTTTCTCGCTTCTTACATTGCCACTGGAACTGTCAGTCGTTTCAGTTTCCTCAAGCAACTCGACAGCGTTAATAAGTTCTGTATCAAAGTCAATGTCGTCGAAAAGTCCTGTTAAGTCAAAGTTTGGGTAGTCCGCGTTGAGTTCGTAACAATTCTCATCGGCCATATTTGCTTTGAACTCAGTATACGGTCGTGTACTAAACCGGTCAATACTGGTTTACTAGCGGGTAATACGACAATCTAGTGGGTAATACGCTGGCATATCAGTCCGTTTTTGTGACCTAATATGGTAAAATTGCGTAATAGTTGTATAATAAATTGTAAGATTTCCTCTGCATCTGGAATTGGACATGCGTTAAGAGATATATACCTCCGAAAAGAACAAATAAAACCGAGCCATGTGCCAAATAAAACATAACTACTCCTAATAACTCCACCGTCGTCGTCTTCTGGTCTAGTCGACTGAAACGACTAAGAGGAAAATGGCAAAACCAGATACAAATTACATAGAGCGTTTACATTTCACTAAGAATCCACTCGCAACCAAATATCTCGCTTTATAAAGAATGATATTAGTATTATGGAGATTCAACTATCCAGGATAATGATATTAGTATTATGGAGATTCAACTATCCAGGATAATGATATTAGTATTATGGAGATTCAACTATCCAGGATAATGATATTTGAAATGTCAATCCAGAGAAAGTCAGTATGTGTGCCGTGACATGGAGGTCAGTATGTATGCCGTGACATGGAGGTCAGTATGTATGCCGTGACATGGAGGTCAGTATGTATGCCGTGACATGGAGGTCAGTATGTGTGCCGTGACATGGAGGTCAGTATGTATGCCGTGACATGAAGGTCAGTTATATAATTCCTGAATTTAACAAGTTTTTGGACTTCATTTGGTACCCGCAGCAATACGTCACTGAATAATTACACAGTCATGTGGTTGTATTAAAATGGCCACCCTAGTGTTTTTTTAATAAACATGACAAATATGATGTTGTTGTACATGTCATTTATATGTTCAATATTAATTATAATAATTCCGTGATAAAGGTGGGGCCAAATTAGCACCCACTACTGAAAAACACCTAGTAGCCAGGAAGGCGATAAGGGGTGGAGTCAGAATCGCAAATAAATGGCACCTCAGTGGTATGGCTCACGACTAGGCTGTTGACTTCACTCGCTAGGCGTTTGCAGTGAAAAGGGGCGGTATCTAAATATCAATACCTTCATATATTTTTCAATGTACTACCATAATCATGTGCACCCTATCCTCAATTAACTTATCACTCATCTCTGGCTACTTCGTGATACCAGGAGTCACATGAGCTCCTGATGATACTAATCACTTTCATGTCCCAGCATAAATGGCATTATTACACATTTGGGGTTAATATCCGTGTGATAAAGCCGTGAATAAAAACCATATCAGTGAAGTGATACGATATCACTTCACTGTACTATTGCTTTTATAAATAAATTTTGTTATGCTTAATTTTGTGTTATTGTATTCACTTTAAATGTATAATAAACAATTTTCGATTTTCGTATCATATCGCTCACTCGCTCGCGGACTTGCTCGTTCGCGATATGATACGAAAACCTCGTGAATAAAAACGATATCAAGCTCTTAACATGTAATAATCTCTATTTATTGCATTCCTCGCAATGGCTTTTTTAAACATTTCAAATAACAATGAATTATGTTATTGAGTGTGTTATTGTTTTTTTCCGGATTACTAACCAGGTAGAGGTAGCCAGTAGTATTCCAGGTTGCGAACGGTGGAGGTGTTTGTTAACCAGCTTCACGCATCTGTTTCCGGATTCAGCATTGTAGTGTAAACGATAAAATTCGGATCATTACCTTCGTAGTGTGAACGTAACGCATTACGAATCGAGTACCCTGTACATGTGATGAATCCGAAAACATTTGCTCTAGTGTAAATGCAGTCTGATACGCGCATGATAAGTGAGACAAACCGACGGCGAGTGAGACATTTGTCAACATCAGAAAATGCTTATTTCATAACAAATCAGGAATAAGGGACAGTAAAAATATTATTGGTACTGGCTATGTGTAATAGCCATACTGGCTAATCCGGACATATAGCCATTAACAAAATAGTATTATGTAACACACAAAGACATATACTAACACACAATAGATAAGCAGTCTAATCTAACACACAGAGACAAAGACAAACGCTCGAATAAACAAACAAACTAACTAACTAACTATAATTAAATAAAAACAACAACGCAACAACAACAAAATTAATACAACATTAATAAACTATTAATAAAAACAAATTAATAGAAGTAAAAATAAATTAATAACGAAATAAAAAAGAGGATTACAGCGAATATTGCTGTATTTACGGTTTAAAATATTATTAAACAATGCTTCAAAAACTCATGAATAATTAATGAGCATTTTGTCCAATCAGATGAAGCAAATCAGTCACGTGCATGCTCCTTTATACCTGATAAAATCTCATCATTCTAAAAAGCCCGCGGAGGGATTTGAATTCTGTCCCAGGGGGAAACGGGGTTAATGATTGAGACAATGGATAAGCACCTTGCAACTCTTGGAATTTCTATTGATGTTTTAGCTTTCTCATTGAAATACTAATTAGGATGAACGTTTTATATAAAGAATACTAATGAACATGAAATTTTATATAAAGTTTCATCCTAATTAAGAATTCACTGATAAAGACCCAAAGATAGCAAAAAGTACACGGAACATAAGGTACCTAGATAATAAATTTTGCCCTAAATTTACTAATATCAGCAGACTATATCGAGATACACAGAGAATATTTTTAAATGAGGTTATCGAACTACCATTACTTGTTTATCGAGCCACTGTTTAGTTCCAATTATTAAACCAAACTCAAAGCCGTAAAATAATATAAACGTGCATTAAACTTACAAACATCCTCTTCATATTTTGTGCCGGAGTCAAAAATTTAGAGTCTGCCGTCATGTCAGTCACATCGCTTTCCAAGTCTTGAACTTTATCGATGTCAACCACGACACCAAATCCTTCAAGTGCAGATTATTCTTGCCCTAGCACGCAATGCTTTCAGCATTGCGAAACGCCGGTTCAAACAACATAGTATGGTAATTTCTTCATGTCAATCCCTTGAGATGTTCGTAATTGCAGGCGGTGATTACTCGAATGTTTTGCATGGCGTTGTGAATACAAAGGTTCAATGGTTCATTAAGTAACCATTATGAGTTTTTGAAGCCGTTTAATAAACTCGCAGCACGTGTTTTATCAGGTCTAAAACTCTCGGGCTGCGCCCTCGAGTTTTAAACCTGATAAAACACTGCTGCTCGTTTATTAAACAGTACTTAATGTATTCAGTTGCCTTCAAAATAACGAATGGTAACATGATAAACACGACAATATATATCAGTTTTAATAGTCACTTTATGTCCTGATTATATTATTTTTGTCTCGTTTTAGTTTTAGGACCTGAATGTCAAGAATACAAAATACTTAACTCTGCTGATCGTCGTGCAGACCTGAGGGCTGTATATGATACTTGTGACAACCATCTTGATTTGAATCCGTGGTACAGAATCACAGGTGCTGCAGGTAATCAGATGCCTACTGCCTGCATCACAACTGGTCGAGGGTATTGTGGTTCATTGTATCAAGGTTGGATAAATGGATCACATCCAGGTGTAGAAGATGGAATTGTGCATAGGAATATGTGCCTATCAGATTATTATCGTACTTTCACGTGCTGCTTTGGTGATCCTAAAAGAATAAGTATAAGGAACTGCGGCGACTTTTTCGTGTACAAGTTTCATAGCAGTTTACGGGCGTTTTGTTGGAGATACTGTGGTATTTATAAACAAGGTAAGCAGTAGTCTGACATGGTACGTTTTATTGCTATTTATCTGCAACGACCATCCCACGAATTAGAATATGTTATACCGGGATAGTAAATACCCTCTTGGGTGTTACCCTGTCAGTTACACTCTAGATCTATAACGGTTAATTTAGCTCTTAAAGTGCCCCTAACCGCATTTTAGTTTTATTTATTGGCAAAGTGTAGTTGAAAGTTGAGGACGAAAGAAAAAGAAAAAAAGTTAAATCGTTATAATTCCTGATTTTTAAATTGTGATTAAAGTCCCGCGTATTTTGTTTGTAAGTTCTATTGTTATGGGTTCTTGATCTTATGTCATTCACAATGCACGATGTACTGGTCCAATGCTTCTAATTAGTGTACTGTGGCTCGGTCGTGAAAAGCGCCTGGTCGCTTTTCGCAAACTTCAACAGGTTGTAGACAATCAAGGATTTGATTCAAGCAAACAACTTTTTTTCGCAGAATTACTCTAAATATTAAAATCATTTATCTGAAGCAAACAAAATGTGGTTAGGGCACTTTAAGATTTAATTGGAGAGTAATTGTGTTATTCGGTTAACGTTTAGCTCTTTCTTACTTAAAGACCCTGTGTCCGAGCCCATGGTGCTTTGCGCCAATGTTATGGTTAGTTTGTTTATCAACGGCCGCATAAATTAAAGGCCAGCTTTTAGGCGAACTAAAATGCTCTCGATTGTTTATAAGTTTCATAAAAGAAGTAAACATACACTTTTGGATAACGAATTTCATAATTTCTACCGGATTAAAAACCCAATCGAGCCCACGAATTTCTCCGGATGCTTCGAATATGATTTTAACAGTACTCTGCAGGAAGCCAGTTGTTCTGTCTTTAGATTCTAATTCGATTTACGAGTGCGACTTTTCACAACTCTACAAGCAAACACATACTCTTGTTACCTTGTTTTTATGTCTCCAGTATTACTAAGCTGTATTTGAAGATCTCTACTTTCCTTGCAAATGATATATTTTGAGTGCAAAATGAAATGTCGTACTCGCACTCGAGTCAAACTCACAGCGAAGTAACAGCTGAACTCAGCAGATTGGAGTTTGACCCGCGATCGTAGTTTTGGTAGCAAGACTTTCTGGACGTGCTGGAGGATGAAAGAAAAAATGCTCTCGATTGTTTATAAGTTTAATAAATGAAGTACACATACACTTTGGATAACGAATTTCATAATTTCTACCGGATTAAAAACCCAATCGAGCCCACGAATTTTCCCAGGATGCTTCGAATATCATTTTAACAGTAACTCGGCAGGAAGCCAGTTGTTCTGTCTTTAGATTCTAATTTGATTTACTAGTGCGACTTTTCACAACTCTACAAGCAAACACATACTTTTGTTACCTTGTTTTTATGTCTCCAGTATTGCTTAGCTGTATTTGAAGATCTCTACTTTCCTTGCGAATGATATATTTTGAGTGCAAAATGAAATGTCGTACTCGCACTCGAGTCAAACTCACAGCGAAGTAACAGCTGAACTCGGCAGATTGGAGTTTGACCCGCGATCGTAGTTTTGGTAGCAAGACTTTCTGGACGTGCTGGAGGATGAAAAAAAAGGTTAAGGACATTACTTTCTCTGCTAATAAAAATGCAAAACATATACAGATAAGTCGTAACACCTCAGTGGAGCTTAGCCGTGCGAAATTATAATTACGAATGATCTTGATGCCAGAAGTGGTTGCATTGTATTTCCAACGAAGCCCCGGGAAACTCACGTAGTAGTCCTTTTGAACCACAAGTGTTCTCTTGTAGACCTAGAGAAAGTAAAATGTGGACTGCTGAAGGATTATTTGTCGAGTCACTTCGCCTCGCTGTCTCGGTCCTTTCTCCGGCATTCCTCTACTCGCCACTCTAGACCGGGATTCGAAGAAATATTCGAACTAAAGTTTCATTTAAAAAAGTATATATACAAAAGTTAAGATAAAAGAAAGTTAGTTAAGCATATATACCTATCAATAATTACACGATGGCCCAAACTAGGGATGGATTTCGAAAGATTCGGGAGTCACATAGCAACAACAACGATCTTTCTGATTTCGTAGCCTACGAAAATGACTTGCGCGCGCAAAGCACCATGGGCTCGGACACAGGGTCTTTAATCTGATATTATTCCTGCGATTACTGTTAAAAGCGGTTTATAGAATGGACGAATGGAAAGACTGGAAAAATATCACTGAATCAGGAACATGGAGGACGATAAGAGACGACGAAACCACTGAAGTTGCCTCAGAACTACGAGATGATGTCAATGACAACAACAATATTAACAATGCATATATAGAAGGTTAGGTTGTAATTTGTAATGTTACTTTTTAATATAAAGTATAAAGAACATTTGTAGTGCCTAATGAAAAATTTGTAGTGCCTAATGAAATTTGTAGTGCCTAATGAAAAACGTCCAAATTCCGCATAAGTTAAGTTAACGCTTTGACTTCCTAACCGTCAAAACCGGCCAACATGAAACATATTACTGAAAAAAAAAATTTGCATCAAATATAGACATGCTAGAAGTACGATGTTGCGATGTTATTTCAAGGGATGAATGACTTAGGCACTGTTCATACTAGATTGACAAATGATATCGTGTCTTGCTCTGACAATTTTCCAAACAATTTATGTCTCTACCAAATCTGCGGTTTGGTAATCGTGTTCGTATTGTATTGTATTGTATTGTATTGTATTGTATTTTATTCGCCACTAATTGAAGTTACAAAGTAGATAATACAAAGTAAATATATATAAAGGTTAATGGCGAGGAAGCCTAAAAATAAACCATTAAGGGCTTATGTGAATTTAGGCTTCCTCTTAAAATAACAGCAAGTGGATAAACATAACGAGTAACTATGACGAACTGGCGTTTTTTCCTTGTTATTTTTTGCGTTACCTGTATTCTTAATAATAATTAATCATGATTAATATTTACAAAAGAGATAGGATTTAAAATTTACTTTGAAAAGAGAAAGGGAGGCGGAGTTAATAAGTTCAGTATCAAGTGAATTAAATAACTTTGGACCTTGAAAGTATACAGAAAACTGCCTTATGTTGGTTTTACATAAGGGAGTGCGAAAAGCTGGAGCATTTCTAGTGTTGTAATTATGGACTTGATCATTTGTTAAAAACCTGTTGTTAAATTTAATTGGCAAAAGACCATTTTTGTAGGAGTACATAAATTGACCTATCTGTAACAAAAGAATGTCATGGAATTTAATTATGTTTAGTTCTTTGAAAATAGGATCAGTGTGAGCATCAAATTTAGTCTTCATTAGGATTCTAATGACACGTTTTTGAAGTAGTACTATACGACGAAGATTGGATGGGTAAGTAGAAGCCCAGACTAAATTACAATATTGAAGGTAAGGATAAATCATTGCATAATACAGTGTTCGTAAAGACGTTTTGGAAAGGTAAAAACTAGATTTTAAAATGATTCCTACAGATTTCGATATTTTGTTGGCTATATGAGATATATATGGTTTCCAAGATAAGTGTTCATCTAGTATTACCCCTAGAAACATGGTTTCTTTTACTTGATCAATTATCTGGTTGTTTATAACCAACTGAAGATTATGACATTGAGTAGTATAGTAACTAGCGGTTCTGGCACACATTCCTGAAATTCCTCAAATTCCTAAGACCAATTAGTAAAATTGTTGCATTTTCGTTGTTTTTTTCATCTAATGGACTATCCTCACTTCGTTCGGGTCCATTAGATGAAAAAAACAACGAAAATGCAGCAATTTTACTAATTGGGCTAAGGAATTTGAGGAATTTCAGGAATGTGCGCCAAAACACGCTAGTTAGTATTCTACTATAGTTTATTTATTGTATTTATACATTATATTAAGAGATCGGTTTCTACCGATTTTTTCGGATTAAAGCAGTTTTGAGAACCTATTAGATAAGTGATTACTATGCAGTATATCGATCTCTTCCACTATGGATAGCATACCGTGCCTTCCCATAGAAATCTTAGTCAAGATAGTAGAGCATGCAGGCCCAGAATCATTCGCAAGCATCGCAAGGACATCGAAACGTCTAAACGGTGCCGCATCTCTCGTGCGCTACGAAAACGTAGACCAAGAGTTCCGTAAACGAGTACTCACTTTCGGTCTTAGGTCTACTCGTAATGACAACGATCGAGACAATTTGGCTAGGACTTTCGGTATTTCCGCAAACTACATCGATGATAGCTTTCCTCTTGTCTACGCCAGTGAATATGGTAATCTTAACGTTATTAAGTGGCTCATTAAGCACTTATGGTTCGATAAAATGGATGGACACACCGATTACGTTCTATGCGCTGCCTGTAAGGATGGCCGTCTTGATATCGCTGAGTGGCTCACTAAGCACTTCCAGTTCACCAAAGAGGATAAAGCCGTCGGGTTTGCTATACTAGATGCCTGTAGGAATGGCCATCTCAATACCGTTAAGTGGCTCATTCGACGCTTTCAGATAACCATAGAGTATGAATACGTTCATCATGCTCTACTATGCGCCTGTAGCAATGATCATCTTAATACCGCTAAATGGATCATTGAGTGGCTCATTAAGCGCTCCCAGCTCACCATAGAGGACGAAAACGCTCTACTAGATTACTACATAAATGCTTATGCTGCCACATAGGATCTCTCGCAACGTCCAAATTGTCCCTAGGCATTCTTACACCTAAAGATCCAAACTTGAGCAACTGTTAGAGATATCATTAGTATACCGCATATCGCCACCTATGGTATTAGTATACATTCTCTACTCCACGATATTAGCTTACGTTGTTATCTCCATCCATGGTACTAACATACATTCTCTACTTCACGATATTAACGTATGCTGTTATCTTAGTACGTATTAATACCACACAGATTAGACAAGTGCGTATAATTGAAGAACCTCAACGTAGACGTCACAACTAAGATACCAATTAGACATATAACATATATAGGTATATTGCACGATGATTGAGACAAGAACTTGTGATTGGTTGATGCGAGGAAAGACCACGAAATGTATAAGTAAGTGTTCAAAGACGTCAGAGTATTGCTCTCAACATAACTTCCAGATAGGAAGAGGATGTGCTATATTCGTTCCATGTTTGACGTGTGGTCGAGGCTGTCGTACTACTAACGAACTTTGTTCAAAATGTGGTGCACCTCAACGCCGTACCATTCGCAATAAGAAGAACCTTGATAAGAAACGAGCTAACGAGTCGGCGAATATCGCGTGTTCAAATGTAGTAGAATCGGAGAAAGATCTAAATGTAGTGGAATCGGAAAAAGATCAAAATGTGGTGGACATTAACGATCTCGATAATGCATTGGATGACCTCTCCATCGGTGAGAAAGATCTAAATGTGGTAGGATCGGAGGATAAGTAGAAATCACGATACGAAAAAAAGAAAGAAAAAAGAATGAAGAGAAATTGTTATGCGACCTCTCTTCATTTTTTTCTCTTTTTTTTAACAAACAATTAGACAATTGACAGGCATATGGTATACGACTAGTATGGATGATCTTATTAGATTACTTGGTCCAGAAATGTATGCAAGCCTACATATCGAACCACGGTTACATATTAACACTGGTGAAACATGTTCCGAATGTCTATACCCGATGGAAATGCAAGGAACGGAATTCATATGTCCCGCCTGTGGTCTTATTTCCGAGACTGAATCATGTGAAGAAACAACTACCAATCTTACTACTAGGTTACGCATAGTAGGGCCGGATAGCTTTCGGTATCAACATGATCCTGATGATCTAGACCGCACAATCCCAAAGCAAAGCGATAACAAAGAATTGCAACTACGAACGATAATGCGAGAACTAAAGGCATACGACACTATTTATAAACAAAATTACGACCTCTCGTTTCCCACAAATGTATTAGTAATCGTAGCCGATGCATTCATTCAAGTACAGAAAGTTTGCATCAAACGTAGCTATGCGAAACGAACTATTTTAGCTGCTATACTTTATCAAGCATGTATACAATGTGGGTTCGTTAGATCTAAAGGTGAGGTTGCTCGTTTTATGCAACTAAACAATAAAAGCATCTGTAGCGGAAATGTTTTTATACGTTCTCTACATGATGACGATAAGATCGATATAGATTTAAATGTTGATCGAATAGCTCCTCACATTGCGACGACTTTTGCTAAACTTCAACCCAAAGGAGTACCTAAGAATGTCCAACAAATAGTCTATGAGATTGTTCGTACGGCAATAGAAAACAATATAGGTACCAGCTCTATACTTCGAACTAAAGTCATTGGAGCGAGTTACGAGGTATTACGGCGTTCGGGATCTCATATAGCTCTTATCGACGTTATTAAACGATGTGGTACGCATAAGGGTTCGATCACGCGTTTTATCAACGAGTTGATTGTTTACGATTCCCACTTTGAGCCCGTCTATATGAGACACGGTCTAACTAATGATAAAGTTTAATTCGTACTTTTTCCACCAACCGAAGATTAAACAACTCGTTTCCTATTCAACCAAAACGGCCGTCGATAGATACCCATTTAAGAATTTAGTTTAAGACCACAACATGAAAGCAGTCGTATGTTAATTAGTGGCTGACGAAATCGAGACAGAAATCTGCATACGAACCAGACATTCCGAAAGGTCCATAAAATTCCGATCCGACCCTCTTTTTTTATTTTTAAGATTTTTTATTTTTTAGGTCTCTTAGGAATTTTTTTGATTTTTTTGGAATTTAGGGTCCAATTGGAATTTATAGACCTTTTGGAATTTCGCCCACGCCGATGACGTGGTGTGGTAGACAGAAATTTACATATAAACCAAAACAACACGGTAATTTATACGAATTAAGAGCAGTTGTTTTTATCAAAGTTAAAATGAAATCCATGCTGGTTTCTTTCGAAGGAGATATTTATTCTTACCCCACTAGACTGCCAAGTTTTGCTCTCATCTCCTTTCGGATTTCGGATCGAAGTTCTTCTACGTTGTTTAATCCACCTTCTTGCCTGTTTTTTTGCCGTATTTCTAGTTTAAGCGTCTCATATTTCCTTTTCTCATCAATAACGCTTCCGAACTCGGCTTCTGAAATGTTACAATCGGCTAGAGCTTTTGAGACTTTGACTTCCACGGAATTCGCCTTAGCTTTTGCTAACATAACAGTCTTTTCATGCTTCGAGACGCGAACGCCAAGTTTCTTACTAACAACAGCCATCGAAGCCGATATGACGGCACACAGGAACCCCGCTGATCCTAAGGAAATACCCACAGGTATCCCAATCCCCGTAAATGATGAACCTAGTGCAGAAGCTGATAAAACGCCACTCAGGCTACCTGTGGCCACAGCAATCCCATGAACGATACCACGCGCTCGAGCATATTTTTTGCGAACAACTTCGTAGTGCTTTGCTTGTTGTTCTAGCTCAGCAAGCGTATCACAGACTTTTTGCAGTCTAAAACTCGATCCATTTATATCGCTAAGTTCCTTTATAGCTCCCGATGGATAGATACCTGGTGCTGTTGGAAACGGTTGAATCGAATCACCATCCATTGTATATACGTATGATTTACTCAAGCTTCAATACGAAACGTAGAGGCTGCTTGTTGAAGCCTATGAGATTGCCTTGCTCATCGCAAACTGTGAGGCGAATGTAGTTCCGTATCGTTCCTAAGGCTCGAATGGGTATGAGGGTTGGTGGAAAGTAAGTTGTTTCACCAAAAACGTGCGATGTCGTTTTAAAAGTATGTAGGATTTTAGATGGCTTCCCATCAAGAAGTGAGAAATCTGAATCCACCACATCACAGTAGATATATATGTGATTAATATATTTTGGCACCAGGGGGTATTTTCCCACATTGATAGTCACATAGCCTGTTGGACCCCCACCTACTTTGATACCAAGCAAATCGCAGATATTCTTAGTTAACTGGATTGGTTTCTTAACATCGAAAATATAGTATTTCCTAAATGTGTTGTTTATGAATTCCAATAAACCAGCATCAACCGCGGGATCGAATTGGGTCATCAAGCTTCCTATACTATAATGCCCCGCCTTAATTTCGTGTGGAAACATCACACCATCGACACCCCACTTAAAGCTCCCTTTCTCTGCTAGGTTCCACCAATTGTGACTAAGAGTGACCTCAACTAGCGAAATATTATCGATAAGAATAGGGTTATCGAAGTAGACAGTATGGTCAGCCGTAGGACATGTGACATTTAAGATAACCATTATATATTAAAGGTATAAACTATGGATATGTATAGCTTCAATAGTTACGATGCCTTTTGTTGTGTCAGACGAAGATGATGGTCTATCTGCAGAGGACATAGCAGAGATTGCTAGGAGTGGACCAAGACTGTCGAAATCTGAGCAGATAGCGCTCCTTGCCGATGAAAATAAGAAGGTCGCAACGTTGAATGTCGATCTATTAGCGAAGTTTAAGAAACAATATCCACATGCAGATTTTCACCAGTTCTATGTATCAACGGATATAGACGGGCCTGGCAAATATTCAACTAGTATTTGGTTTCGAGATGGGAACCATGGTTATGTGGTTTATGGCGATGATGTCTCTAAGCTACCTACCACCATTCAAAAACACATCGATAACGCATTGTGGGATGTGCATGATGGTTTTCCACGTACGTTAACACTAGATAAAAGTGTGAAATATCCTATTACGGCGGTCCCACCTACTGAAAAAGCACAAGATATCGATTTAACTAATCTATGGATATATGTCACACCTACGAAAAAGTTCAAAGCAGGCGTTCCGAACATATTCAAAGAGACTGTCGTAAAGCATATGACAGCAAAGGAGTCCCACCATTGGTTATCAGGTCCAGATTTCAAATATTGGCCTCAACGATTGAATTTTGCAACGTGGTGTGCAACTTCTGGATGTGGAGTGTCATTATTTGATCCTATTTTCAAAACGTATCCACCCATCATTCAAGGGTTCCTACAATTTCACGTTTATTTCACAATACGAAGAATTCTATATGAACTTGGTGGACCTCTACCTGGTGACTCTTCTTTCAAGCAAATTGATAACCTCTATAGCAAAGCAGCACTTGAGACTTTGTGCATCGAATTTGGTTTATCTCGAACACCAGACTTCAGATGGCGTGGAGGTCGTAATAAAGGATTAGGTGACATATTCGTTTACTTCCCCAGGTACGGCGATAAGAACGAGTATGAGTTAAGGTCGAGTGCCCCAGACATGTACACATGGACACAAAAGGACCCATTCTATATATTCAAAGATGAGGGCGGTAAGTTAGCTAATTCCAATATGATTCACTTTATTAGGGGTGACGAGACTAATGGAAAACAATACAATTGGTTTACGCCACCAATCGGTAAGGGATTAACGGATGCTGGATTAGGTAGATTGAATCGATCTGTCGAAGCTTTCGCGTATTGCATTCTAGGTGCTCAAGTTAATATGCTTACACCAATCATTGGTAGTTATGGCACCAAACTAGAGTTCAAAGTTTTGCTTGAAGCCACGATTATTGAAAACAACTTAGTGAAAGGCGTAAAAAACTATCAGGTTGCAATAGATGGTACGAATAAGAAGTTAGATCTGGCAATAGCTATAGGAGTATGGCTATTACCAAGCAATCTATTGTTCGATACTCAAAAGATTAGTGGCTTCAATAACGCATTCAAGATAGCTACGAAAGATATGATAATGGGATCAAACTCAATCAACGATGAGCAAACTAAACTCCCACCACCAGATATGGAAGGACAAATACGAAAGAAACAATTACCACATAGTACGTATCAACAAGTTCCATATAGCGTAAAGAAACAAGTTCCACATAGCGTAAAGCAACGAGTTCCACAACATGAGATCAATCTAGCGATAGTATCTATTGCAGGAGCTGGAATTGCGTGGGCGTTATTTCGTTAACGTCGTTTGTATTGCTCTATTGTGATCACCACTATAGCTACGATGAATAACCAAACGTTCTCTGCTAATACTCCTAGAGCTTTACCGGCCATAGTAAATATGAAATTCGCAATCGATCCAATCATTCCAGGTAGTATCTGTCCAAGTTTCTTTCCCATTTCCTTTAACAAATCACCTACCGTTTTTAACCCCTTCTTTACTGTATCTGCCACTTTGTCGATACCATCTTTTACTGGTTTCGGTACGGCTTTCGATAATTGGGAAACTATTACACTAACGATAGCACCAATAGCAGTTACCACCGCAAGAACGGTCATTCCATACTTTCTGAAAATGTATTTAACCCTCTCACGTAGCGACGTACGTTCTAGTATAGCTTCTTCTTGACGTTCAAGTAATTCTCTTGCCCTACGGATAGACATTAACTCTTTATTAGCTATTTCTTTCTGAGCGTCGGTAGATTCGGAGTCTCTAAGAATAGATTCGTTATTTACTTCCCGCTCGGCGAGTTGTCGTTCTGCAAATAATACTTCATTGGTAGCTTCTTCATTATTTGGACCTAAAGCATCTTTGAGATCTTTCCTCATCTTCACACGTAATTTCTTATTTTTCTCATTACCGGCGAATAGACGCGTATAGTCTTCGTTGCTTCCAAGTTCGCGAACGTTGAGTTGTCCATTATTTAAGTAGATTTCGATGTTATGCCGAATACCCGCATCCGGATAATGCTCTTTTACATCATCAACCAGCCTTTCCTTTACCGAATCTGAAAAGGTTTGTTCGAATGTGAATCCTCGAAGTGGGTCATCACCATGCAAAACATCCATGGTAATTGTCTCACTACCTCCAGCTTCATCTTGAATGTCACTCAATAAGTAAGCCACGTATCTCTCATTTGCTTCTCGTTCTCGTTGTCGGTCTTCTTCATCTCGTTGTCGTTGTCGTTCTTCATCTCGTTCTTCGTATCTGTCGGTATTATCCTCAGGTCTCACATCAACGTCGACCCTATCTTCCATATTGAACATAACTATATATCATGGTATATTCAACATGATATCGTCGAAGTTAATTCCTAAGGAAGCACTAAGAGTGCAACTCGCACTCAAAGCTCAACGAACCTTATATAGAAAAACGTTCACTCCATCATCTGCTAATCCAGGTGAGACGCTCTATGTGGAAGTTCCAACGATGGGGGAAGATATCGTATTAGTACCTGGTAGTTTAGCATTATTGGGTGATATCGTATTGTCTGGTGGACATGCTAATAATCGAGTCGTTGCAAATGTTGGACGTTGCTTAGTTATACATCGAGTTTGTAAGATAGGAGCTGAAATAGTAGAAGACATTGCTCGATCGGATCTATTACAAACATATTCCGATATCTATCTATCTACACAAGAGAGAGAATCGAGAGTACAACAAGGTATCCAATCAGATAACACAAATAAGCTACGATCTAAGGCTGGTGATGCAGGTACTTCAGATGTTGGTGAGAATGCATTGTTAGCTGCATATGGTTCAAAATATAGAATTCCGTTAGACGTTGATATTCTTACACAACATGGAGTTCTATATCCACATGCATTAGAAGACACTATTTCATTCGAATTAACTCTAGCCCACTCTATCGATATAATCGTTGGATCAGATTCGACAAAGATAGGTACGTACAAGCTTACCAACATCCAGTTAGAATACGAAGCAATCAAGAATGAAACGCTAGCTAGGAAAGCATTTCGCGCATATGAAAATGGTACTGCATTCCTATACGATCACGCAGTTCACTTCAAGTTAGTACCTATCGCTAAGGCATCAGATACTTTGATATCTCAGAATATAAATGTTCCACGCCGATCATTCGCTGGATTACTCTTTCTATTCGTAGATCCTCACACCGCCGGTTCACGAGATAGCGAAGCATTCGTAAATCCTGATATTTCAAAGATAGAGATAGACGTAAATGGAGTTCCAAATAGATTCTTTCCAGGAGGTATGTTAACACCAGATTTTTGGGAGTCCGCAAAAGGATGGTTTGCCACATCCAATACTTCCATGACTCCTACCAAATTTTACAATAACAGATTTGCCATCCTAGTCGATTGTCGTACAGCAAAAGATTCCTCTGCTCATGGTGATGGAATGGCACAAACTGGTGGTGGAAAAGATATCGATATTCGTATACATAGAACTTTAAAAGGAAGTGGAAACGTAAACATGCATATCTATGTCCTTGCTGATGCTCAGCTCAAGATATTGAACAGATCTTTAGATAGTATAACATACTGATGGATTCCCTCGTAGAACACATTCCATTCAACACACTTATAGTAGGTCCAACGAATTGTGGAAAGACTGCATTTCTCATAGAACAACTTCGTGGACCATTTCGTGGTAAGTTCGATTATATAGTATTAATTTGTCCTACGTATGCCCACAACAAAACATATCATGGATTTGCTAATCGAGATCCGCATTTTTATGTCATATCACCATCTCAGGATGCTATCGATACCACATTAAATATTTGTGCAACCTTTTGGTCAGGTACCAATACATTATTGATTCTAGATGATTGTGCCGCATCAAAAGATGTAAAACGAAGAACTGACAAACTAGTAGATTTAGCATTCTCTGCTCGACATATAGGACTATCTATTTGGGTACTATCCCAACAATTAACGAGTATATGTAAACCTTTTCGTGAGAACGTAGCTATCGTAGTAGCATTTCATACGGCATCAGTTATAGATGGTAAAAAGATATTTGAAGATTACGGAGACTCACAAGAATGTAATAAATTACGAATGATACTTCGATCTCATAAGTTTGCTCGCATATGTTTCTGTTTGCGACATCCTTTTGCAGTAGTGTTAGAGATACCCGCACCTATAACATATTATCATGGATGAATACACCAAAGAACTGGAAGGCGAGGATTTAACAGGTCCACCAACCAAATTGGAATTTTCAACCGAATTGGAGGATATCGAAGAATGGCGGGAAGAACTTAAGACCTTAGCTGTATTAGGTAAAACGAAAGAATGTCTAGGACAGAATTTCTCCCTAACAGATATAACTAAACTATCTGAGAAGGACGTAAAACGTTTACATAGTAGATACCAGGCCGTAGTAGCAAATCAAATAACAGTACACTTAGTAGATGGTGTACTACGTCAAGTTACTCGCGCAGTCTCATACGTAGCTACACTAGACAACCAACAAGCACTGTTTAAGGATCTACAAGAAAGCCAATTAGCCCGCCATCAGATATCTATGGCGGCTGGTCGATTAGCACTTAAACACGGTCGATTTGTAGCTCTAGCTAGTGTCTTGTTCAATGTAGCTGATCACATAGTCATTCCTGGTACACCTATTGAACCTTCGCAAGTAACTACTATATCAAATCAAGATGGAACAAACGGATCAGATAACTGCGAATCCACCAACGACTGCACCAACTAAAGTAAAAGATCCAAAGAGGGTTGCTGCTGGGAAAGCATTAGCACTAAGTAATAAACTTGCTAGAGAGGCTCAAAAGAGAGAGATTACACGTGAAAGTGAATTACCTAAAGAAATCAACGTAGATGAAAGTTGGATGAAAAATGTGTCTATCAATACTACTATCGCAGTTATTGGTACGGGTGCTGCATTAGCTGGCGTATACTATCAATACAGAAGATATAGAGATGACACTTCTAACAACGTTAGTACGATACGACCCGCGAGTCCTGTAAAGACTACGGTACCAGATATGGAGTAACAATTAAAGACTATAGATATACGATATATATTAGGATGGATAAGGAATTGATGAAAACAGCGACCGATGCTGCTATGATAACTGGAATAGCTACTGGTATTGGTTGGATCGTAAAAAAGGCTACCAAGGAATCTATGCTTAGTGATCCTTCTATTTCTATCATAAATTACGTGAAGTGGACTGCTGTAATAGCTGGTAGCATATATGCAAAACAATATCTCGAGAAACAAAAGGCCAAACCATAATGGCTGCAGCTGGCGCAATGATGCTATTCACGGCGATTGTAAACGCAGCGGCATTCACTGGTGGTGGAGTGCTTGCTAGGATGTTTGGTGGAAAAGATGAAACTGCTAATATAGAACGAGAGAGACATGATAGGGCAATGGAAAAATTCGATGCTGCTAGGGAGGCATATATCGAAGAACGTCAAAAATTGTCCGATTGGACGCGCAAACATGAAGTCGCCGAACGCGATGCTCATAATAACCAACTCGATATCAACCGAGCTTTCGTGCGCTCCCATAAGTTACGTCAGGCGCTTAAACGACTCGAAGCAATGAAAGAACCTCGTTTATCCGACTACTATCAACCCTCAAGCAATCAGAAGACTGGTGAGTTGATTTTCGTTGGTGGTGGAACGCTAGCTGCTGGATATGCTATTAGTCGATATGCTTTTTAAAAAAACGAGATTTTTTACGATTGGCGAGATACTAAGAAAAAAAAGAATAAGAACTAGTTGGTTAGATAAGTTCTTATTCTTTTTTTTCTTTTTTCTTGTTAAAGGTTAGAATACATAGATATATAATGGATGCTAAACTTGCGAATATCTTCTATGGTCCTATGGGCTATTGGAAAGGTTATGCTGCAATTGGTAAGTTATCGGTGGCTGCAAAGGTATCGGAAGATGTAGCTAAGGGTTGGTTAGAGAAACAAGCCATGTGGCAAATATATCTATTACCACCACACTATATTCCACGACCACATTGGACTGTATCGAAACCTAATGAAGTTCATCAAGCTGATTTGATCTTTCTACCTCACGATCGACCTGGACGTGGAAGGAAACTATATAAGTATGCTTTGGTGGTAATCGATGTAGCTTCTAGATATAAAGAGGCTGAACCTTTAGCATCGAAAGATAGTGGTGAAGTGTCTGCAGCATTTGATCGGATCTACAAACGTAGTCCACTAGAATGGCCAAAAACATTGCAAGTCGATCCTGGTAGAGAATTCATGGGACGTATGTCTGAAACATTAGAACTACGTGGTACAAAAGTTCAACGAGGTGAAGCCGGTCATCATAGGGCACAAAGTTTTGTTGAACGAGCAAATAGAACGATAGCTGAAAGATTATTTGGATATCAATATGCAAAAGAGATGGTACTTACATCTGAAGGATCGGATGCGCGTAGTAGAGAATGGGTATTGAGGCTTCCTGATGTTATCAAGGCTATGAACAATGAAGTTACTCGACTAACAGGTAAGGAGCCTTCAAATTCTATAGAGGCACAACAAGTAAACATAAAGACTCCTACATATTCTAGAATTATTGGATTGAAAGAAAAGCGACTACCATTCGATGTTTTAGTTCGATATCTATACTCACCGGGAGAATTGGAAGGTGGAGTAAAACGAGCAACTGATCCTGTATGGAGTTTACAGACATATTATATTTCTCGAAGTGTGGTATCATCAAATCAACCTGTTCTATACTATTTAGGAAAAGATGCACCAAAGCGAGGGTTCGTTCGTGAAGAGATACAAGTGATACCACCAGATAGAGAACTACCACCAAAAGGTATTCTAAGATAGAAGCAAGTCACGAATAAAGTCGTCCATATCTTCATCCTCTGTAATGATGTTTTTACGATTGTAGGATAGTGTATCGATTGCGTTCGATATTATATTGCTAATAAAATCGGCTACTTCTTCATTATCTGGAAAAAAGTCTCCATGACCGTAGGCTATTGTATCTATTCCGTTTGCTAAAATACATCTCTTACTATCGAATGGTGATAGAGATACTTTGTTCATATGTATACCATACATCTTATGACCTTCACTTCGAAGCATATTCATTCCATGTTTGAATACTTTCTTATCCATCAAGCACTCTTTATATTGTTCATGACGAATACGATGTTTCACTACTGCCTTCTTGGTACCTTTAGCTTTACGAATCTCATCGCCATCTACTCTCAATATAGAATAGAGCTTAGATCGTAGTCCAACATATTCGACTATAGGAATACCTCCACATTCATCTTTCATTTTACCAAGTACTTTCTTGTTGTTGATACTATACAGCGGATGGTCTTTGCTGTAGTTACTAGTATCATATAGATGTTTATGAATTGCCATATCTGCATAGATATCTTCAGTTTTAAAGTGTAGTAATAGACTGTCGGTATCGGTATAAAGTAGATTACATCATTGCCCATATTGCTTCTTGATCTCGTTGTAGTAGAAGTCATACATCAGATGCTTTGATAGATCTAGAATTGACATTCCAACATATATGGGGCGGTTCAGCAATAGCTTACTTTTGTAGTTATGTACCGCGGCAAGATCATCATCAAAAATTGTGGATCGAGCATAACTAGGTTTATTCAATAGACGTTGTAGTTTGTTTCCTTCTGATGCACGCACTAATTGGATATCTACACGCTTACGTAGATTCTCCATTGTTTTTCCAAATACGCTATTGTTCATCAATTTGTATAGATCCTGCTTGAAGGTGCTCTTCGCTTGTTTTCGTAACTCAGTATTCATTTGTATATATGGTTCCATCCATGGTGATTGGTCAAACCGTAGTGCCTTATGGATCTTTATCAAACGCATACCAAGAGATAGATACAATTGTAGGTTACGGTAGTGGAGCACATATCGTTCTTTGTTATATAGATTAGGTACAAGTTTTTCTACTTTCAAAGATCCATTACCTTTATATAGTTCCTCAAATAGATCGGTCTGATACTCTGAGAACAAATCTTTATTCACCTGAATTCTCTCGGGAGCTAGTGGATAGTCGTTGTGCGTATCGTGAAGTTCTCGAGGATATTCGAGATCAACTTCAAGGATATAACCCTTATCTGAATCTATTGCGTGATTGGCTATTTGTTCTTCTGTTGGTGTATACCACTCAAATCCTCCTGTTGGTAAATATTGGCTCATGGCCGATCCATATAAGTTATTCGCGTCTAGATATAATATGTGGCTATTTGGTTTTTCTGGATCGAAATCCTGTACGTTTTTATTATTCGCTTTGGCATAACGTTGTGATACCATGGATATACCACCACGTAGACCTCTCTCGATGAATAGATACATGTCATAGTCAGTTAATAGTTCGAGTTTCACTCCAGTTATCTTTAATAAAGCGTCCCATGAAAGTCCTGGACTCGTATAATAATGTGCAGGATCTAATCCATAGTTTTGCATACATGTTGTACGAAAGTCCTCGAACACATCTGCTAGAAGAAGTACATCAGTTTGTAGATAAAGATCATGATAATCACCTAATGTCTTACAATCAAATACATTCCAAACTCTTATTGCATGTTCGTAATCTTCATCGGATATGTCCTCTAGAGTTAGTTTACTATAGAACGCATCTTTAGGTGGTAGAGAAGTCTCTGCAAATCTATCCCACGCATCCATGTACTCATATGGATATACTCCTTTACGAGTTAATAGATTGGCTTTCTCTTGATTAGATGTATATTTTACAATTTGTTGAAATGTGTCTGATTCTGAACTCGATACCAACGTACTAAGAGATGATGGTAGAAATTGAAAGCTATCAATGAATCGTAGGTTACCAAGTGAGAATGAAATATATTTCTCCATATTGTTTGGAATACAAGATATCTTACCTAATGTTATGGATATGGATTGCATTATTAGGTGAGCATCATATCCACGAAGATTATGGAATACGACTGGGATGGTAGGAAAAGCACGTAATTTTAGATTACAGGTATTGTGTGCGGCACCTCTAAACTCGCCTGTGATGTGGCAATGATCACGTACTTTATCACCAACCAATGGCTTCTGACAGATATGACAAATTGTTGCGCTATTATAAGCCTTATAGTTTTCCCATGACATGCATAGTGGTTTAGCTTTTTGGGCTTTGATCTTCGCCTCTTCCTTTTGCATACATTGTAGAAAACGTTCGATAGTATCCCTACCTCTATATAGTACTGGTGGTTCACTATAACCATCAGAACGTACAACTATATAGCAAAATCCACATGGAATATGTTCTTCCGTTTTAAGCGTGTTGCTCTTCTTTGAGTCTTGAGCAAGTCCTTCGATCTTAGTGGTTAATGCCTCGAAATCTGCATAGATAATATAGGTTACTTTGAGCTGCTTGTGTATATTCTGAAACGAAACTTTGTCGTTCTTATTGGTAGGCATTTCAATGCGTATGGCTCTGTCATCGGTACCGTTACACTCTGTAATGTGCTTCGTAAGAAGAGCTTCATTGGAATATCCATGTAGACATCGTTCACAGAAGTGTTTCCTATGTTCGTACTTTGTCTGATCGAATAGGAGTTTGTTGAAGTCCTTTATCCAGCAATAGTGTTGTTTACCGCTCTTTGGGTCTTCTATTAGTAGTAGATGTATATACTTCGAAAAAGTCTTCTTTGAGATATGATATATGATTAAGCACTTTTCCTTTGGGTCCCAACCATATACATTAATAGAAATGTTGTTTTGCTTCTCCAAAAGTGGTATTTGTGAGATTGGTGTTGGTGAGTCAACCCCATTGGATTTCACCATATCTATTCGATACTTCGATGTCCTTTGAGGATTTGTTTTAACTGGAAACATTGCTGCACATATCGACCAAAGTGCACAGTGATCGTCTTTGTTGTTTACATTGATCACAGCTTTCTTATTCGCTATTTCTTCAGGTAGTGGTAAATATGAACCTCCGCGTAGTGGTTGATATTGAGCGATGTTTAACCATAGAATATTGACTCTATCTATGACCCAATTCGATCCGCGACTGATCCACTTCTCAATTTGGTTGTATATCTGAGCATGTGCTTCTACTATTACCTCACGGATACCAGCATCATTGATCAAAACAGATTGTTTGCTATAAAATGTAGCTGTCTCGTATACGTAACCATCAGGTTTATCAAGTGCGAAAGTTATGTTTAAAGCTAATTGGGCCTTAAAGGTATTGTGGTTTTGTAGTTCTTCCTTAAACTTTTCGGTAGTTTGTTTACGTACATCAGCAAGGAAAACGGCTGGATCCGCTCCCATAGGATTATCATCAGGAATATCCATCTTCCATCCACGTAAGTAGTTCTTTAAATGACGTACTCGAACAAATGTTAGTGTATGCTCAGCCATGATATAATACCTTATTAACAACACTCCTCTAATAGGGTGTTAGAATACAATAAATTCACTATAAACCAAGTGTTCGAATAAATGTTAACATATGCAGTACCATGGATGGATATACTGTAAACTAATCATTCCTTTAATAGGCGTTAAAATGTAAAAATACAATGAACAAAATAGTACGACAAAACTGCTCCAATCCGGAAAAAGCTGTAGAAACCGATCATTTAATATAATGTATAAATACAATAAATGAACTATAGTAGTATAAATAATAGTGTGTTTTGGCGCACATTCCTGAAATTCCTCAAATTCCTTAGCCCAATTAGTAAAATTGTTGCATTTTCGTTGTTTTTTTCATCTAATGGACCCGAACGAAGTGAGGGCCGAACGAAGTGAGGATAGTCCATTAGATGAAAAAACAACGAAAATGCAACAATTTTACTAATTGGTCTTAGGAATTTGAGGAATTTCAGGAATGTGTGCCAGAACCGCTAGTTACTATACTACTCATTGCCTTTTTTTGTCTGGGTTTAAATATCATGAATTTTGTCTTTGTTAAATTCAATGAGAGTTTATTTGCCTTGAACCAATCTGATAATTTGTTTATTTCAGCATTCAGAGTATTGATCAGGTAACAGGGTCTTTGTGAGAGAAAAATATATTTGTGTCATCAGCAAATAGAATAAGCTCTAATACATTAGAAACATTATTCAAGTCATTGATATACAATAAAAAAAATAAAGGACCAAGAATTGAGCTGTGAGGTACCCCACAGCAAATCTTTTTAGGAGAAGAGCAGTGCTCATTAAACTGAACGAATTGTGTTCTGTTGGAAAAGTAACTTTTAATCCAATCTAATGCTATGCCACGAATCCCGTAATGTTCAAGTTTGTCAAAAAGAATGCTGTGGTTAACAGTGTCGAAGGCTTTTGATAAATCTAGAAAAATTCCAACAGCAATTTCTTTACGATCAATTGCAGATGAAATTTTATCATATATGTCGATCAAAGCAAGCGCTGTAGAGTGATTTTTTTCTGAAACCGAACTGATTATCATTTAAAATATTACATTTATTAATGTATATCAATAGGCGGTTATAAATTACTCTTTCCAAAAATTTAGAGAAGCTTGGTAGAATTGAGACTGGTCTATAATTGGTGAACAAATCTTGTTTATCAGCTTTAAACAGAGGAATCACGCGAGCAATTTTCATTTCATCAGGAACAATACCATGACTAATGGATAAATTGATAATGTGAGTCAAGGGTTCAGAAATAATATCAATAGATTGTTTTATTATAGACATAGGTATGTTGTCATACCCAGAGGCTTTTCCTGGTTTAAAGCTGTTGGCAATTTCTATCATCTCTTCTTTGGTTGTTGGATTAAAAAACACTGAACTCGAAAAAAAGCCGGAAACAAAATTCTGATGGGACATGGCTGAAGGTTCTATTTTTTTAGCTAAGTTAGGCCCAATATTAGTGAAATAATTACAAAATCTATTAGCAATTTCAACAGGGTCAGAAATTTCATGGTCGTCAACTTTAAACGTCGAGGTTAATTTAGGCTTCGACCTTTTTTTGTTGATAACTTCATTAAGAATCCTCCAGGTGGCTTTAATGTTTGACTTATTGTCTTCTAATATTTTTTCGTAATACAGGCGTTTAGCAATTCTCAGAGAATGATTTAATTTGTTTTAGTAATCTTTATAAGACAGTTCGTGATTAGGAGTTGGAAAACGCAGGTATTTTTATATAACTTGTTTTTTCTTTTTATGGACTTAAGGAGGCCTTTTGATAACCATGGCTTACCAAGGAGGCGGCGTTTTGCCTTTATTCTTCGTAACGGAAAGCACGCGTTATAAGTAGAAGTGTATTCTTTTAAGAAGCTATTGTATGCTTTCTTAGGGTCATTATACGCGTCAAGTTGAGACCAATTAATTGTTTCTAACTTATCTTTAAAATTAGCTAAGTTGTTTTGGCTTTTGTCACGAACAAGAATATAATCATTTGGGTTATGATACAGCGTGTCATCGGAACAAATCGAAAAAACCGGTAAATGGTCGGAAATGTCAGAAAACAATAGACCGTTTCTTGAGTGATTATGAAAATGGTTCGTAAATATGTTATCAATTAGCGTTGCCGTATGAGATGTTATTCTAGAAGGACGGGTAATCAACGGAAGAAACATACTGGAGTACATTCCATCTAAGAATTCGCCGGTAGGTGCATGACATTGATAGTTCATTAGGTTCAAATTGAAATCTCCCATTAAGTAACATATTTTGTTTTCTTTAGAAATCTATCCAATCATGTCATTGAATTTTTTCAAAAATTCATTCACATTCTGGTTTGGTGGTCTATAGATGACGCCAACAACTATGTTTTTCCCCTGGGGTCTACTGATCTCAACGAATAAAGATTCCACAGTCTCAAAATCATCAAAGCTTAAATCAACACGAATTTTAGATTCAAATTCATCTGATAAATACAAACCGACACCACCACCAGATCTGTTTGATCGATAGCTATGATGAAAATAAAAACCTTCAATATTGACTGAATGAGAGGAATCTTGCAGCCAGGTTTCAGTAATCCCAATAACTGAAAACTTAGTATCTAAATTAGCCAATACATCTGTGAAATTATCTAAGTGAGATTCTAGGCTGCGAATATTTAAATGCAAGAGAGAAAATTGTTTACCATAATGGGCTTCATTTTTTAACATATCGTTAAACTCCTCAATAAAGTAATCGCATTGATTAGAATCATTATAAAAATGTGTATCTGGATCTAGGTCACCGGAAAGTGTTATGTGCTGGTTTGTATTTGAGAATAAAGGATTATAGTGCAAACTGGACAATCTATCAGAGTTGAAGTGAATAAGACCATGTTGCAGTTCATAGATTACAATGTTAAATTCATTATCATCTAAGTCATTAAAAGGTAAATTTGAAAGTGAATTCATGATAACTTATCTGCGTTCGGCACTGGTTAGCCGATTTCTTATTACAAGTTTATCCAACACAAAGTAGGCGATTTTTCCAGCTTTCTTGGCATCCTTCAGTTTAGTCATCTGGCTTTTTCTCTTCGCAATGGTTTCGCTACTTAGGTCTTCGTTGATGAATAAATCTTCAGGCTTAATTTTCCTGGCGCTCCTTAAGATCGACTCTTTTTGCTTCCAGTCTCGTAGACGACAAACGATGGTTCTATGGCTAGGACGTCTAGGCCGGTCCTCAGATGAAGAGTAGGCGCCCCTCACTGCACGTTTGCCCACACGATGGGCACGTTCAATGTCAACGTCAAAACTGAGTTTCAGCTTTTCTTTCAGAACCTGTTTCACTTTTGCTTCAGAGTCGTCCCATGTTTCGCCATCCTCCTCAGGGATACCAACAACACGAATGTTGTTCCTTCTACTTTGATTTTCCATGTATTCTATCTTATCTTTTTGGTAATCAAGATAATTTTGAATATTTCCGAGTTCTTGTTCGACCTCCTCTATTTGGTCCTTTGCCGGTTTCATGTCATCGATGTCCTTTTGCGTATATTGAAGGCTTGCTCTTATGTCGCTCACCGTCTTCACAAGGTCGTCGACTCTTGCATTGCATGAAGCCAACACCGAGTCGAAAAGTCCTCTGAATATTCGTTCCTGGATCTGCATCATTTCCTTTAGGGTTGCGAAAGTGACAAACCCGTCCTCGCTCGGCTCGGTCTCAAGCGATGCAGAAGAAGCTTTTGAAGTACGTCGCGTCTCAGGCATGATTTTGTTGAAATGGTTTGAGAAAATACTCTATTAGATGATCTCTAGTTGCGTTATACTAAATACTAGCTATATGTTAGCTTTTAGAGATAAATATTTAAGTTCTCTTAGAGAGAGAAAAAACGTGACCGTCCGCCATAGTTAATATATTCTAATATATTCGGCTATGAAAATATATCTTAAACCACGATTTAGCGGGTCGACGTTTGATTTCGGCTGTGTCTTCTCTGACGTGCACGCTGATCTAGTTCCAGTATTATTTGTATATTAAGGAACTGGAATCTCCAGTAACACAAGAGTAAAAGTTGGAGTAATTGATGTGCGAAAATTATATTTTGCAAAGCTGAGAAGGTGACGATAAAAGCAATGATATTTCTTGCAACACAACTAGTTGGTAAAACTGTAAACATTAAAAGTTTTCGCGCCAAGAATAGGTTATTTCATTTTAATGGACGTTTGTGGTTTGCAAATGTTTGTCGAATTTTAAGTGTTCGACACAGCCGAAATCAAACGTCGACCCGCTAAATCGTGGTTCAAGATATATTTTCACAGCCGAATTATTCCTGAGGGTTACTCTTACCGCCAGTTGAAAATGGGACGCACTTCGATCTCCTATTAGCAATCAAAACTTATCCTGTTCTTATAGAGGGAAACACAATGTTTAGAAATTGTGTTCCCCCAGAAAAAGGTTTCGCGATTGGACTCTATCGATTAGCACACGGCGGTTCCTATAAAAATGCGGGCGTTGCAATCAAATATATCGAAAGAACAAGTACCGCTTTCGAAGCATGTTGCGATGTTGTAAATGCGTTGTTTGAACTCAGGAACGAATACATTAAATTCCCAGGGACTGTGGCAGAAACAGAGCTCTACCAAATATCGCTGGAGCAATTGACGGCACACATTAAAAAAATATTTGAGCTGCAAAGGAGAGACAGTTGGCTACTTTAGCCGCTATCAACAGCACGATGTCGTAGTACAGGCGATTGTCAATGGCAGAAAGTGTTCCCATATATCCTCCAAATAAGGGTGCATTTTGTAGTTGCCCTTGTGAGAGCTCAGAATCTTTCAAATATTGCTCAACAAAGCGCTCTCTCTCCATGCATGATGGCGGTAAATGAATGTTCGCGGCGCGGCCTTTCAGGATTGCTGAGTTCAAAAACGGAGCTAAAATTCATGAAAAAAATAGGTGAGAATTGACAAATCTGTCACTATGTTTCCTGACAATATTTTGTTGGCTCTGAGGCAGTTTGACGGCGCCTTTGAAAATTGGTAGCGCTCGGCACACTTTGGTGGCACTCAAAAGTACTTTTCGCACTTGTCAGAGGCCAGTGCTGACATATTGTTTGCAAAATAAATAAAAATTCACCAAGTGCGAACAGGGCTTTAAAAGTCAGAACTATATACAGCGATCGGCTGACTCCCCTCTTTGGAGAAAAACTCTTGTTTTGGAGTTCTTGTTTTGTTTCACCAATTTCAATGCTCTGACAATCGGCTCAATTTTAAAATCCCTTCCCGTTTGCACTTGAAATCAAAAGCAAATACTAAATGAGCACTCAGTTGTTTTAGTACCTTCTTTAATCTCTCCAACCACCAGGTTTTTTTCGCACAAAACACACCAAGCGAATTCTTACGCTGCATTTTTCTTCACCACGTTTTCCTGCACCCACCTCCAATTGCATGCTGGGTAATGTACAAAACTTCGACAGGGGATCCCCATCTGCGACTCCTGTGTGACAAAAACACATCATAATAGGTAAATTAGCAGGGGGAAAGATTATCAACTGCAGAATTTAAAGGATTTCATTGAATAATTTTTGATGTCTCTCAAAATACAAACGCAATAGGAAAACACAGTGAAACTCATTACAAAGCGTATTAAAATCAAGCCAAGTACTTTTCAGTCGTCCTCAGCCTTGATGATGGCGTCTGGCTCTCTTACAGTGGCTCATTTGTATAAAATTAGAGTAGGTTTCATTCAAAACCCTACAGGAGAAGCCAAACCTGCGAAGGCCCCGTAGAATTCTTCCGAATGGTATTGTAGGGAAAGCTTGAGCCCTTGGCTTAAAAGGTCATCAGTATTTAATTACCCCGGGTTAGCCAAGCTTGAACTGAGGGGGGAAGGTTGATTTAGTACTCAGGATTTCACCAATTGAGCCCAACACGTCCATTAGTCAAAATTTACCATTTCGATTTGCCACTTTTTCAGTGTCAATAGGTTAATCAGTGTTAGAACTATCCGAAATAGTAAACATTATTACCAAATGGGCAAGATAAACCACAAAATGTTACGAGAGTTTACCCGTAAAATCCTGTCCGCCATTACTGGAAGCCGTTCTCATTATTCAGCGGAAGTGATGTCATACACGTAACGCGACGACAACAAAGCGCGAAAAGGTGTGCATACAAAAGTAGCCAACCTCGCAAATATAAATATAAATTTCTTCTTGCATGTGTACGTGAAGACGTTTTTAGTATAAATATGCCTCCAAGGCGTTGTGTTGTGCAGGCGAGCGTTGAGTGTATGCCATCACTTCCGCTGAATAACCCTTTGTGTAAAGCTGAACAAAGGGAACGGCCTCCAGTAATGGCGGACGTTTATATTCAATATTCGGAGTTAAAAAAAGTATGACTTCCTGTCGTCGTACCGGAAAACAATTTGCACTGGTAATAATATATTAACTCTACTTTATGAATATGCAAAATCTTTGATATGTCAACATGTGATCGTAGTGGCACTTTAAGAAGGTGGACGCGAAGCACAGACCAATCACTTCTGGCTCGAAAAATAAGTGTGGACTGATTTTAACTTTATAAATAAAGGTTAGCAATTTCAGTATTAAAATGTAGTTCTTCGTTTCAGTTCCATTTCTTTTTATAAACATTGTGTTTCCTTACAAGTCTAACTTAATTATTCGGATGGAGACCTCCAATTCCGGTGAAAAACAAGTAGTTTCAGTTAAAAAACGGCTTCAAAAATTATTCTCGCGACGTAAAACGATCCAAACTCACAGTTAAAACAAACAACTGCTTTTATGTGCAATCAAGCATGATCACGACATAAATGTTACTACACGACACTGAATTTACACCGTAAAGTGTAACCCCTGAGCTTATCAACTTTGTAAGCGCTGCTGGAAGGGCTGATAACCAGGAAGTCTAATTATTCGGTCAGGGATGAAAAACGAGTTCTGAAATACGTTTATAGAAAACTGATTTAACACTGGTTGTCTAGCTATAAACTATTAACACACAGATTGGTAGTGTTTAATATAAGTTTATGCAGAAGAAAATGCGGATCTTATAACCATTAATAATTTCATGTAACTGGACTATTGGCCCTATAATCGGGGAGGAGGGCTATAACCAAAGTAAAGGGGATTAATAGCTGTTATCGTAGATGAGTACGCCGCTCCAAAGAATCAGCGGTTTCTCGATGAGCGTCAACATCAAAACGAGACTATCGGGTTGAGTGCACTAAACATTTCCTACAAATATTGAGCGACAACAACAGATATCAGTTTTATATAGTATTTTTTCGTGTTTTAGAGTCTTTTAAACTATGGTTAAACATTGTATAGCTTTTGGATGTAAGAACAGAAGTTCGAAAGCAGAATGCAAGGAGTTGTCATGGCATTTACTGCCGTTATCGAACAAGAAACTACTGGCTGAATGGCTCGTCAAAATACGTCTAGAGAATACTCCTGCTACCAAAAATGCATACGTATGTAGCCAGCATTTTGAATGCGAGTGCTTCATCAAATCACTTGGAGGGCAGAGAATTCGCTTGAAGCCGGGATCTGTTCCAACAAAGTTTGTGTTTACGTTGGAAAAGCCAAAACGGAAAAAGCCTTGTTACCGACCCAGGTACCAAGCAACGACCTCAACAACAACAAACAGAAGGACGACTTCAGCAGAGTCACTACTCTTATTGAACGTTGAAAGCACAGAAACTGGTCCTGAGAGAGATTATGAAGAACCTATACTTGAATTGGAAAGTGAAGAGTCTGCTGGGCTATCTGTAAATGAAAGGCTGGCACAAAAACTTAAGTTAAATAAGGAAGAAATGTCACGTTTACTAGAGGATTGGCAGGCAACAGAGCGTGGATTAAACAACAAAATAAAGGAACTAGAAAGACAGCTAGACGAGGAAAGAAATGCAAGAAAGGAGTTAGAAATGTTAAACAGAAAGAAAGCATTTAGTGTTGAAACTGTGAAGGACAATGACAAATTATTCAGATTTTACACAGGGTTTGAGAACTATGAAGTGTTTTCAATGGTTCTCGATTTTCTTGGAAGAGAAACAAGTACAAACCTGGACCAAGCAGAACTTTGTCTGTTGATACTGAATTTTTCATGGTGTTGTGTCGCTTGAAGGTTGGTTTACTTGAAGAAGATTTAGCTGCAAGGTTTGGGTGTTGTCAGAGTGTTGTATCCCAGACAGTCAGCACCTGGATTAAGTTCATGTATTTCAGATTTAAAGAACTTGACATCTTTCCTTCAAGAGAGATTGTAAAGTTACACATGCCTGAATGTTTTACAAAAAAGTATTCATCTACTACACTGATCATTGATGCCACTGAGATATATATAGAGAAGCCAAACAACCCAGAAGCACAGCAACTAACTTTCTCTTCTTACAAAAATACCAACACTTTGAAAGCCTTGGTTGGCATTGTACCAAAAGGGGGAATTTCGTTTGTGTCAACTCTATATGGTGGCAGTATTTCTGACAAGGAGATAACACAAAGGTGAGGACTTATAGAGAAACTGCAACATGGCGATGCCATAATGGCAGACAGAGGTTTCAACATCCAGGAGATGCTAGCAAGCAAAGGAGTAAGAGTGAATGTACCACCCTTTATGAACCAGTCAGGCCAGTTTGATGAGAAGGAACTACTGGTAACAAGACGGATTGCTACAATGAGAATCCATGTAGAAAGGGCTATGGAAAGAATTAAAAATTATCATATTTTAGACTTTATACCAGTAACATTGTGCAGAAATGGAATCATTGACATGATCTTTTTTGTTTGTGCCATGCTGTCAAACTTTCTGCCACCACTAGTGAATGGATAGTGACCTGGTAATTATCTATTCTAAATATTGAGTATATATATTAAACTTATTGGGTATGTAATTCATAATAACAATTGCATATTTTATATAACTGTCTCATACAACATTTTTAATTTCATAACAATAATAATAACAATAATAATTTCATAACATTATATTACATTCTTATATGTACAAATGATTTCAGTCATCCCTATTAATTAATTTACTCAATCTTGGAAGCCCACAAGCAACTCTAGGATATGCTAGTTCTAGAGAGATGTGGTTGTTGTAAAACTGGTCAAGATTGCTATGTTATTAAAAAGAAAGCTCTTACTTTTCTTGATATGTACAATAATCATATCATCCATGTCAGATAATACAAGATCAGTCCAGTTACATTCAGCACAAAACATTTGTAGTTGGACCTGATAATAAAATTTGTGATTATTGTTGATGACCAGACCATGTGTAGATTTCTTACAAATGTTACGCTTGCATACTGCCTCATTTAGAGTTAAACCACTTGAGAAGATCCGCTTTATCTCCACTAGTCCCCCATCTCCCTCTCCATCTGGAGAAGCTCCAAGAAAAGGGTGGCTTTGAGATATAATGAAGCCGGTCTCGTTCACTTTGCATCCCATTTTGTTTTCATAATGTTTTAAAACTTTTTTCTCATCTTCCAGGCCTTGCTTCATCATAGCACTTTGGTAATTTTTATTGTAGTGTAATATTTCTCTCATAGCTTTAGTTGGGCTTGTAGAAGGTCTGAGGATTGCTCGCTTGCACTTGGAGGCTGTAATACGGATACGTCTGTGAAGATACCATTCACAACAATTACTTTGGGTTTTTGTTACCCTTGCAATTTTTTCTCTCTCATCTTCACTGACCATAAGGTTTCTCTTGACCCTTGCTGCTCGGTCAAATATTTCAGTCAAAGAAACAGGCTGCTCCTTAATGGGAGAGATGATGTCATTTTCTTTTTGGACAAGTTTTTTTATCAGATAGTAGATAAAAGAATCCACAGTCTGGTTTCACCTTCTTGATATGATCAAGTAGTTCTTTCTTGACTTTTTGGGCATCATTATTCTTATAAGATGAACGTCTTGGATCAGTTAGAGGCTTAGCAGTGTTCCTTACTTCTCTTCTATAAATCTTTTTTGAAAAGTCAATGTCAAAAACTGATTGAGGATCAAGTTTTCTTTTTCTCGGCTGGTTCCATGTTTGAAGTCTTGAAGTGCAAGTTTCAAATTCTCTTTCACATTTCAATCGGACAAATTCTTCAAGTGCATAACAAATAGCAGCAATATGTTTACATGAGCCATGGGGACCTTTGCCTGCTGGACAAGGACAGCTAGCAAATATTATTTCTCCTTCGCAATCTCCATTCTTAAGCAATGAGAGTTTCAGTTTATACGAAGAGTGTTTCTTCATTTCAGGCAGGCAATCGCATCGAAAATGCACTTTGCCATTATCACTTGCGAGTTCAAGCTTTTGGACATGCCCATGTCGAAACAACCCAAACGCTTTATTGCTAACATTCTTGTAGTCGTTGTTGGACTCGTTGTCTTTAGCTTTTCTTTCAATAAAGTAAGAAACGATATTTTGCATGTTAAAGCCAGGTACATAGTCTTTAGCATCAACCAGAGGGACCCATTCTGCAGAGCCAGGAAAGTCACATGTGGTGGTCGCTGTGTCTTTCGCTTTGGTTTGGAACTTGTTGATAAAATTGTCTTCCCAACAATTTTTTATATAGCTGACAACCCTGTTTAACGAAAAATGAATATTATACACGTCTTGCCTTAAAGTAAAAGTTAAGTAGTTAATAAGGAATGAATAATTCAGACGTAATATATATAGATACCTTTGAGCTAGCTCGGCCTTCGTAGCATCTGTTTTAGCACTTCCATCTTTACTCGTCCCTTTGCGATAGGAAAGCCATTCTTTAAGCCTTGCTTTGGTAATTGCTCTAGGACAATCACCACTTATCAATTGAACTTTCTCTTCAGGGGAAAAATAGGCAGATTCAGGTAATATTTTCGAATTACTGTCGGAATCCATATAGTTCATCTCTGTAGTCTCTTGTAAATTTTAGAAGCGTTTGGCCCGATAGTCTCGTTTTGATGTTGACGCTCATCGAGAAACCGCTGATTCTTTGGAGCGGCGTACTCATCTACGATAACAGCTATTGCGGTATTCTTGGGTTGTAATAATGATTTTGGTCTATACAAATATTACCACATACACATATTAGTAAATCTAAAATCTAAACTATAATGTCCTACAAAACTGTTCTTTGTATATATTCTAGACATCGATAATAAAAGTCTACACAGAAAATTTAACATCGATAGGGTGTATTGTTCCGGTGTAAATCAATTTTGATTTTTTGACAGAACGACCCAGCGTGTTTTTCGGACGGCATAAAAATCAATGTAATGACTCATTTTTCTTAACTTGAAAAATCTACAAAAGTTTCATTCATAGAGTTTTGAAGGGAAACCCAATTATCTCGATGGGAAATTAAGCTTTATTTGTATTTTCGTTTTATGGCCGCCATGTTGGTGCCCCAGAGAGGGACACCAAGATGGCGGTCGCATACAAAGTACTATAAAATTGTCGTACATTCATTGGCTCACGGCTCCGTTAGGAAATAACCTAATGTTCCAAATTTTGGGTTAAGTGTATTTTTGGTAGTTCTACGAGAACCAAGATGTTTTATTTGATTTATCAGTGCAAACCAATTTTGCGATCGAGTGTTATAACGATGTAAACCACCAATAGAATAAGTTATTTAAACAACGATTTTACAATAAATCGTACTTTTAGAGCAATCTACGAACACTTAATTAAGATGGCCGCAGTATTCTCGAAATTCATTTACACTGACCTATAATATGGGTATAATGATTAATTTATATTGTGAGATCAGTTAAGTTTAAGGACAACCGAACTTATATGTATAGTGAGGGTATGGCAGTTGCTGGTGGTTATTTTTATGGCGATGATACTTGAACGTACAGAACATAGTGAGGCTGAAAGTTCTGCGAAAAACTGTATTCTGCGATCCTCCGCATAGAAAGTAGTTATGTTGTATTTTCTACAGATACATCAAGCGAGGCGTGTTAGGAGGATGCCGACCAGCTGTGTTTATTGGCGTGAAAACATTACATATTAATGTTAAACTAATGGAGAATCGCCGGATACAAAAATACAGGAAAATGCCTGGAAACGTATTCTCCAACCCAATGCGAATCCGCATATATACTCCTGGGGTTAAGGGGATCCAAATATTGAGAAAACAATTCCCTGATTTGAAATATTTGCATCCCGTGATGAAACACGAACAATGAGTGTTTAAAATTACTTCTCATGCGAATGAACCGAAAATTTACATAGTTTATTTTTTACGCTTCTTTTCAAACATCATTAGCAAGTATTGTTTACAGTTCGGACTAATTATTCAATATATGGCTTATTATTCTTTTTTGCTAGCAATGATTTCAACTAGCGTAACAGTAGTGTTGTGGTGAAGAGTTGGTACCAGCAGTTGGAAGGGTCGAGATTCGAACTCCAGTGGAGGCACATTTTTTTTAATATGTCGTTTCTTTACTTCCTTACTTGTAGTTTCTCAGTATGTAAGTAGTTAGTGGTTCATGAATATGATGATCAAGAACATTTTCACCACAGGAATGAAAATCAGTTGAAACACTTGAAATTTTCAACTGGTGTTTCATTGGGTTTCCAAACTCATCCACCTAACCAAATGCGGTCCTCTGATTGACTATAAAGCTCATGAATTATTAATGACTTTGAGAAGGCACGTTTTTAAATCTGACAAAACATTCTCTTCGAAACTGGCTAATAGTTGGGGATCGAGTAAGTTTCTTTCCGGTTCCCATGTGTTTTCTTCGGACAAGAAATTTTCGCACTTGACCCACGCTGGGCACGAAAGACCGAAAGACTTTCGTTCAGCGGTTTCGCGCGCGAGCGGTAAACAAAATGGCGGCTCGTTTAGAAGGGGAAGAAGTGTCGGAGTTGGTTTTTGGGGTTGAAGGAGAGGAATCAGTAGAGGAAAAGGAACAAAAATGTGTTGTGAAGAATGAATATGAGGGAGACAAGGAGGAGCTCTAAATGGTCAAATTTTCATTTAAGTCGGTCATTGAAATTTGGAAGAATTATTTTGCCATTCGTCGACTTTTGTTGGAAATAGCCACTATACACTGTAAAATCAGCAGACATTTACTGTACTCTTCCTTTCACTGTGATACAGCTACAGTAATTAGGAGAGACGAGTCGATTACCGAGCCAAGTAAATAAATTTATAAACAGTTCACATACGAAAGTCGAAAGCCAGGAAAATGAGTTTCGTGAAGCCAATTGTTTGTATTGCAAGAACGGCAAAGGAGAAGGAATTGGAATCAACTCGTATACCTCCTGTATTAAATACGTGAAAGTACTGATGTGTTTACCTGATCTGAGGAGAAGTTTAATGGCAGGAGAAGTCATTGTGTCTGATGCGAAATATTGTGCTTTCATGCATACACAAATTCAAGTATTACCTATGATTTGACAGTTTTTTTTGTCAGTAACAGCTGATTGGGTGTTTATGTTATAAATCTGCAATGAATGCACACAATACATGTATGTACAAGAACGACGAGACCATATTGGGATAGTAAAATATATATATGGCCTTCCGGTTGCCTGTATACACACTATGCATAACTCGTGCGGTCACAACACGAAAAAGAGGCCGGTAGGTCCTCTGGAATATTGAAGTTGAAATACTAGCAGGAGGTGTGAAACGTGTTGAACATGATTGTTTAGTTGAAAAATGTTGCTAATATGTCCTCATTTACAGTGTATCCTTTATTTTTCTTTATAGTACAACCAGCCAGGGGCATAGCAAATTAACGGCATTGTTTCACACTGGACATTCGTTCAGTGCATTTCACAATCTCCCCGGGCGCTTCAATTTCAACATTCCAGAGGACCTACCAGCCTCGTTGACATGCTAGTTACCAGGACTTATGCATGGGGTCTATACAGTATAGTGCAGCTTTTTGCATATTTGATAATAAACAACGTATTAGTCTGTTAATACAGCTGTGTATATTTACTTGTCATGTGAATTTTGGCTTTCCTAAAGGTTCGCCAAAATACACAGACACTTCAAAATGCACAGCCATATATTAGCTGGTAAGCCAACTGATAACCTATTATTCCTGTATATTATTGGGGAGATGTTAGTCGTATGGTGAATAAAACTACAGTCTTATTGACTTGTTACCCAATGGAGACGTTAAATGGATTGGGTTAAGCAACAGATCTAACAATAGCATATTCCAATTGCTGCTTGAAACTTTGACCAATATTTACCATCTAGCTTTCACAGAAACCATTACTTTTGAGGTCTGATTGACAGTTTAAGTTGACATGGGCTTTTGTAGAGAAACCTAGTGCAGTTGTCATTCTGCCCCACCTTTCATTCTGAAGGTTCTGGTTTTGAATTCTGGTCTTGGGAAGAATTGTTTCTAGGCCAAACGTATGAAATAATACTTGGTTCTCTACACTGGGGACACAGACATGCAAATATCTGGCAGTGGCAGTGCTATAAGTTGATATAATTGAAGCGGTACATTAATTACCCAGTATAAATATGTCAATCAGCTGTCAGAAAACTAGATGGTTCTATTTTAGAGGATGTGTATTTGATGTAATGTTAATTAAATAATATATAACAAAATTATAGAAACAACTTAGCAACAGCTTTAAAAGTTGTGTTTTTGATTTAAGATATTATATGAATAACACTGTACAAACAGTATATAGTGTAGAAACAAATACTGCTATTCTTTACAATAAATAAGTCTATAAACATCATCAAAGATAAACAACATTGGGAGTATTATTCCCTATGTATATGCTGTACAAACAGCTAGAAAAACAGCTGTTGTTTACAAGTCAATATAAATATATCCAGATGAATATCACCGACAGCATAGGAATAGATACTGCTGTTGGTTACAAAGCTATGTCAATAAATATATCCAGGGGGGATTGTTTCATATAGACATACTATACAACAACAACAACGCTTTATTTGTACCATGAAATAGCAAATTTACATAAGTGAACATAAGAGAGAAAGAGAAATTCTGGAAATCTGGTACTAGCTACCTGAAATAACCATATAGGGCTAGACAAGTCAGGCAGCTAATTATTTTACATTACAAGATTTATGGTCAAAGCGAACAAGGGCACAAACAAACAGGTAGTCGAATTTTTTATTTTTTATTTTATAAAATATATACTTGAGAGAGGATGAGAGAGAGAGGAGGTAGTGTAATCTGCAGAGTTAATATGTATTAACAATGTCAAGTTTAAGTTTCTTTTTGAAAGTTAATCTCTTAAGAGATTTTGTATCGTTATTAATAGAGTTCCATATTTTTGCACCTTGAAATCTAATATTAAATTTTCCATAATTTGTTCTTATTGAAGGAAGAGAGTATACAAACAGCATAAAAACAGGTGGTGCTGTTGGTTACAAAAAGTGAGTCAATAAATATATCCAGATGAATGCCACTGGGGGGGGGGGGGGGGCTTGTTTCATATTTACACACTTCATACAAACAGCGTAGAAACAGGCACTGCCTTTGGTTACAAAAATAAGTCAATAGACATATCAAGGTGGGCTTGTTTCATATAGACATACTATACAAACAGCACAAAAACAGGTGCTGCTGTTGGTTACAAAAAAAATCAATAAATATATCCAGATGAATACCACTGGGGGGCTTGTTTCCTAATACACTATACAAACAGCATAGAAACAGGCACTGCTGTTGTTTACAATAAACAAGTAAATATATCCAGATGAATACCTCTGGGGTGTAGGGGGGGTGGGCTGCTTTCCTTACTGCTATTGGTTACAACAACTAAGTCTAAATATATCCAGATAAATACCACTGGGGGGGGGGGGGGTGCTGTTTTCTATATGTATAGTATACAAACAGCATATAGACAGGTATTGTTGTTCATGTTTACAATAAATAGAGCAGATTTCGTATGAGTGGTACAAACTATGGCATGTCTGTTGCCTTCCCATAACCGATCTGTAACCGTGCTGTACCGTAATTCTGTAATTTGATTGGATCAGCAGGACAAAAACAATGGGAAACCATTTCAATGTTACGGCATGCCATACTGTAACCGTGCCATAGCCGGTGCCTTAGTTTGTCACACTCATACGAAATCTGCCCTAAGTCACTAAATATATCCAGGTGAATGCCATTGGAGGGCTTGTTTCCTATTTACATACTATACAAATTAAACAGCATAGAAACAGGTATACATGTAGCTGTTTACAATAAATGTCAATAAATATATCCAGGTGACTACCAATGGAGGGCTTGTCAAACAACATGGAAACAGGTATTGCTGTTTACAATATAATTAATGTCAATAAATATATCCAGATTGTTTTCTATATGAATACTATAGAAACAGCATATAAACAGTTACTGCTGTTGTTTACAATACATACGTCAATAAATATCCAAATAAATACCACTGAAATTTAGGGAGGAGGGGGTGGTGGGGGGCTGTTTCCTACTTACACACTTATTATAGGAGCTGATTCAGCATCTCGAGGGTATGAATGACTCGTCGGCCTATGAACACATCATTATACATACAGGAATCAATGTCATAACCAGATTACAACCACAAGTGATTAACAAGAATTTAGAAACCATTGTCACCAAATCCGCGAGAAATGGTCAAACTCCAAAATACTCCTGTCAGGCATTGTGTACTGCAAAAATGACGCCCACAAGAATCAACTGATTGACGAAATAAACGATCAATCCAAATACCTATGTGGATCAATGCAAGGTGTCACATATGCGGACAACGGAAAAGTAACACTTGACAATAATGGAGACATTGACGAGTCCATGATTTTCGACAATGTACACCTCCACAACAACACCGGGACAATGAGGTTGGTTGCAAACTTAAAGGACCATTTGGGCCTACGAACTCGCTTCAACAGAGGGAAACCCTATCTCAGGAAGAGAGGGGAAAACGGAGAAAACACTCATGCGCACGCCGGAATAAGCGAAGGCACCCGACTAAGACATCAGGGAAACCATGCCGAACACGAAGCCGGAAGGTATCGAGATCACTTCGAAGCCCAAGAACGAAGGTACAATGAGCATAGATACCTGGGTCAAGAAAGAAGCCATCATTACGATACCAGATGCCAAGATCAGGAAGGCAGATTCCACGACCCGAGATATGAAATTCAGGGACGAAGACCTCTCGACGGTCAACATCTAGAACAAGAAGAAGGTTACCGTGATCATAGACACGAGAATCAAGAACGAAGACCAAGCGACATAAGATACCTAAATAGCCCAGAAGGAAGGTACAGCAACAATCATTATAACCGGTATTTAGAAGATGCCTTAAGAGTTATTTCTCAATACTTCACTCCATATGAAACTTCAGTACGGGCGTATAACTACTAACTTAGCCCTATTGCCGTACATAAGCCATTAACTTAGAACGTACTACAGTCTTAAACGTAAATCTCCCAATGATTTTAATTAGTTGCAGTCATCTTTAGTAAACACATTAGTATCTCTGTTAATAGTTTAGGTCATTCAACGAATCCAACGATTTGCTGTCTAAATCCAACGATTTGCTGTCTAATCCAGCGTCAGCTATAGTCTAAATTATCATTTTACATCGTTACCAATCATGCCTATGATCACACGCCACAACCAAACAGATGCTACAGTAAGTTCACTTTGCCTTGGTGTCTGGAATATTCACGGTTACAGAAATAAAGATCTAGGAAATAAGTTGAAATTAATTGACGTTGTCAACATTATCAAACGTCATGACATCTTTGGAATTATAGAAACTCACGCAAATAAGGAAGCGGACATATCGATCGATTCGTTTAAGTGTTATACTAAATGTCGAGAAAAAAGTGGGAACAGGCATTATGGTGGAATCGCCGTATATATAAATAAGCGAATAAGTAGTGGGATCTCGTATGTACCCAATACAAACAACAACATGATATGGCTAAAACTCGATAACATGTTTTTTCATCGAACTAAAGATATTTATATCGGTACTATTTATTTCAGCCCTGAAAATTCGAGTATTTCAAATGATCAAGATTACATTACAGATCTCGAAAATGAAATACTAGAGTTCTCCAGAAAAGGTGAAGTCTTATTACAAGGCGATCTCAATGCCCGCACCGGTAATTTACAAGAATCCGTTGTGTTTGATGATGACAGATTCCTAAACTTACCTGAGGACTATGAAATTGATAATATGGATTGGAGATATTCACAAGATCATACATGCGACAATAGAGGCAAATTACTAATAGACGTATGTACAGAAAACCACCTCAAAATCCTGAACGGCAGAACAATAGGCGATACCAAAGGCAGAAAAACGTGCTATCAATATAATGGCAGTAGTCTGGTGGACTATGCTATAGCCCACCAGTCAATCATGCCAGGCATACGATATTTTAAGGTAAACGATTTATTACCAAATATTTATGACCATTGTAATCTATCATATGGCCTTAAAGTACACACAACGAATAACAATCCACTCTCTTACGATACTATAAAACATTTCAGGAAAATCATATGGAACGATGGCGCAGCTACAAAAATCCCAGAGCTCCTAAATTCTGTTCAATATCAATCAGCTTTTTCCAGGATACTCCCACTAAACGGAGGGCATTGGGATGTAAATAAACTAACACGAAATTTCACCCAAGCCATAGTTGAACTGAGTGAAGAAGCTGGTTTACGCTACCAAAATCAAACGAAAGGAAACTATGATAGTAGTATGAGAGGCACCGAATTACCCCCTTTTTTGCGGCGCCATGCTAATTTTTGCGGCGCCATGCTAATTTTTGCGGCGCTATTTTTTAAGGCGCTATGCTAATTTTTAAGGCGCGCTCTCATTAATTCAATGACGTCACGGTTCTATTGTCTTGGACTCATGAATAAAGTGCGCCGTGCTCATGAATAAAATGTGGCGCTCTCATGAATAAAATGTGGCGCTCTCATGAATAAAATGCGGCGCGCTCATGAATATCTATTGTTCCTTTGGATGAGGTCATCGATCTATTCGGGCATGTTTGGGCAAAGCCTATTGTTTGGAGGCATGTTTGGACAAAGCCTATTGTTTGGAGCAGCTATAAAGCTAGAACCGATCGGCCCTGAATCCATTCGAAGTTGAACAGCAACAAGATGGATACTACCCAAATAACCACTTTGGAACGTGACATTTCAGAAGCAATTGACCGTTTGCTCGAGTTAGCAGCAGTTGACCCCGACGTAAGTATTATTTTGAATAGTATTTACACCACAACCTTTTAATTTGTGTACAGATTGGTAAGTCTTTTTTTTTACTTTATAGACCATTCCAGAAGAGATTCCTCTTGAGGTGTTGGAGCCTTGGAACGACTGTGAAAAAGAGCTGGAAACGGGGGTAAGTGCTATGATCACGTAAAGTTGTCCAAAGTTAAGCTTGAAATTCATTTGAATTCTTTTCTGTCCATTCAGAATCATTTGGGCGAAGTTCTGGACATCCCACCCGAGATGTTCGAGCCTTGGATTGATTTTGACTTGGTAAGTAATTCGATGGGTTAGTTCTATTCTTACGCGATACCATTCTAACTAAAGTTTGTGTATCTTTTCTCCTCCTAGGAGTTCACCCCAGAAGTACAACAGACGGGAGCGGGGCAAAAGCGAGCTGGCGAGGACAACATTACGCCTACCAACAAGAAAACGAAACATGAGTGTGAGACGTGTGGGAAAGTGTTTTCTCGAGGACGTGATCTGACGCGACATAGGCAGACCCACAACGGCGAAAAGCAGCATGAGTGTTCTCATTGCGAGAAGAAATTTAGTCGTCAGGATAATTTGCGATACCACGAGAAGCAAGTCCACGAGCGACGTGGTATCCAGCGCGACTACAAATGCAACACTTCTTTTCTGTCCATTCAGAATGATTTGGGTGAAACTACTGACATCCCACCCGAGATGTTTGAGCCCTGGAGCGATTGGGAAACGGAGTTGGAAACGGAGTAAATGTTATGATCGTGTAGACGTTGAAGCATGAGATTTATTTGTATTCTGTTCCATCTATTCAGAGTTCATGAGTTCAGAGTTTTTGTGTATTTCTTTTTTCTAGAATGTACAAATGGGAGCAGGCCAAAAACGGGCTGTCCAGGACAAAGAGAATGGTCCTCGCACCAAAAAAACGAAACATGAGTGTGGGACCTGTGGCAAAGTCTTTTCGCGAGGCCGTGATCTGACGCGACATAGGCAGACCCACAACGGTGAAAAGCAGCATGAGTGTGCTCACTGTAACAAGAAATTTCAGCGAAAAGCTGATTTAAAACGCCACGAGAAGCAAGTCCACGAGCGACGTGGTATCCAGCGGGACTACAAATGCAACACCTGTGGGGAAGAATTCCACAATATGGCACCCTACCGAACCCATCAAAAGACGGCTCATCCCAAACCCTCCACTAGCAAGAAACGTCCCAACGAAGATAAGTCCGGTAAGCAACTTTATCTTGGTTGCAATAATATTTGGTTCTTGGGGATTAGTCGTATGTAAATTCACGATTTAGGAAGTGAAGTAAAGGGATTAGTCTTATGCAAATTCAAGTCACTTTATGCAGCACCATAGAATGATGGGCTAATTGTTTGGACCAGTCTTTTGTGTAATGGGATTAGTCATATACAAATTTATATTCCGAGTGTAACACAATAGCATGCTAGGGTATGTTTGGACAAGTCTTTTGTGTGAGGGATTAGTCTTCAGTTAAGTTATTTCAGCGTGATTGTATTCCTATGCAGATTCGTGTTCAGCTAGCACAATAGAACGCAAGGGCATGTTTGGACAAGTCTTTTGTGTGGGGGATTAGTCATATGTAAATTTAACTCACAAGAGTTTCTTATTTTCAGGACCTATACCCAAGAAGGTAAAGCCCAGTCCTGCTGAGAAACCACAACCAAAATCCACCCCAAACACCAACTGGCAAGAGGATCCAAAGGCCATCACCGACGTCCCGGAAGACCAGCAGAGCCCTGTCCTTGAGTACCGTCGCCACTGGTTCCGAACCCGATTCCAGCGCCAGAACAGACTACTAGACTGGTACAACTTTCGTCTGGCCTCCCTCCAACCTCAAGAACTCCTACCTCATCTTGATCAGATCTTCGCGGACCAGTCTACGGTCTTCAAACTGAACATCTCCTTTGGCTACCTCCTGAGGAACAACGAGACCGGCGAGCTGCAGTATCATTACACGTCCCGCAACAACAAGCAGGCCTTTGAAGAACCCTTTCTGATCGCCAATGCGGGTGATCTCCAACAGGTCAGGGACGCTCTTCAAAACCTAGACATTCTGGAATGGGTACGCCAACAACGCCCCAACTCGAAATGGGTGGTGGACAAGGTCACTAACATCACTTTCTTCATCACCAAGATAAGAGGTCATCCCATCGGTCGCGGCAAAAACCTCCCTCGCTACCTCGTGGAAAACCGAGGCATCGCTCCCCTCGGTACTAATGAAAGGACTGGCAAACCTTACAAAGACAACCTCTACTTCTTCCGGGCCTTGGCGCTCCATAACGGCGGCCATCTGAAAAATCTGGAACGGGACGCTCAACATTATTACGAGAGGTAAGTGTGTTTACATTCATGCCAATAATTTGTATCTGAAGTCGAAAAAAATAAATTGCTTTGGTGGTTGTTATATCAAGAAACAAAGCCTTACTTCGGATTCACATATTGCTTTCAAAGAATATTCGAAGCAAAAACAATAGACAACTTGGTTGTCTTGTAAAAAAACAAGCGTTTATTGTGCGTATGCAAATACAGGACAAAAATTACGCATCACTGGTTCGTATAAATTACGAGACCTTTCTTTTGATTTATAGAAAACAAAACTTTTATTGTCTTGTGAAAACAACTGTTTATTGTTTGTATGTAGAAATAACGCTTCGTGGTTCGTATAAATTAATGGGTGTGTTTGTTTTAGGTACCGAGCCACACAACCCGATAAAAAGAAGTTCAATGGCGTCACCCTGGAGGAACTGTCCGCCCTGGAACAACTCTTTGAGGTGATACCTTTGTGTACTCCTTGGAACCAACCAAGTCTGAGGGTGGGGAAGAAGAAAATGAAGAGGATGATGACTCCAAGCCTGAATTAGCTGCTCAACTCTTACACCGTTCTCACCGCAGTTATTCCAGTACCCTCTACCTGAACCTACACCAGAAGCACTTCTCGTATATCAAGGATATGAAGAAGTATGCGAAATCCTTCTGCTGCTCTCGGTGTGGGAAATTCTGGAAACATGTTGGTATGTTACATCGTCACGAGCGTACCTGTGAAGCAAAAGTCCGCTACACGTTTCCGGGTGGGGCATACAAGACGCCTCCTACCATCTTCAATTTACTGAAAGACGAAGGTTTCTTCATTCCAGAACAATTGAAGTACTTCCCCTACAGAGCCACTTACGACTTCAAATGTATGTTCGACCACCACCCCGAACCTAAAGATACCAACAAACTGAACTGGGAAGCCAAACATGTGCCGCTCAGTGTCAGTGTGTGTTCGAACGTCCCTAGCTACGACCAACCGAAGTATTTTGTGTCGGATGGGGACTCCAAAGAGTTGGTCAAAGATATGGTGGACTACCTCGTCCAAATTAGTCAAGAAAGTTATCGCCTCGTCAAGCAAGAATTCGTGGACCTCTTTGAAGAAATTGACTACAAGCTAGGGGTGAGACCCGAGGAAGAACCAGCGTCAACACTCATCATAGAGAGCCCCGTGGAAGATAGAACCGAAGAGAGTGACGATGAGGGAGAAGATCTGATGAATACCGACGATGAAGAAGAAGAGATCGAGTCGGGTACTGAGGAAGACCGGGCCTTTTTAGATGATGATGAAGTTGAACAGAACCCCTCATTGTACCGGGCCTTTAATCAAGAGCGAGAGGAGGATCAGGAGCAGAGTGAGAATGATGAACCACAGCCAAAAAAGAAAAAAGAAAAGCCACTCAAAAAACTGAGGGATCGATTGGAAGAGTACTTGAAAGAGCTACCTGCCCTAGGCTTCAACTCGGGAAAGTATGATCTGAATGCCGTTAAAGAATTCCTCTTCCCTGTCCTAGTCCAAAACGAACAAGTCCAATTCACCATAAAACGGAATAATATTTTATGTGTGAAGACAGACCATTTACGCTTCTTGGATGTCACCAATTTTCTCGCTCCTGGGTTCAGTTACGCCACGTTTCTGAAAGCGTACGACTGCCCTCAAGCCAAAGGTTTCTTCCCTTACGAGTGGATGGACTCCCTAGAGAAATTAGACCACTCTTCTCTTCCTCCACATACTCCGCCCTCACCAACACCAACATCTCCGAAGCTGACTACCAGTACTGTCAGGAAGTATGGAACCAAAATAACATGCAGACCTTTAAAGAATTTCTCATCTGGTACAATAACCTCGATGTCCAGCCCTTCTGTGACGCTCTAGAGAAGATGTGTGACTTCTGGAAACAACGAAATATCGACATGTTAAGACAAGGCATCTCCATCCCTGGGGTCACACTAACCTATCTCTTCCAAACCCTTCAACCAGGCCTCCACTTCTCTCTCTTCGATGAAAAGAACAAAGATCTCTATTCGCTGTTTAAGAAGAACATGGTGGGCGGCCCCTCCATCATTTTCCATCGCTACCACGAAAAAAACAAAACCAAGATCAGAGAACAAGAAATGATGGCTCACGGAAAAGAACCGAAAGTCTGTCAGAAGATTGTGGGGTATGATGCCAATGCACTATACCTCTGGGCGATTTCACAGAAGATGCCGACTGGTTCATTTACGAGGAGAAGAGAGGAAACACAATTCAAGAAAGAAAGCTCTTCCAAGATGGCGACAGAATGGCTAGAATGGGAAGCGGAACAGAGAGGTATCCACATCAGGCATCAAATCAATGATACGGAAAAGCGTATCGGTGAGAGAAGACTTCCTGTCGATGGGTTCCATGGACCGACTCAGACCGTCTTTCAGTTTCAAGGTAAGCTATAATGCTTGACATAGAAAAAAAACACATTTATTTATTCATTCATTCATTTCACTCATTTAGTTGTTCATTGATTTCACTCATTCATTTATTTATTTATTCATTCATACATTCATTCAGTTCACTCACTTACTTATTGACCTTACTCTATTTTATTATTCATTCATTTCACTCATTCAGTTCACTTATTCATTTATCATTTCAGTTCACTCATTTATTCACTCATTCATTCATTCATTTCACTCATTTATTTATTCATCTTACTCTATTTTTCAGGTTGTTGGTATCACGGTCACGATTGCCATTTGAACCGGGGAAAGGTGATGAGCGACAAGAGGAACAAACCCATGACTGAGCTCCTAGAAGAAACTCGCGCCAGAATACATCCGTGAAGAGGGGTATCACCTTGTAGAGCTATGGGAGTGCGAGTGGAGAAAGATGAAACGAACCACCCGGTAATGCAACGTTTCCTGGCCACCAAGTTTCACCGCCCCCTAGACAAGAAAAACACATTGGATCAAGAACAAATCCTAACAGCCATCAGGAACGAGTCTCTGTTTGGGGTCATCGAATGTGATATCCGGGTGCCGGATCCTCTCAAACCCAAGTTCAATGAGATGTGTCCCATCTTTAAAAACACCGAAATTTCTCGAGAGGACATTGGTGACTTCATGAAAGGGTTTGCCGAGGAACACAATATTATACCTCGCCCGCGCCGGGCAAATTTTTTTTTTGGGCCCCAGTTCAGATCAAAGAGCAACTTTACCATGAGGCCTTCCGCGCCCAATCCAAGATGGCGGACAAAGATGGCGGACTTGGGGAAAGGAAATTGTTCTCGGGGTGGTGCTAGTAAAATTTTGACAACTGCGGTGACGTAATTCAAGAAACCACGTGATGTTGCCATAATAAAGGGAGGAGTGGGTCAGTAAGAAATAATACGCAGTGGGTGGCTGGCGGCAACTTGTAGTTCATGTTTCATTTTCGCGGAAGATTACGAATTGCGCGGGATCGTGGGATTTTCAGTATTCTTTAATACTATTAAACCTGGATTTTTCTAACCGCTGGAGCCGAATAAGGGTTTGAAAAATCTCGACAACTCTTGTTTCCTGAACAGTGCAATTCAGTACTTGTTCCGACATTTTTGCGTTTCACATTAATCGAAAAGTTGAGAATTTTAAGTTTCCTAATTAAAAATTATAAGACCTTGTAAACTTTACTTATGATTCTTTTCCCGATACAAAAACATTAGGCTTTATTTTTATAATTTTGTTGGTTGTGCGAAGCGATTATATATATCCCGGTATTTACAGAGAGATGACAAGGGGATATTCTCAAATATGAAAGGTATATAATAAATACCCCTAAATGCTAATGTAAAATAAACAAATTTCCTTATGCAAGGCACAACGATCAACGCATTACTCTTTCGTGTTCGCCTTTCACGACTTTATGATTTACGCGAACTCGCGTGCTAATAAATATTTTCGGGACCGCAAGTAGCTCAATTTATAAAGGAAAGACACTTCAGGGGCAGATTCCGACTTCGGAAGAATGGTAGAATCCCCAAAAGGAACAAAGCATATTTTATAAAAAAATTGTCGTGATATCATAATAAAATATATTATTTTTAATTTGTAAATTATATTATAATAAAAAGTCCTTTGTTTAGCACTCGCAGAACCCCCCCCCCCCCCCCCCAATTAGTTTCGCCCATCCGTATTTACTTTGCCAATACATTGTGCAGAGTTATAAAACAACATTCACACATATGTATGTATTTGTTACATTTGTACCAGTCAGAGAAAGGTACTAATTTATAATTTAAATTTCTTCAGGAAAATTATGGGTTATCCAACAATCTTTATTTTTTTGGGTGGTCATTTTCAATCAAAATATTGGAGGTGGGGTACTTGTGAATTTTACAGAATTATGAATATATTTTGTGTATGGTTTTGGTATTCTTTATGAGGGTGGGGGAGGGAAAGTAGGGTTATGCAGGTTATATGTTTATATATAAAGACTACCCTTTCCTAGGTTATACTGATTTGTTTCATTTCCACCCCTTTCCTTAGAGTTGAAGTCTAATATTTCTTTACAGTAACAATATTTGCAACAAATACAACAAAATGTACTTCTTTATTATCCAATACATGCAGGCTTGAACTTATTATTTGTGCCTGGCCAACAAGAGAATGTACATGATTTCATGCCTTCCTTTATAAATATTAGCTATCCCATGGAGCTTTTGAACGTTTCAGTTGTGATATTGGAAGTAAATTAAAGGCTGCATTGATTATGATTATACCACAGGGGGGCAGGTTATTTATTCAGATTACGTCATATTTTTATGACTCCGCCCAGAATAAACTGCTTATTTAAATAATTTTAGCAACCCCCCTCCATCCTTTCAAAAAATTAATACACTGCCGTCCCTAGCCCTCCCCCCAGGCCATTTCCATATGCAAACTAGCATTATTTAACAAGCATAATTTTACAGAACTGTCATTTTGGGCCGTGAAACTCGGTTTAATACTACAATATGTAGAAAAGCTAAGAATAAACCATAAAATTAACTGTTATTTAAACTATATACCACTACTTTGGTGTCTGTAAAAAGTATTTGTTGCTGCATGGTATTCCAAAACTACACAAGAATATATTGTCCTTTAATTGATATAAAACATTATCATTAATTCCTTACATCAGGCATTCCTAGCTGCATGCAACCTTAAGAAAAAGTGTTCTGGGGGAAGGGGGGGGGGGGGGGGGTACCGGGAAGGTTTTTAGATTATTGCAAGTGCATTCTCCTGCATTTCTTAAGCTAGCTCTATTTAGTGCATTAATTAGCCATTCTGTGCACCTACCATTTTAAGTGTATATACGTAGGTCTTTGTTTGACAAACATTAAAAAAAAATACATTAATCCACCCAACCTTTCATAAATAAATGTTAAGATTCCCCCTTCTAAAGCATGTTAAAACAAATTGAGATCCCCTTAAAAATCACCTGCCCCCCTCCCCCTGTCAGGTATACATATTATGAATACAGCCTAAAGGAATAAAAAGAACCAATTTTATCACAATTGTTTTATCAGAAATTACCAGTATTTTTCAAGTGTTTATATAGAAGCAGTATGAATTAAGGCTATACCAATTATTTGTAATTGTTGCCATTTACATAAAATTATATATATACTAGCACACTAATTGTTATATAAAAGCTAGCTCAGAATTGTGCTTGTACATGCATTTTTATTCGCTTTTGAAACACTCACATTTACAATAATTTGTTGGCATGTGTTTAAAGGTTTTTTCTACAATAAACAGCTAGTGCACAACCTTCTGATTAATTAGTCAATTAAGCTTTAATAAATAATAGTGTTATCAGAGTATATAATCTATAAATAATAATGCACATGCATGCATGTCAAGACCTTAGGTATACCTGATTTAGTTAATGATATTAATTAAGGGAGCAAATACATACTATATATAATTATATATATATAATTAACTAAGGGAAACAAATTAAACTGCTAAATGTATGTAAAATACCACAGGCAGTAATAGGAAATAAAACAACAATTTGATTAATTACCAATGAATTGATCATTATTATTTAACACAAATTTAAAATTTAAAATGCATGTAAGTGTGTGCTCAGTATATTATAATATTATATATAAATGGGCAACATACATGCATGACTGGCCTACTACTAACACTTGAAAAATACTGTGTTTTAATAGTTAATATGTTTTCTGACAATTACAATTTTACAGTATTACAGCTAGGGTTTTTATTTCTTTAATCCACCTAATTTACCTTTTACATGTACTTCAAATTCCAATATCACAACTAGAAAAGCTCCAAGGGGTAGCTTATTTATGAAGGAAGTCATGAGGTCATGACTACATCCTCTTGTTGGCTGGCACAAAATAATGGGTTCAAGCCTGTGTTGGTTAATAATTAAAGTAAGTACATTTTATTATATTTATTGTAATTATATTGTTACTCAGTAAAGAAATATGAGACTTCAACTAAGGAAAGGGTTGAACAGAAACGAATCAGCATACCTAGGAAGGGGTAGGGTAGGGTTATGATTAAGTGCAATTGTTAAAGTCACCCAAAATTACAATCAAAATACCCTTACTCTTTCTCTACCAGGTACAAATGTAACAATGTATACATAGTACATATATATGAATTTGTTTTTTTTTTGTATAACTCTGCATAAAGTATTGGAAAAGTAAAAAAAAATTCTAAGAACTAAGGGGGGGGGGGGGGGGGGGGGGGGGGGGGGGGTTTACTATACTTTTTTAAATTATATTAATTATATTTAATATACAAATTAAAAATAATATTTTCTTATGAAATTACGACAAAATGTTTATAAAATATACTGTGTTCCTTTTTTCCTTATGTAGGGAAATTCGTTGTTTTAACATTCACTTTGTTTTAGCACTTAATTAGGGTATTTATTGAGAAGATCTTATTGATCCCTCTGAAGAGAATAATCGCTTTGAACAATCGGGAAAAGAATCATAGGTAATTAAAGATTACAAGGTCTTATAAATTTTAATAAGGAAACTTAAAATTCTCACCTTTCATCAACTTGCAGCTTTTCGAATATATGTCCGGAAACTACGCAAAAATGTCTCAAAGGTATAAACGCTTAATACGAGCAAGAACTGAATTGGACTTAATTTCATGATCACCGTTCAGGAAACAAGAGTTGTCGAGATTTTTCAAACTCTTATTCGGCTCCAGCGGTTAGAAAAATCCAGGTTTAATAGTATTAAAGAATACTGAAAATCCCACGATCCCGCGCAAAATCGTAATCTTCCGCGAAAATGAAACATGAACTACAAGTTGCCGCCAGCCACCCACTGCGTATTATTTCTTACTGACCCACTCCTCCCTTTATTATGGCAACATCACGTGGTTTCTTGAATTACGTCAACGCAGTTGTCAAAATTTTACTAGCACCACCCCGAGAACAATTTCCTTTCCCCAAGTCCGCCATCTTTGTCCGCCATCTTGGATTGGGCGCGCAAGGCCTCATGGTAAAGTTGCAACTGGGGCCCAAAAAAAAAATTTGCCCGCGCCGGAGCTTGATCGGTAGCTACTTTGGTGAAAAGATCTTGTTGGCCACACCCCTCGTCAAATGGTACTTGGAACATGGCCTCGAAGTCACCAAAATCTACCAAGTCGTGGAGTACACACCTTCCCCCTGCTTCCAACCCTTTGCTGACGCTGTTTCAGATGCCAGACGGGTTGGGGATGTCGACCCTCACAAAGCCATCATCGCGGATACTATGAAACTGGTAAGTAAATCTAAAAAAGTTAACATATTAATGCTATTATACGAACAGCGGGATACTAATTTGATTTTTCAACAGGTTGACAATTGTAATATGTGATGACTCATTTTATATTTGTTTTGTATAGGTGGGTAATTCAAGCTACGGAAAGACGATCACCGATCAAGAGCGACACAGGGACGTGAAGTACTGCGAGGAGGCCAAAGCGTCCCGTCTCATCAACACCCCCTTTTTCAGACAAATAGATAGTATTGATCCAGAGACATACGAAGTGCAATCGTGCAAGAAAAAGATAAAGTTCAATCTTCCTATGCAAATAGGCTTTTTTGTCTATCGGTACGCTAAACTACGCATGTTACAATTTTATTTTGATTTTTTAGATAAGTATCTTGATAGAAGTGATTTTCAATATTGTGAGATGGACACCGACTCTGCCTATATTGCCATTTCTGGAGAGTCTGTAGAAAGCTTAGTGAAACCAGAGCTCCGGGATGAATTTCAGCGAGACAAAACTAACTGGTTCCCTCGCACTGATACACCCGAACACAAAGCCTTTGATAAGAGAACACCCGGTCTCTTTAAGGAAGAATGGTCCGGGGACGGGATCATTGGGTTAAACAGCAAGACCTACTATTGCTTTGGCGCTTCTGACAAGTTCAGTTGTAAAGGTGTCAATAAGAGATGTAATATCATCGATAAAGAGAAATATCTCAACGTGTTGCTAACTAAAGAAAGTAGCTCGGGTATCAATAAGGGGTTTCGTGTTGTGAACAACACTATGTACACGTATCAGCAAGTCAGGGATGGATTTTCTTATTTTTATCCCAAGAGAAAAGTACAAGAGGATGGTATAACCACTGTACCCCTCGATATTTAATAATTTTAAGTACCTGAGATTTATGTACCTGTAAGTATCATCAGGAGTTTGTAAATAGCTGTAAGTACCTTGATGAAATAAATTATTGGTGAAAGAACATGTCTCGTTGTATTGTCCCTTTCATCCTGTTTGTCCCTCGAAATCGATAACATTCGCAGTTTTTTTTATTTTTTGACATGAGTCCACGCGTTTGTAAAAATTGTCCAGTGCCGAATTGCGGATCCAAATATTTAGTGAAACTTTCCAATCATTTATCGCAGGTGCATAGTTTATCATCAGAGGAGCACAAGTATTATTTACAAGAAGCAAATTTACAAAAACCTAAATTGGTTTATGGCCAATCAGTTTATGGCCAATCAGCTCATTCCTGGTTCGGTATAAATAGGGCGACACAGAACTAAACTTTTCATTTTCTATCATGGACCCAAGACTGAAACACCCCTTTGGAGCGGTGATTGCGGGTCCTACCTGCTGTGGAAAAACTCAGTTTGTAAAACGTCGTTTACAAACCGGCGAAAATTCCATTGATGGCACCCCCGAGAATATCATTTGGTGTTATGGATTAGATCAACCCGCTTATGAAGAAATGCAACAGACCCTTTCCAACATAACATTTATCGAGGGAATACCAAGTGACTTAGAGTCTAGGATTAATCCAGACATTCGAAACCTTGTGGTTATTGACGATTTGATGAGCGAAGTCAGCAGTGATAAAATAATTTCGAATTTATTTACCAAAGGTTGTCACCACAGAAACCTGTCATGCATATTTATATTGCAAAATATTTTTCATCAAGGCAAAGAAATGAGGGACGTCAGTCTGAACTGTCATTATCTAATCCTTTTTAAATCTCCACGTGACAGTAGCCAAGTGAATCACTTAGGAAAACAAATGTTCCCGGGAAATGTGAAGTATATGCAAGAGGCCTTCAATGATGCGACCGCAAAACCTCATGGGTATCTGTTCTGTGATCTCAAACCCCAAACGCCCGATAACTTCCGGTTACGGACCAATATATTTCCGGAAGAAAGACAGTATGCCTATATCAAAAATGTATAAAAGGGAGTGTATAAACTTTAATCATTCATTCTACCAAGAGTCGTCGAGTGAGAAACAACTTTCATCACTTGAAAGTATTGGCTACCAGTAAACCCCATCAAACCAAGGCCCTACTTAAAGTCGTCGACGATCAACTTATTCACAGCCTTTGCGAGTGTGTGCTCAACGTTCTGAGAGCCACAGTCCCTATAACTCCACAGCAAAAGAACAAGCTTGACAAATTTAAGAAACCTTTACTAGCTTTGGCACAGAAAGGAGTTCCTTTGTCGCGTAAGAAAACACTTTTAGTACAGCACGGTGGAAATTTCCTTGGAATTCTACTTCCTCCAGTATTAAAAATACTCGAAAGTATAGATGGTTTGCACTCAATCCCCAGAGATTCAAATGACAAAGGGCATGGCGGCCATGTTGGTGTACAGAACAAAAGAAGCTAACGAAGAATCTATTGTTAACTGTACACCAACATGGCGGCTATGACGTCACGTGCAAAGGGTCTATTCTATAATGCTTCACACCAAGAAAATGGTTCTAGTACCAGAACAGACTTTGGAAAATTCCAACAGCGGCAAAAAATAACAACGGCACCGCTGACTACCACGCTAACACTGTTGGACCAACAAATGGAACAGATACTCAACAACAAAGAATTGTCAGATGAAGAAAAAACTCGCCAGTACACCCAAACGCTCCAAAACTACCTCACGTATTACCATCAAAGAAAAGACGAACCTTTATCCGTGAACATAGTTGACCCAATACATGAAGAACAAACTGTCGAAGAGCCAACCGAGAAAAAATCTGAAGTGGACGAACAAATAGAGCAAGACATTATTCGAGGTTTACCAAAAACACTAAAAACCCGTGGAAAGTTATTGATCGATAAAATCAAGGCAAACCCTAAAATCATGGGGTGGAATTCTAGCGGTGAATTAATTTTCGATGATAAACCCGTGACGGGTTCCCATGTTAGTGATTTAGTGGGCGATTTTTTGCGCGAGCGAAAAGGGTTTGAACCGGTCGGAATGCATGTGTTTGCTCGCGGACTGGCTCAAATGAATGCCCCCGAAGATTTAATTAGAAATGAAAAGAGGCGAAGTATCCTGAGAGAGTACAAGACGAAAAAAGCAGAGGATCAAGATCACAGTCGAATATTACCAACTCCGCCATCTTCCTCAGCCAAGACCCCAGGACCGATGAGAAGGACTAAACATAGAGCTAATCATCCCGTACGATGGTTAAATTTTCGATCTTGAAAGTTGTAAACGTTTCCTTTCTGATAAGAGTTTTTTTAATGTAAACCGCTATCATTTTAAAATGATGTAAACGTTGATTTGTGATAAATAAAAATATTAAAAACAAACATAAGAGATAATGACCATATGCTTTCACATAAATATTTTATTGTTTGTCTTACAATCAGTTATTTTCTACGCTTTGACAGGGCTTCTTGGTGGGTTACAAGCTTTTTACGATAGCGATGAATTACAAAACCATAATGTTTGATTATGAATCGATACACCAGTATATCATTTCTTCTCGTGTTTTTACTAAAACGATTTACAATGGTTGACATGCTAATATTTCGGGAACGATTCAATAAGAAATACAAACAATAGTGTCCGCATACATTAGTGCTTAGGCTTTGCAAATATTTATTGTTATAGGTCCATTGTGTAGAGTTCTGTTCTAAAAAATCTTGAAATGCTTGTTTGTAGTCTTGGGGTTTCAGTCCATAAGAGTCCAAAAACTCTGCTTTTCTGTCCTTGGTAAAGTAAAATGAAACCCAATGCGATCCAGGTTGACCACTCGTATCCACATTCGCCACAAAGGCCAATGGGTAGTGTTTCACATGTCTTGGGAGTCGGTCTGAGGGATAAACACCTTGAAAGCTTTTCCTTGTGTAGGAGTCCTTTTGTAATACAGCAGTGATTTGTTTGGTATTCATTGAGCTGGTCCAATTAAAATTTACGTTCCTGTTAGCATCGATTTCGATCAGAGAATCAAACGTAAATAATACAGTTGGCTGTACTTGGTAGAGGTGCACCAAACTGAAGACCAAGTCGGAGATTGCCTTGTTTTATAGGTGAGATATGTGGTCCGGCCGAGAGATCTGGACTCAAGTCGAAGGCATACTATGTATAACCATTGGCATAATCTTGTCGGCTAATCTGATTGCCTTGGTTGTGAAACAGGGTTCCCGTTCCCAGGAACAGACTCATATACCCCGTCAGATATTGCTGTTCGTCAAAGTTTAACTGTAGCACTTTCATAGGAGTAGATTCTCCGTTGATGTAGACACCGACTTGTGTGGCTTTGAAATGTTGAAAGTGGAACGGATTCTTTTTATAGGCTCCGTTAAAGGCGGTATTTTCTACTAGACCCAGGACGATTCGTTTAGGGATTTGGCCAAGAAAAATATCATCTGGGGCGAAGGACATTTGACCACTGGGGATCGACATCACTTTGCATTCTACTCGGCGAATAGGATAGAGGGCTGGTGAGTGCCGTAGGGCTGCTGCGTGACCGAGAAAGGTGTCATTGTAAACTTTCACTTTACAAATATACAAGATGGATTGTAAAATAACCACCTTGTAGTCTGCACCGTCTGTGGGGGATACGAGGCAGAAGGCATTTTTACTTCGATTCAGTCTAAGGCGGATCGTCACTCCATTGAGCAGTAAACGGTCTTGAAAAAATAGATCGGAGTGCAAAGGCCCAATCATTTCAAGGGTAGAACTGCCTTTGATAAAGTCATAGCGACTATGCAAACCCTCATTCCTATGAGCTGCCACGGCTAAAGGGTCCACGCTGTCCATCTTTCCTGGCGTGTCTTTGTAGAACAGTTCTGCAGTCAGCTGTGAGTCCTTGGCATCAGACCCGTAGGTCAAAAGCGAACTAAGGAATGCTCTGTAAGCATTCGTGTTGGTGGAGGAGGATATCAGCTTGTCATTTAAACTGACATCGATTTGACTAAACAGAGCTTGCAAAAATAGGTTTACGGGCCCAACTTTATCATCATCTACCAGATTATCCCCGTTGGCTTTGGTTACTTTGACTTTGTGGTACTGCCATGCTTGTCTCAAATCGGTGTATTCCTCCCCGCTGCCTGATACATTGAATTCGATCGGGCCAGAATCGGTAATCAATCCATTGTCCGCGCTCTATGGCTGTTTGAACACTAGGAGCTAAAAATAAATCCAACTCGGATTTGCTACATTCTCCAGATCTAGGGTGAACCATCTTTATGAGAATATAAAGGGTTTTGGTATCTTTCTCTTCTTTGCTGGAGATGTGGTCTGTTTGCTGGTTGAACGTGAACTGGTTTGTTTTGTCTGTGCTTTCCGTTTTCTAGGTTTTCGTCCTCCACCAGATTGTGCTCCCGTTGCCTTCTGGGAAGTAGTTTCATTCATGACAGCTCTCCCTACTTCTTTAGCTCTTCTCGCTAGAGGGTCTTTCACGTGTTCTCCATTCATGACGTCTTGCGCTACCCCAAGACCCCCTTTCAACGCCTGGTGACCGACAGCTTTTACTCCTGTAGTGATATGTGGCATAGCCCAACGAAAAAGGCCTTTGAGCATCGACCCAAGGCCATAACCGCGTTGACTTGGACTACCGTGAAAAGCCGGTCAATTTCCTCCTTTCTGTTGTGCTTGTCGCACATAATAACTTTTGTAGTACTCAGAGTTTGGCATCGTCAATGAAAATAGGGAGAGGCTCGTCTAAAATGCAGTGTCACCAACACTCTCCCAGATTCAAATGGCACTTTTTCACCTGTGTCGCGTTTTATATTCACTTCAATGCTCACGAATTGTTTTCTGCTGACTGGTAAATACTGAGGGCTCAAGAATGTCTTACTGATCCGTTCTGCATCTTTTCCTTCGACGGGAATGATTCGCAGCAAAGGTACTTGAGAATCGCCGACCAACTGAGATTGCACGATATCACAGTACGCATAAAGGTGTGAAAGCCATGTTCCAAATCTGCCTCTCTTTCAGCTTTTGTGGTTTTGAAGTACCTTGTGTCCTGTTTGAAACCCAGCATAATTCCTATTTCATTGAAAATAATGCCGATGTTGTTGGAAGTATGAAAGGTGACTTTGCGCAATAACTTGTCATAAGTCAATCTCACAGTCCTGAACTTAGGATCTGCCTTCTGAATTTCGTTGTTGATGGCTTGGATGACTTTTTCAACAGAAGGGTAATGTCCAGGAGGAACGATGCATATAGCCGGATCGTGAACCTGAACAGTGGTGTCATACAAATAGAAACGGTTCCAAACGTGTTGTTGAATATTATTCCAGGTATGTGGGTATTGGATTTCTGTTAAAGCGACCTCCCACTCACCAGAAAGTTCAATCGATTGAGGGAGATGTACTCGATACTCTGTTAAAGTATTCGAGGGGAATACATCCATACTACTGTTAGAGGGAAGCCACAAATAAAACTGTGTGTTCTCCATGGTGGTAAAACACAAATGACGAGAGGGGCGGGAAGCGCGTCAATTTATAAGTCCTATACACAGACAATATTTTCTTTATTAATTAATTAAAACGATCAGCTATCTAATTACAAGTATTTTATATCCCTTTCATCTTCCCAAGAATTAAAACTCTCGGGATACCCCTTCCACTGGACAAGGTATTCAATGCTGCCTTTCCGTTTACGCTTTTTTAAGACTTTTTCTACCCGGTAGAAATCATCTTGCTTTTCGACTCTCTGTAACTCGGCTTCGTAAAATGTTCCTTCTAAAAGTTCCCCATGATAGTCCTTTAAACGATAGACAGGTGGATATCTTGGTATTCTTTCAGATATGGTAAATATCTCTTCGGTCCAGTTTGGAAGATAGCCTTTTTCAAAGGTCTTTTTAGTTTTACTCATTCGGACTTGGTCTCCAACTTGAAACTTATAGCGTACAAGTTTTACAGGGGATCCATATAATCTATACCAGACAGTTTGTTCGTTTCCCTTATTAACCTCGCTAGGTTTCATCCCGATACTTCGGTGAAAGGCGTGGTTATAAGATTTAAGAAGTTTTGGAAGCACATCTACATAGTTCAAAGTGTTTTTGCAGGTAAAATATTTCCACATATGAGTCTTGAATGTTCTGTTGAACCGCTCTACGACAGATGCTTTTGTTTTATCGTCGTGCCTGGTGAAAAATCCAACATCGTTTTCTCTTAAAAACTTCTGGAATTCTCGGTTCAGGAACTCGGTTCCTTTGTCCGTCTGTAGCTTGAGAGGTTTTCTTCCTGATTTGAAAATTTTGCGAAATGCCTCGATGATTTCTTTCCCAGTCTTGGTTTTCAGGGGAACAGCCCACGCGACCTTGCTAAAGACATCAATGCACATAAGCAAATATTTGTATCCGTTGTTATATTTACTGAGAGAACTCAAGTCCACAAGATCCGCTTGGAATTGGCTGTCGAGACCGCTTACAATGACTTTGTTTCGCCCATAATGTCGACGCGCGGGTTTGTGTAAAGTGTACACATCTTGCTTTCTCAACCAGGCCTGCACTTGTTTACGGGTGATTTTCTTGAGTCCTCTTTCTTTGGCAGCACGGTAAACAGCATCGATACCACGAAAACTGCCTTCGTTCTCGGGATCGTAATATATCTTCTCCGGGTAATTGTCCATCACAAAATTCAGAATTTTGCACAATAATTTTACCTCCACAGCAAGCCAAAATACAAGCACTCGACTGAAAACACGTTCTAGTCCCACTTGTAAGGATGGAGGGAAACAACCCATTGTGTTCTTGGCTTGACGGTCAAGTGAGAAGTGATGTAGAATGTCAATGATTCTCTCTTTTATAGAATCTCTAAGAAATGTGCATGATGTTGGAGCATGTGTAGAAACAATTCACCCCATTCCTCCTCGGATAGCTCCATTTCTTTAGCAAAGCGTAGAAAGGTTAATAGACGACCGATATTCACCTCAATTTCAACTGCTGGAAGTACATTCTTAGCAATCTCTAATCGGGATATTTGGGTATAATCTCCAATGAGTTCAAACCAATTTACATTTCCAAAGTCTGTTTGTGCTGCTACACTTCTCAGCAGGGTAAAGCGAGCTACTGCTTTAGTCGATGCCATGTCGAAATGATTCGTATAAAGTGGATTTGTTAGTACTTATTAAGAAATATTTACATAAATGCAATACCTTAATTAATACAAATTCAGTATCACATCATGGCTTTATTTTACATAGCATTTCTTAAAGAGACTTGACTGCCAAGCGCCGTTACAGGTATTACAAATAGTTCCATAGTAACACAGAGTTCTCTTGCATACTGAGCACTGTTTGAGTTGGCTCAAAGGCAGCTTTCCTCCAAACGTAACATTGGGTACTGACTGTTCTTCAACATCTCCCGGTTCAGTCGTCATTGAGGAGGTATCTTCTACTGCTGTGGTCTTCAGGATAGCATTTTGTCTCTGAAGTGTTGGCCGAAAAACTTCTTCTGGTTCATCGGATATTTCAGTCTGTCGTGGATTCCTGCCATCAAAGGCTTCATAGTCGGGGTCTTCTGGGTTTTCGGATATGGTTTCAATAAGATCGTCTAGTTCATTCATAATGTCTTTGAGGTTGATCCACTCGTCCACTGTCAAAGCAATTCCCTCCTTGGTGGGAAATTTCATGTTTTGGCCTTGAATGTACTTTCGAATGTGAACTCTCATCTTGCCGTCGAAAATGTTAGCGCTGGCGTGGTAGCCTCGAGGTCCTAGCTTGTAGATCACCTCCATCTTGTTGCTGCTCAACTTCGAATGGCTTCAGGGCCGATCGGTTCTAGCTTTATAGCTGCTCCAAACAATAGGCTTTGCCCAAACATGCCTCCAAACAATAGGCTTTGCCCAAACATGCCTCCAAACAATAGGCTTTGCCCAAACATGCCCGAATAGATCGATGACCTCAACCAAAGAAACAATAGATATTCATGAGAGCGCCACACTTTATTCATGAGAGCGCCACATTTTATTCATGAGCGCGCCATATGTTATTCATGAGCGCGCCGCACTTTATTCATGAGTCCAAGACAATAGAACCGTGACGTCATTGAATTAATGAGAGCGCGCCTTAAAAATTAGCATAGCGCCTTAAAAAATAGCGCCGCAAAAATTAGCATAACGCCGCAAAAAAGGGGGTAATTGGGTGCCTCTCATACTACTTATGATGCAAACAAAGCCTAGTTTGACTTGAAATGCACAACTGAAAAAGAAAATCTAAAATCTTTAGGACGCCAAGTGTGTAATGCTCCAAAATGCGAACAACTAAGAAATCATCTCTTCACTAAAAAAAAGAATTTTAGAAAATTATGTAGGAGAAAAAAGCATGGAAATCTAAGAAAAAGAATAATAGAGATCGATTATAAAAACCCGAAAACAGCTTGGAAACAAATACATAAATTGTTTAACATAAAAAAGAAACAGCAAAAACAATCAGCAAAAACAATCGTGTCCAACAGAACCTCCAGAATTTTATGAATATTTCAAGGAGTTGAACAAACCCAATAACGAATCGAGTTGTCTAGATAATCCCCAACAAGATAGCTGTGAGGATACTACCAGCAGGGAAAGTGAACTGTTAGACTCTGAAATTGCTGACGAAGAAATCGAAAATGCTATCAATAAATTAAAATACAATAAATCACCGGGCAAAGACAATATCCTAAACGAAGTAATACAAAACGTTAAAAAGCAACTAAAACCACTACTGAAATCGCTTTTTAATATTATTCTATCATCAGGGGAATACCCTCGAGATTGGTGTACCGGCTTTATTGTTCCAATTTACAAAAAGGCGATAAGGACAAAACTGATAACTACAGAGGCATAAGCCTGTTATCCTCACTCGGCAAACTTTTCACCTCTATACTTAATAATAGGCTGTATGATTACCTAGTCGACAAAGGAATACTCAAAGAAGTACAAGGAGAATTTAGGAAACACCTTGGAACAGCGGATAGTATTTTCATCCTAAAAACTCTCATAGATAAATACGTTAAGACTAAGCCACAATTTTGTTTTCTTATTTAGCTGTTTTGTAGACTTTAAAAAAGCATTCGACAGCGTGCCAAGAGACAAATTACTTACGAAGTTAAAAAGGGAGGGAAAGTAAATTCTATCATAAAATCAATGTACTCAAATGACTCCTCAGCAGTGAAAATTGGCGATACGATATCAGAAGAATTTAGATGTTATAAAGGGGTTAGGCAGGGGTGTATGCTTAGTCCAACGCTATTTAACCTATTCCTTAGTGACCTGCCTGAATTTCTTAATCAGGGCGATGTAGCAGAACCAGTCCAAATCCAAAATAAAACAATAAGTTGCCTTATATATGCAGATGACTTGGTTGTACTATCAAAGACCGCTGAAGGTCTACAGAAATATCTACATAGAATCAAGGAATATTGCAACCAATACAATTTAGAAGTAAATACCGAAAAAACAAAAACCATGGTCTTCAACAATACAGGAAAGAGAATTAACAACTATGTTTTTAATTACGACGGCGAAACCATGGAAAATGTTCGAGCATTTAAATACCTTGGTTCAGTACGTACGGTAACTTCACACTAGCCAAACAAGAACTGAAAAAGATAGCACTAAAAGCCCTTTTTAAACTCCGCAAAGAAATGGGTGACCACTTTAGAACTGACCTAAAGCTCACACTGAAATTATTTGACTCTCTTATTCAGCCAATCCTCCTATATGGAAGCGAAATCTGGGGATTCGACTGTAAGGGTCCTATTGACAGAGATCCAATAGAGTCAGTTCATGTTAAGTTTTGCAAATGGCTCTTAGAAGTAAATAGGAATGCTACGAATAATGCTTGTCGTGCTGAACTAGGCAGACTCCCACTTAAAGGCGAAGCGATATTCCGAAGCAATAAATATTGGCTAAAACTGGAAAATGTGGATAATACAAAATTGGCAACCGAGGCCTACGCTGACTCCAGACTCTTACTCAAGCCCATGGTCTGGTGCCAAAAGATAAGAAGCATAATATGTCACCTCGGCTTTGGCAATCTGTGGCTAGACCAGAATAATATAACCAATTACACAGCACTCGCTAGCAAACTAAAACAAAGGCTACGAGACGTTGAATGCCAAAACTGGTACAGCGAGATCCATAATGACTCGAGAAGTAATTCAAATCAGCGAAATAAGCTAAGAATATTCAAGAAAACTTACGAATTAGAAAATTACTTGAAGGAAGTATACAATGTGAAGCACATAATAGCACTAACAAGGCTAAGAATAAGCAACCACAAACTAGAGATCGAAAAAGGAAGGTATGCAAGACCATACAAACCAATCGAGGAAAGATTATGCCATTTCTGCCTCTCGGAGATTGAGGATGAAACCTACTTTGTCTTGAAGGGCAAGAAATATGAAAACCTAAGGAAGGAATTATATGCTTCACTAAATAATAAATGTAATATAAATACGGCACACCGATCTAAAAATAGCCTATTATGAACAATCATGAACCCTGACTGTAGAATTTCTAGTCTTTCAGAAAAATTCATTTATAACTGCTTCAACATCAGAGCTGAAGCTCTAACGCAGTGATGCCTGTTCCCAACAACAGAGATATACATAACCTAATTTAACTGAAATTTATTGGACCCATGTCGAAGTACTTGCATGTACCAAACACCAATAAAATGGGTCTCTCTGTCTATTATAGAAAACTTCTGTTGTTTGTAACTAAATAAGTAAGCAAATATATTGTTTTCTATATGTATACTATACAAACAGCATAGAAACAGGTTTAGCTGTTTTATATAATAAATGTCAATAAATATATCCAGATGAATACCACTGGAAGGCTTCCCTTCTAAACTTATGCATGCATGCAGCAGGCATGCAATGCATACCTACATGCATGCATGCAGCAGGCATGCAAATTGGCACCTCTGCATGCATGCAATATGCATGCATGCAGAATGCATGCATGCAGAATGCATGCAGTTGGCATGTGTCATGGATGCATGCAGCTTGCATGAGTCATGCATGCATGCACCTCTGCATGCATTTTATGCATGCATGTCATGCATGCAGTGCTTGCATTGCATGCGTGTGTGATGCATGCAAATCTTATTTAATGCATGCATGGATATGCTTATGCAGGCAATTGCATGCAAGTATATGTGATACATGCAACTGTTATCATGCATGAATTGAATAACTGCAACCATAATTTAACAGCCAATTTGTTGTATCTAAGTTAGTGGGGTTTTAAATTAATCTAGACAATCTAGCATACAATACAATACATGTATGTAATATAATATACAGAACAAGAGGCCCTGAGTGGCTTGAACTCAGGCCACCTATAGGAATAGGTGAATACATGGAGTTCATGGAGTTCTAGCATATTTTTGCGTCGTACATGCATGATCAGTACGTACATGTACCTGTACCTGCTGACCACCTATATGGGTTCCCTGTGGCCCCGGGAGTTTAGCCCAGATGGTAAATCCCAGTCTCGTCCGATCAGAAATTTAAGCCCGAACGGGCGAGGTTAGTAACTGGATGGGTGACCACTTGGGAATAGCTCGTGTCATATCCTGTAGGCATTTCCTTTAGTTATATATATTTTTTTGCAGGTTTTTCTTTCAGATATCATGTACCAACACATTTAAGGGAATTAAAAGTCCCAATTTTCTTTAGTTAGGATAATTTAAATTTAAATCATAATCCCCAGGTCTTGCTAGGCCAAGGCCAGATCAATCACCAGCCGGACTAGTTCGAGTAAAGAGAAACACAGGTTAAATTAGAATACATAAAACTCTAAAATAATATCATAGCGAACATATTTTAACTCCTGTCATTGATAGCTTTGTACAGTATCAAAGCACTTTTCGATCATGCTGGAGTGCGAGTTCTGCATGTAGGCTTGTAGCGCTCGGTACTTGATTTCGAAAAACAATCGACAAGTAAAACGAAGCAACAAAATAATACCTTCTCAATGATCCCTAAAGAAGTACAGGAGTAAAAGAGGACATGCACAAAAGCTTGTGCTCTCAGATGTCGCATCGATCGGTGTTAATATTAAAAAGCAGCTTTAGTTGTATTCTAGGCTTTTATTTGTCCTTGTTGTTCGACCTTGCGGAGTGCGAGGTTTGTAGCGATCGAGACTTGACTTTGAATAAAACATTCATTAAGCTGTTTACATTTGAGAGATATCACGACTAGTACTCGGGTCTCAGCCATCCTGAGTCTTATGTATGTAATTTAAGTGACCTGCAGCAACCCGAGCTATATTGAATCTGATTGGTTGACCCTGTCACGTGTTGAGTAATTCTGGCGACACAAAAATGAAACAATAAACGCCTGGCCTGAGTAATGAGTAGCCGTGCTTCATCAGATTTACAAACTGAAGCTGGAAGTGAATATGATAAAGCACGGACACAATATACTGGCTTATCAAACATCTAGGTGAAGAGCCCTTTTTCAGTTATTTTGGAGATATGACCTATTTCAGCCGAGAAAATCAAAAAAGGTTATGAAAATCAGGACAAAATCTGTATCAAATTTACAGATCACTTATCGCTCATTGAATTCCTTTGTTTTTTGCTTCATGGATTATTATAAATGAGATTTGATAATAATAAATACAGAGCAATCAATGCAAGTTTAAAGTTTAAGCACTGTGAGGGTTTAGCAATACATTAAATATAGATAATTGAGCAAGCCATATATGTACATGTGTCTGCAAAAGCAGCTGCTGCTTTGAGCTCATATCAGCAGGTTATTTAATCTAACCTCAAAAGGGTTACATGGTGACCAAAAAGTATGTACATAGTGTTTGTACAATGTATACAAATATATTCAGCTGACTGCCCTACATGACTATTTTTAGGCCATAATATAAAGTTTTCTAGAGATTTGAAATTTAAATAAGTTGAGTAAATTACATACTAAAACAGGACAAGGGACAGCACTCATAAAAAAAGATTGTATGTATTGTAGCACTCCAGTTGCATCCTTAAATCTTACCATGCAAGTTTGCAGTGTACACAAAGGTGGCAAAATAACACTTTACTATGATGTTAAAATGTGTCATTTACAAAAAGATGTTGTACCATGGTTCTCAGAGACATTATTGACCTTGTAGGGTGGGTGGGTAGGCCTAAAAAACATTTACAATGTATATCACCTGGATAAGCCTGATTCTTTCACAGACCCCACTCGGTCGCTGCACTTTCCCTTATGCAAAGGGTATGTTACAGTACAATGCTGGCTCCAGAAAATCCTGGATCGCATGCTGCCACTGTACGAACGGCTTCATTACTTGCTTATTCCTTTACAATTGCAGGTATGGGTGTACTATCTTAAATGGCAAGGGAAAATGTACATGTTTTCTTAACCTATAAGCAGAGATGTTTTTCAAAAAAAATCAAATTGTCACTGGATCCCATGTTGCATATGTTGTTGGGCAATTTTGATAACTGGTTCAAATATTTTTGAATCCGGGGCAAATATTTTTGAACTGGGGCAGATACATTTGAACTGGGGCAAATATGTTTGAGCTGGGGCAAATATGTTTACCTGTGAGCGTATGTTCACTGACCGGTCGAGTCTCTTTTTGTTGGGGTAAGCTATTGTATTTTGATAAATACAGCCGACAAACTCACATGTTTACCTGTGAACTCTAGTCACCATTTAGCTCTATAAACCTGTTGTTTACCTGTGAGATTATGTTCACTGACCGGTTAGGGTCTTTTTATATTGGGGTAAGCTATTGTATTTTGATAAATACAGACAAACTCACATGTTTACCTGTGGACTCTAGTCACCAATTAGCTCTAAAAACCCGTTGTTTACCTGTGATATTATGTTCACTGACCGGTTAGGGTTTTTTAAATGAAGGGTAAGGGTTTGGATTAATTCACAAAAACATTTAAGAAGCATTATATTTCAGTGTTGTTTAGTGATTAGCCCTAAAGAACCCTACCCGTCACGTTGTTGACGGTTAGTTTTTTTTTTTAAATGTAGGGTAAGGGTTTGGATTAGTTCATTAAGGACCATTAAATCGATTTATGGTAGTGTTAGGAATGAGTTTTCCTGGACAGGGGTGTTAACTGGCTTTAATAAATCTGCTTGTTATTGGCCCTAATGTTCCGAATGCGGAAACGGCAAAGTGAAACATAATCGTTGTTAGTTTTCTATCATTAATCCATTTATGCGTCTTTTCACATCCTCTGTGGGCGATTCTTTGATGAGAGAACAAGAAAATATAATACAGCATTTCTTAGTTTGAGTCAGTGTTTTTATATTCCATTTGAAAAGCTGAGTCTCATAAACGAGCTTACGAGGGGTTACTTCAAGATCCTCTGCACTCGTGACTTTCTGGAGATACTGTTTAGCTCTTTCGTAAAAGTCTTAACTATAGCTTCTAGATAAAATGTTAGACGTGATTCGCTTTTCTTTTGCCTTTATTTTAGCTCTGTAAGTGATCTGGGTGATTACTCTGTAAAAATCGGTTCGGTTGACACAGTTTATTTCGAAGTACGAGTGGCGCCGTTATAAAGTACACCTGATCATCTATAAACGATGTATTTTTCTGGATTAAGCTTGAGTTGCTGCAGTTTTCATAAAATGCAGTCAACACAAAGTTCATCTGTGTTACAGTTTCGTCCGAGTTTTAATATCGCCCATGTCATATTTTCTAAAGATGTTTCGAAGTCCGATTTTGTTAGCAGTATGCATGCGCGCATAACTATTAGTCACTTATAGAATAAACGGTGGTGTGAAATCAACAAGCGCTTGTGTGGCGCAGTGCGTTTATAGTCAGTGGAAAACTGGGCGTGTCAAGGCAGAGCTGCTGAGTTCGAATCCCGCCGAGTTCGGTACGTTGATATTACATCTGAATGAAAGGTAAGTGTAAGTATAAGGGAAGAGAGGGAAGGAAGGGAAGGAAGGAAGGGAGGGAGGGAGGGGATGGCGAAATGTTTTTCCTGGGGAGGGTGATTATTTTTTCTTTTGAACACCAGCCCCCCCCCCCCCCCCCCCCAAAAAAAACAAAAAAACTAAACCCACTTTTTTTTATGGATCCCAAAAAAATATAATCCCTTTTTAGAATCTTGATAATTGCCCCAGTTCAAAAATATTTGCTCCGGTGTTCAGAATTGCCCCACAACACATACAACCCTTCAATTGTATTCTAAATATAAATACAAGAATTAAAAATTCATGTACTAATAATGATTGATTAATGTTTAATTATCAATTGAAACTAAAACTCACCTCAAATCCACTCCAACTCACCCCCAAACCTGTTCATGTAATTAAAATTACAAATAGTTATTATAATTGTGATTATGTAATTAAGGGCTCAATTACACAAGGCCTGCTAGTCCGGTTGCCAACCTTTTTCCAATAAAATTTAAATTAAAAGCTTGACATTAAGAATTGCTAAAATACATGTATGTCTTTCTTGAAATCTTCAGAACATTTAAGGCCAACTGCTGAAAGTTTGACAAAATATAAAATTACATATAGTGCATGTACCTACAATGTACCTACTGTATCTACAGTACATTTTCTTTTTCAAAGTGTTAAATTGGAACCACATTTCTTTTTTGACCTAATTTACTGTTTGAGAAGTCTGTATAGAGAAAAACTGTGCATGTGCAACATCTTGAAATGTACTGACCGAGATCACAGGCAGAGGTCAATACTTTCAAGATTGCACACACAGTTTTCCTCTATAGTAAGACCAACCCTAAGCCGGTATATACATGTAACATTACTTTTTTATCTATTTTCTGTTTACTTCATGAGACAAATATTATTATTGAACAAACTCCAGTGAATTGAGAGTGCACGCACCGGTTACCGTGACTGTGGTCATATCTGAGAAATGCAAAAAGGCTTCCTGCTCCCAGAACCAAACCAACACCTATGAACTGGGAACTCTTAAGCATGACGTGCTGGCTGAGTGAGGCTCAACTCGTCAAATATGTATCATGGATCCACAGCTATTTTAACCATGTTATAATGAAAAACATCATATTTAATGCATGGTGCATAAATATTGTAATATCCCCGTACATAATACCTCCTTACAATGTTTGACAATACTATTCACATCCCCTAAACTATCTAGAAAAGATCTGGTAGGCCCTAATCTACGGTAGCTCTGCGTTTATTAAATGGTGGGCTACATTAATTGGTTCAGTTTTATTGTAGTCATTCCCCGAGTTCAACTGTAAACACTAACAGCTACAACTTTCGAAGGAATTAGTCTGTTGACGATTCGCATTGACGAAATCACTATCTAGAAAAGATCTGGTAGAAGCTCTGCGTTTATTAAATGTCGGGCTACATTAATTGGTTCAGTTTTATTATTGTCATTCTTCGAGTTCAACTGTAAACACTAACGGCTACAACTCCCAAAGGATTAAGTCTGTTGACGATTCGCATTGACGAAATCACTATCTAGAAAAGATCTGGTAGATCCTAATCTACGGTAGCTCTGCGTTTATTAAATGTCGGGCTACATTAATTGGTTCAGTTTTATTATTGTCATTCTTCGAGTTCAACTGTAAACACTAACAGCTACAACTCCCAAAGGATTAAGTCTGTTGACGATATCACAAGTTCTCTAGACTTCTATATAGAGACATAAATTTAATAAATGCAGAGCTACCATAGATTAGGACCTACCGGATCTTTTCTAGATAGTTTAGGGGATGTGAATAGTATTGTCAAACATTGGAAGGAGGTATTATGTACCTGTGGTCAGCTCTTCTAAAACCCACAAGTACTAAAGAAACAACGAAAAAAATGATTTTTAGAAATTAATTACTTGATGTTCTGATTCATAAAAGGGTTTAAAAAAGTATCATTTGAGAAAACGGGGAAAAACAGGGGAAAAACTTTAAGAAACCTATGTTTCGCCGTGCAGACTTCTACACAATATTAGTACTGACCGCTACTCGAATTTCGCACACATGCCTCGCAGGAAAAGTGAAATCACGGCCGAACGATAGGAGGTGCGACCGGGTGCGATATGGTTAAAGTGTTTATTGATGGAATGTTTAGTATAATGTGAAGAAAAAATGTGCATAAAGCAATAATTTTAAAAGTTATAGGTGGACAAAGATGACCCAAAACTCGGATAAAAATAGCGAGGTGCGAAGTCCAAGTGACATTTTGAAATACTTGAAAGTATCAGAAATACTGCTTACCTGTACTTGCTATTCACCAGGAGTGTCTCTCAGTTATTAAGGTATCCTTTCGACGAGTGAGATCTTCGAAAATAATTTAAATATTGCAGGAATAACTTTATTGTACAATTGTATACGAAGTGGGGGGTCATAGCTTAACGTCTTTTCATAATTGTCGACGACCCCTAACCTGTTGTAATATTATTTTGTAAGCCTAAGTAACTTCTTCCTGCACTTTTTACATGATTTCATCAACGACATAAAGTCCATAAAGTAAGAAAGAATGTTGGTTTGGAGTCTTAGTACAAAGAAACATATGGTATACATGTGTAATTTGACCTTTCTCGTAACTCTTCAGGAATGGGGTTATCTCTGTGGCGAAGATGAGAGAGCCTGTAGCGAGTAAGGGAAGTGAAGAGGAGGGGAGGGGAAAGATTCCCCTCTTCTCGACTCCAGTGCTCTCCCTTCGCCGATAGAGACACAGGAAACCCAAACCCTTTATAAGTCTCAGGACATTTAAGTAAGGTAATACTAGATAGGAAATAAAAATTGTATTGATCGCGTATCAGAAAAATTTTTTTAGAGATCGCGATAGACAAATAGTGAACAAATTGGCCTATTTAATTATGCAGTACTAATTGCTAACTGTAATATAAATCGTAATATCCAAATTAGACCAAATTAAATTGTTATCTAATTGTGTAACTGCAAAGTGGCAGCATTTTAAAATAGCTATCATTAATGTAAATATTCTTAATTATTCAAGGTTTAGTCCAATCAAAATATATCTCTGCAGTGTAAAATAGTCTTCTGTAGGTATTTCAGTATCCATACATGCACGTAGATTTCCATGTATGCATTCTCAAACTGCATGCATACACTTGAGCTTTCATGCATGCACTTTCAGTATGCATGCATGAACTCGAGTTTGCATGCATGCACTCGAGGTTGCATGCATGCACATTCAAATTGCATATTTGCATGCTTTGGTTGCTGGAAGGAAATACAACCAAGTCTCTGCCGGGTCCTTCAAATGAAAAATCAGTTCCACAAGCACATCGCTCTCTTCGCTGTGTATGTGACGTCTAGCCAAATAAAAGTGAAACTTTTCAACCATAAAGGAAGATTCTCGTCCTCTCGCTCGTGAAAGTAATCTAACTTGGCGCCATCTGACACTTGTCGGCGAACAGGTGGCGCAGTCGGGGTGGCATCTGGTGGGATGCTTGGCTCCGATGGGTTTGTAGGTGTTGAATTTTAATAACAGACAATCCTTTCCGCGGTTGGTCTTGTAACTTTTTGTACTTGTTGGATTTGCTTTCCCAGTTCTTGTTCTATTTCTTTCTTTTGGTTGATTACTTGTCCTTGAACATTTCCAGGGTTTGTTGTTGAAACTGGAGCTGGTTTGTTTCTAACTCGCTCAGTTTCTGCAATTGGTCCCGCTCTTGGACTTGTATCTGTTCTTGTATCTGTTGTCGTTGAGACGAACACATTTCTTGAACATCTGGGTTTTTTTTCTGGTGGCCTTGAATATGTTCCGGCAAAAATGTCGGATTTGAGATTTGAGAGTATCTGTCGTCGTTGAGACGAACACATTTCTTGAACATCTTTTTTTTTTTTCTGGTGGCCTTGAATATGTTCCGGCAAAAATCTCGGATTTGAGATTTTCTGGTTTGTTGTTCAACCTCCTGATATAAGTCCTAGTTGATTCCTTTTTGTTGTTCTCGTTGGTTGTTAAGTTCAGTTGCTATAATCCCTTTCTGCGTCGTTTCCAGTTTTTTGTTAATTTCAGTATAAAATAACTGACTGGTTTCTTCCTGCTTTCGAATGGTCTCTTCTTGTTTCTTTGTCAGCTTTATGCTGATGTACTCGCAATTCTTTGATTGTTCGCTGGATTTCCTCTTTCTGGTGCTTTATGTCCTACCATAACTCTAGCTTAAAATGTTTTGTGACTGGTTGAGTTTTTGCTTTGTCTGTTCTTCAGATTGTTTAAGTTCCTTGAATCTCTGTTTGATTAATCTCTAACTTCTGTACGCGCTCGTTCAACCTTTTCCTCACGCACTTTGTCCTTTTCCGCGCGTTTCTCGTTACCTTCCTCGCGTCTTTTGTTATCTTCCTCGTACTTTTGTTCACATTCTTAACGTAAATCTTGCATAGCCCGAAAGAGGGCTTGGGTTTGTTGCTCCATATTAGTTGTGTCCGGTTCAACTGTTTTATTCACTTCTTGTAGAGAGGACTGTTGGTCAGATTCATTATCGGAACTGGACAAAGCTAGGGTAAACTTTGGGATCTTGGCTTGTCTTCTCTTCTTTTTAAGCTCCGACAAAGTTCCTCGCGGAGGGGTAGATATTGTATCGTATCGATTGGACGGCTTTTATCATTTACCGTATTCGTTGAAGTATCGGCTTACTGAGTTATTTATATGTTTTCTTCAGGGCTTGATATTTTCTTTCTTAATTTGAGTTTTTGTTTTGTTCTGTTGACTGGTGAAGTCCTTTCTTTGTATTGATACGCAATACCGGATCTTAACAAGATTGTATTTCGTGTTGGGCACCCGTTGTTCTTTTAACTTTACCTCGATCGGTAATTGCCTTGTACCAAATCGATATTATTTAGAATTTATCGGTGGCGGCTTGAAAATCACGCTGTTCTAGCGTTTGGATCAGTATTTGACTGACTGGAAATGTCTCTTGGACTGCGACGTTTCGGCGAAGGCATATACTTATACTTGAGTGTTTCTTGACTTGAAACTTGAAATTTGCCGGCCAATTCAGACTTGATTTTATTTTATGTACTTGTGTATTTCTCGATTTCAATATCGTAAATTGTTCTATGGGTGGTTTCACACTTGATGTGGCTTTTTGAATACCTTTCTTTGTATGAAGACTTGTTGTACTATCTTCGTTTTCAACGGTAGATTGTGTTTGTTTGTTCTGTTGTTCTATCCTCTTCTGCTTTTGTTCCTTCTCCTTCCCCTTTTCCTCCTCCTATTCCTCCTCCTTCGTGAGAGGCCTTCTCTTGTTCCAATTGCTCGCGGATCTAACACCACTGTTACAAAGTTATCAAGAGACACGAAGTATGTTTGGTATCAGTGTAGTTTATTATTCTGGCTATTAGGGATCGGTCAAAATTAGGGATGGATCATGTGCATTTTGTTTAGTCAATAAAGGGTGGGTCCGGATCATGTTATTTTGAGTAGTAAAGAAGGGGGGTTGTGTTGCAAAATGTTATCACTTTGACAGAATACCAAGAATATCAAACTAAGTCAAGAAAATCACAAAGAAAATCAAAATCGCATAGAAAATAAATTATAGTGTTTTATTGTTAAATTACATAGAGTGCAAATGTTATTGGAAATTAATAAACATAGTGCAACTGTTATTGCTTTGAGTAGTATAGAGGGTGAGGGTACCGGACCATTTTCCATCATATGGTTTCTGATCTCATACCCCCACCCTATTATTTATCGATCGTATTTTTTATTCTTCTCAAGGTCAAGGTCAAGGTCGAATTCTCCATAACCGGTTTAACCAGTTCAATCTTTGGATGTCAAATTCTTGGAAATCTCCATAACTGGTTTCAATCTTTGGATGTCTAAAGGCTTGATCTATAGTGATGTGTACGTATATTTTCGAAATGTGTTTGAACCAGCCGATTGATGGTTCTTCTCTTCGTTCTTCTCATACTATAGTATTCAACTTTTCATAGTTGCATTCTAGGCTATCCATTCTAATGGCTTCATTGCCTTGCCTGCTATCCGCTATTGCCATATATTGGCTTCTGCGAGTTTCTTCTATAGTATTTTCCTTTCTTTCTATTTCATAGTGCGTTCGAGGTATCCTGCATCTTCTCTATGTAATGGATGCTGGTGCGTGGTGAGAGTAGAGAGCGATGAATGGAGGAAGGATGGAGATCGATTTTAGTTGAAGTGTAAGTTTATTGTATTTTATAGTGTCCATATGCGAAACTCTCGATTCCATCTTCCAGTATGTATCTTTTATCGTCGTAGCATGATAGACTCGTCTTATTGATTTCGTAGCTTCCCAATTGATGATTCACACTCCGAATCGTCTTCATCGTATGCGACATCTTAGTCCTATTTAGCAATGTATCTCTATAATTGATATGTTTGATTTGTTTATTGATGGTATTCTTCTTAATGCCCTTTGCCGTTTTCGAATTCGAATTGTCGTCTTTCATATAGCTGTACATCTTTGATCTCAATCCTACGAATTCGGTTATGTGTTTGAAGCCATTAGCACATTCGTTCTTGAACTTACCGATTACTTTCTTGTTGTTCTTATCGTAGAATGGACAATCGACTGGATAGTCGCTGTTGTCGAATCTATCTTTGTCGATCTGGAAATCTCTATATACGTTCTTGGTTTCGATCTGATACATTAGGCTGTCTGTATCTGTGAACAGTAGTTGAGGATTTGCGTATTTCTTCTTAATGTAATTGTAGTGGAAGTCGTACATTAACGTTTTGGATAGGTCTAGTATGCACATTCCAACATATATCGGTTTATCCAATGTTATCGTATTCTTGATTTGGTGGACAGCTACTAGGTCTTCATTGAAGATCTTGCTGCTCACATATGTTGGTTTGCTAGCTAGTTCCAATAGCTTCTTCTTGTCGGTTATTAGTTTTACGTTGCATCGTTTGCGAATATTTTCCATGGTCTTACCGAATATACTGTTATTTTGAAGTTTATAGTAGTCTTTTTCGAATTGATTCTTAGCTATGGTTCTCTTCTGAGTGTTGAAATCGATGTATTCTCTTAGCCATGGACTTTGGTTAAACTCTAAAACTCGATGGACTTTTTTAATTTTCATTCCTAGGCTGGTGTATAATCGTAGATTTCTATAATGAAGCACGTATTTAGTCTTGTCGTTTAGATTCGGAACGAGCTTGCGCGTAGTACCAATTGACATATTGTGCTTCTTTTGGATGTCTTTGCAATAGTCTGATAGCATGTCGTTATCTATGCACATCTTTTCTACTGCTAATGGATAGTCGTTATGATCGTCATGTATAGATTTAGGGTATTCTAAATCAACCTCAATTATGAGTCCTTTTTTGCTATGCTCATCATACTTAGCTAGATTTGTATTTTCGATCTCTTTTATGGTTAGCCATCGGAATCCACCAGTAGGTAGGTATTCACTCATGGCGTAGCCGTAGAGGTTATTAGCATCGAGGTAGATTATATGGCTATTTGGAGCGTCTTTATCGTAATCTTTTAGGTATTCGTGATTTGCTTTAGCGTATCTATGGGCTATGTAACTAGTGCCACCTCTCATGCCCTTCTCAATAAACTGGTAGATATCTATGTCAGTGATCAGCTCTAATTCGACTTTAGTCATTTTGAGCATCGCATCAAAACTTAAACCAGGAGTCGTAAAATAATGACATGGGTCGAGGCCGTAATTCGAAATCGACATAGATCTGAAATTTTCGAAGACGTCTGTCAAGAGAAGTACGTCGATTGTTAGGTAAAGGTCATGGTAATCACCCATAGAAGTCATTTCGAAGGTATCGTATACTTTTAATGCATGCTCGTAGTCAGCATTCGATATGTGCTCATCATTGATGATGCTATAGAAGTCTTCTTTCTTAGGAAGGCATTCGTAGTCTAATTTTTCGAAGTCATCCATGAAGTCGTATGGATAGACTCCTTTCCTTTTTGCTAATTCGAATTGCTCGTCGTTTGCGAAGTCTTTCTTGGTGTATATGAATTTGTCTTCTGGAAGATTAGTTGCTAATGTGCTAAGTGATTGACCCATAAATTGGAAACTGTCGAGAAATGTGAGGTTATTGCCTAGCATGAATGCCATGTACTTCTCCATATTATTAGGGATTACGTTGAGCTTATGGTATTTTGTATTACCATTCTTGTCTATGTATGGATGATTCTTGATGACTTTGCCGATCTGTTGCATAATTAGATGAGAGTCATATCCTCGAAGATTGTGAAAGAAGACTGGGATCTTAATTTCTTCAGCTTTTATGTCGAAGTTGAGATTGCATATTTGATGAGCTGATCCTCTGTATTTTCCAGTGATATGGCAGTGATCTCGAACTCTGATGTCATTTACTAGGTATTCGATATCGCATATATGGCATTTGGTAGCATCTTTGAAGTCTAGTTTGTCTTTCTTAGTCAGCACCATGTCTTTATTGAAATGGCTCTTTATCGTATCTTGACACCATTTTACTTCATTGAGCATTTCTTCGAGGAATTTGTATGCACTGTTCTCTCCTCGATACGTTTTCAATGGCTTGCTGTATCGATCATCATAACGGCAAACTAGTTTGTATCCATAACTACAGTCGATATGCTGTTGATATGCTTCAGTATATGAGTTGTTATTGTTAGGCATGCATCCATCGATTTTGCGTGTTATGCTTTCGAAGTCTGCATAGATAACGAATATAGCTGGTAGTTGCTTGTTGTAGTTCTTAAATCGTAGCATATTATTTGATTTGGTAGGCATTTGGATTGCTTGCTCACCATTTACTTCGATACATACTTCTTTATGGTTGATTAGGACTCTTTCAGATCCAAAGCATTGTAAGCAATGTCTACAGAAGTGCTTTCTATTCTTGTGCTTCGTTTGGTTGTACATGAATTTATTGAAGTCTTTTATTAGAACGTAATGTTTGTTCGTATCTTCAGTAATCAATAACAGATCCATATGATCATCGTACTTTTCTTTCGATACGAATAGTGGATATGGCTTCTTATTTTCGTATCCAAATACGTTGATGCTTATGTTATTTTGCTTCTCGATTTTATTGTAATGCTTGGTAGTCACTGGAAATTCGATATTTGAATAGTCTAGGTCCTTTGCGGATTTTCTATCGCTCTTCTTGATTCTCTGAGGATATTTTTCCTGTGGATTCAAGTGCCTTACGTGGCACCATCTGAAGCATTCGTCGTCGATGTTTTTCATGTTGATCAAGCCTTTAGCTGAATTTTGAAGTTCTGATGGTAGTTCAATGTAGCTGCTTCCTTTCATAGGCTCATACTTGACTATGTTGATATAATGTTTGTTGATTGTCTCTATAGTCCATCCTGAACCCTCTGAGATCCATTGCGCTATTTTATTTAGTATTTGTTGTTTGGATGATTGTAGTCCTTCCACGATGTTGGTTTCATTGATTACTGTGAATGCAGTGCTATTGAAATAAGCCGTTTTGATTGTTGTCTTGTCTTCATCTAATTGCTTTTCGAATGTAACCCTTATTGTTTCGACGAATTTATAGCCGTTAGTCTCAATTAGTAGTGTTTTGAATTGATTCTGAATGCCTTTTCTCGTAGTGGCTAGTTGTACTAGTGGGTCTTTATTGTTCTTAATGGCGACTTCAAATGATCTGATTGAACCCTTCATAGCTCTATCTAGTTGCGTGATCTTAGTTCTTGGAGCAGGAACCGGTCTTTTGGTTGTATTCTTAATGGTCCTCTGAGCTGGGATTGGTTTGTAGTCATCTCTGAATCGGGTTGGTGGTAGGATGATGTTTTCCTCGTAGCGTTCGATCATGTCCTTAACGCTTCTTCGTGGAGTAGGAACTGGTTTGTAGTCATCTACGATTTCAATTTTTGGACGTCTTATAGTATTTCGTTTCAATAGCAATTCGATAAGTTTCGATTTAGACAATTTCTTAAGATCGCTAGCATTCATATTACTATTAGTTGAGATAATAATTTCATTCGTTTTCATCTGATTTTCAGGCATACTACAATATGTCGTCATACGTTTAAGTGTCGTCATACGTTTAAGTGTCGTCGTACGTTTAATCGAATCAATATGTTTTTTATTTTCGATGTGCGTTTATGTGCTTCTTAGATTTCAGATGTGTATATTTCGAAGCTGGATGCATCTCTTTCTCACATAATAGGCAATAGAATTTATGGGTATTGAACCACGCCTTAACTCGGTCATTGCTACATTCATATATTTTGTCGCATCTAGTCTTCCTTTTATCGTTATTCAGTTCTACCATATATACGTATAGAAGACAATATACGTTTAAATCTTTTCAGTAGTACTTCGCAAGTATCGATTACTTTTCTTATGCTATCAAGTAATTTGATTAATTTAGCATGCATCTATATTGTATGCTTATATTATTTTCATATCGCATCTAGATTCTTGAATGGCACCCAACTATTGAATTCGTCGCTGTACCCTTTCCACGATACTAGAGCTTGCTTCTTTTTGTAGTTCCTTCTGATGACTCTGTTGATTCTGAAGATTTCTTGAACCGCTTTCGATAGTTCAGGTTCGTAGAAAGAACCTTGTATTTCTTCACCATTCAAGTCCTTCAATTTGTAAGTAATAGGGTTCGTATACTGGATTTTATCAATCGTAAACACTTCTTCAGTCCAATTCGGAGTATAACCTTTGTCGAATACCTTGCGCTTGTACTTGCTTATTCGAACCTTATCGCTAACCTTAAATTTTGGTTTCGATTGTAATGACTCCATATTGCCATATAGATTAAAGTACACAGTTCCTTCGTTCTTCTTCTTAGATGCTTCAATAGGAGGCATTTTGATGCTTGAATGTTTCATACTATTGTACTGTTTCAATATTCTAGGCAGCATATCTAAATACTGCGTATTACCTTGGACAGTAAATTGTTTCCACATCTTCGTCTTTATCGTACGGTTCCATCTCTCGCAAACAGAAGACTTTTCTTCATTCTCAGTTGAATACATTTGTATACTATGCTTGTCCAATAGCTCTTTCACATGCTTATTATAGTACTCCTTACCCTTATCAACCCATAGATATTTTGGTATTCTTCCTTCCTCGAAGATAGTTTGGAAAGCTTTCATAACTGTTTCGCCTTTCTTATCTTTCAAAGGTACGATCCAACCATATTTGCTAAAGACGTCTAGAACCATGAGAAGGTATCGATAGCCCTTATTCCATTTGCTAAACTGTTGCATCTCAACGAGATCAGAACACCATATTTCATCAATGTGATTAGCTATAACACGCCGCCGAGTATATTTACGTCTTATTGGTCTATGCAATTCATCTGCTAGTTTTACTTGCCAGTTTTCTTCACTCGACGGCTTTTTTCGTTTTTTGGCTTCTTAGCACCCATTCCAAGCTTTGCTTTAGTCGCGATAGCATTCCTTGCTAAGGCATGACCCCATTGGCGATCCTTCCATGGAATTTCGTCTAATGATTTGACCATTTTTCGATCAGCTTCATTTTTGCATTTGACGTCATCATCACAGATAGAATAATCGACATCATGTTGCATACTCACAGCATCAGTTTTGCCAGTTGGCTTATCGTAAATCTCTAATATTCGACCTGTCTTATCATAAGTCAATTGATTTTCTAAGGGATTCCCAGGTCCTGTATAATGATGACCTGGTAGCGTGAATCCCTTTTTTGGTGCAACCTTTAATATTGCTTTATGAATGTCTAACTTACCTCCTTTCTTAATAGTTTTCATATGATCATCATAGAATTCGGATGTTGGATCTGTTACGTCAGTATACATACTCATTGGATGTTGTATCTGGCCACCACGAACTTTCTTAGATGCTAGATTCAATATGGTTCGACCTTCTTTTTGGATGAAATCGGCAGCTTTGCTTCTTATCTTCTTACCTATTGCCTGTGTAGCACCCTTAGCAAGTGTCGAAAATAGCTTTCCACTACCTGGAACCATTGATAATGCGGCGGCTCCAGCAAGAAGTGGTATTCCAGCTGAAATAGCTAGTGCTCCTGGCAACATACTACCGCCTTGTGTAGATTTCACGAATTTCGACTTTTGACTTCCGCATTCTACACATGCACCTACCAGACGAGTCCTTCCATTTTGAGTCTTTACGATATGCTCATCTTTCGTCTCAGTTTGTTTCTTTTGTCTTAGACAATATATCTTAGTCATTTCGTATACAATATCGTTACATAATATCGTAAGCGAAGTGCTGTATAAGCAATTCATTGAACATAGATGGTTTGAACTGAAAGTCTAACAAGATGTCGATAGGTTTTCTACCCTTTGAGCGTTCTAGAATGTAGAATATGCAATAATAACCACACATAATGCTATCCATATCTTGAATCTGCGAGCTATTGTACTCTATTTGTTTGTTGCTTGTTTCCATAAGCTCTATTACCTCTTCTGCTGGCAATAGGCCGAATGAATCGAAGTGTTCGATGTAGTTATTATCATGATTGTTATATACGGCAACCCAGTGAGTACCATCGCCTTTAAAATAGTCTTGAATATTGATTACTACACACCCGTCATTATTGATCCTATCAGGTAGCATATCTTTACTGTAAGCACCAATGTAGTTGGCGATCTTTAGTTTTTTCATAATGCTATCGATATCGATGTTGCTCAGTGGTCTTAGCGCGTTCCGTAATATGGACGCTTTAGGATTGTCCCTGGAAGCACGAGGCCTTTGGCTGTTTTCTTTCTTGAGATCTTTTTTTTTACTCCATAACCAATCGTACCATCAGAATTCCAAGATCCAATAAACGGTGGTGGTCGTAGGGCTGAAAGATTTAATCCTCTTCCACTTGACTTTGGATTAGTACCTGGTAGAGCGATTCCTTTACCGAAGATACCGCCTAAGAGATTGGGAAGCAGGCTTGCTGCCAAGCCGCCTAATAGCGCTCCAATGAATCCGCCTTGTTTACTTAACTGTGTCTTACTGAGTTTAATATCTACTCCAACGTTTTTCGACTTGGCCTTTTTGATTTTATTGATTTGCTGATTAGTCAATTCGATTTTATCATTACCATGATAGTCGCTAGACGATAGTCTAATGGTAGTTGATGTCTTGTTTTGAACAGCTGAAGCTATCTTACGTTTCTGTGCCTCAGATAGCTTTAATGATGTTTCTACATAATTCGTTGGCATTCTATATATGATATCGTTAGACAATAATTTGAATACGATTAGAGAATTGCTCCGAGTAATGGTATGCCCTTAAAAGGTGAATTCGGTCCAAGTATGAGTCCTTTGCCCTTCTTTTTTGGTCTACCTCTCTTTTTCTTAATGCCTTTTCCTTGTACAGCCTTAGAGACAGAACCAGATATTGCTCCAGTTGCAGCAGCCATTCCAAGAGCTGGTAGGATTTTCTTCAAGAACATAGGAGCAATCATTTTCAATAAATTACCCAATCCACCTAAAAATCCGCCTTGTTTTGAGACTTGCGTCTTACTAAGTTTTAGTTGGACTCCAGACATTCCTCTTTTAGCTTCAACCACCTTCTTACGTTGCGCTTTAGTCAGTCCTAGAAAGTCGCTTCCTGTTAGTTGATTGTTGTTCAATCTCAAGCTAACTGTTTTCTTATTGATGTAAGCATTCTTAATTGATTCTTTTTGAGATTCGCTTAGACTCAATCCTGTTCTAATATAGCTCATTTCGTATATGTAGTATAATTAGATAAAATTTACACGATTACATTCATTCTACCAGACAAGCCTTGTAGTTGTAAGTGCCTATCGGATAGGATTACGGCATAAACATAATAAGGTATATCAGCATTGTTAGCTATGTTTCTGAAGTTCCCACCTAGGGTAAATCGGACTTCAATATCAGCCATGCTTGTTTTCAGCTGCTCTGAATGCTTGCTAACGTCGAAATGATGGATGGGATACAAAGAAGCCCAATCCTCAGCACTAAGCTGACTACCAGTGTCGGTATCTTGGTATTTGTTGACTGCATCCATGAACATCATATACGATCTGTTATAGTTACGATTCGCTGGAGTGAAGTTACATTCTATTTCTCTTTCTGGATGTTGTACACTATTGATTCGAATACTGATTCTTGTTAGGTTCCCATTATCGAAGATCATATTATTGACATTCTGTGCATTAGCTGTTGGATGACGATCACTAGACTGTAATGCAATGAAGACATGTCTTGGAAGTTCGCTACCTGGCTGTGTTGTAATTCTCCATGTTGGGTTCGTTTCAACGGCTTGGAACATCGTTCTGTATACGCGTACCTGCTCGAAGTATAGGTCCTTTATGTAACCACTTACTAGTTTGGCATCAATGTATGATTGAATTTCTAGTGAAGGAACGACTTTAGGCATCCATAGTGATAGGTGAGTAATCTTAAATTTACCAACGCCTGCAGCATTATCTTTCATGATATACTGGTTTGCTGTTGCTCTGTTTAGGATAAGGGTATGTTTGACACTCCGAAACACAGTATCTACATCCTTACAGAATCCGAAAACTTGCGATAGTGGTAGAAGCAGGGATACTTGTTTAGCTCCTGTCGTGATAGCCTGTCGAGCAGTGAAACCTAGATTAGCTGTTTGGTCTTGTGTGTATGCAACAACTAAGGCTTGCGTTCCTGTTCGAACGGCAGCTGCATTAGCAGCATCATCGACTGCAGCAATTGCAGTTATGTACTTTAAAGTTGGTGTACCCGTTGATGTATCTCTAAACCAAAGCATATTACTAGCAGTACTACGGCTATAGTCATCAGAAAACATGACTGTGTTTAGAATTGTGCTTGCTTCTGGTAGGTAGTCATTCACACTTTCTACTATTTGGTTGTTAATCTGATATTGAGCACTTGAAAATAGACTCCACGCATTATTCACAAGCGATACAATATCTGTTGCATTATAATCAGCATTAGCAGCTGTTTGCAGCTTACCACGCACCTCCAACATAGCCTTATGTGGGAGCAGGTATACGTCTTCATCTCGAGTCTCGATGATCCTTTGGCCATCTTTATCCATGTTATTAGAGTCTCTTGGAAGGTATTCGATATATTCGAATTTCGTAGTTGAGTTATCGATAATGTTCGATTCATCGAATTGAAAATATTGGCTAATTACTTCAGTCATATATTATATGATTATACAAAAGTCACTACAATCGTTTCATGCCACTTCCAGCAATAAGATTCGATAAGATAGCTCTCGACCGGTCATTCAAGACTTTCCGAACCTCTGGATTTGACGAAACGTCTCTAACGCCCTGCTTTACTTTTTGAAGGATCGCTTTAGTGCCAACATTGATGGCTTTCTGTTTAACATATGGAAGAGCCTTAGTAATAACGGGTTTTAGCAATCTATTTTTTAAAGCATTAATGGGCCTCGTTATTATCTTGCTAGCTGTTGAAAGCGTACTCTTTGCTTTGTCGAATACGTTCCCAATGAGGTTTCCACCAATGACTTTCCTTTTGGTATATCGTTCTCTCGTTAATAGCATATACATATTGGTTACACAATCTCACTAAGATGGATGTAATACGTAACTCTCTCATTATTCATTCTTATCGAATTACCACTTTGATCTCTAAGCGAGAACGATATACTGTTAATCGATCTTTTCGATATGTTCATATCGAATCGTTGGTTAGGATGGATGTTGATCAAGTAACCTGGAGGAACCGATGGAACGAATGAGTAGATGACCGAACTTGTACTGCCATTTATGTAAGAATCTGTTACTAGATCGCAGTGTACTTGAATAGTATCGACCTCCGTGATTTGCACAATCTTATCGCTATCGTGAAAGCCGTTGCCTTGAACTATCTTAGATTCGAAACCAAGTATCGTCCTAAAACTTTCGTCAATAGTGAAATCCACTTTATAACCATTTCGTATCTCAATCATAGACTTCAGTGTGTTGTAATTAGGTTTAATATCGACATAGTACTTACTGTTAGCAACGTCCCAATCGCTATTTTGCTTCATATGGTGCTTCATAGTGTCGTTTATGTCAATTACGTTGTATGCTCCTGGCGATAATGTTATCGTCTTCCAAGCTGTACCATTATAGTATTTGAACTTGTTATTTACACTCGTTATGTTATACCAAGAGTACCACATTGATGCATTGATTAACGAGATTTGATAGTTTTTCGTACTGTCTAGCTCCAATGGAGGATTGAAGTTTGTCGTGAAGTTTTCAGATGAACCGAATCCTTTCTTACTATCGAAGAATAGCGTAGTTTGCATTATACAGTTTGGTTAGATTATTATCCAATTATTATATTATCGGATGAATCGTGTACGACATTCAGGCCATCCCATTTTTCAGCTGTTATGTAAGATTGTTGTGAATTCCAATTGACGTTAACGACGACTCCAGATTGAGTTTGTATCATCATATAATATGTTGTATCCACATCTCTTTGAAACAAATAATATACGTTGTTCAATGGAACATCGGCATATGCCCCTCTTTTTATACGCATATTGAATACGTTAACGTATGTGTCATTCTTTCTGTTTGAGAAAACTATATCTGTGTCGTCTCTACTCGATCTAATATATAAGCAACATTGTATTCGATATAACACGTTCCCACCAGGTAATGTGACCGTCAACTTAGGAATTTCTGTAAGCGCACTTCTTGTTTGATATCTTAGCCTTTCGTTAATGACATTACCATAGATGGTTGGTCTAATTGGTACAATATCCTTAATTTGAGTTGGTATGATAAGTGAGACGTCGTCGAACGATGCTGGATTCACAAAGGTGTTTGCATTTAATGCTCCAGCAAAGATTGCAACATAGATTACTATTAGCTGATTGGATGACTGATTATGACTCAATGTAAATGATAATTTACCTGTGTCATTAGTAGATGTTGTTATGCTTAGCTCTTGGAAAGCAGTGTTTGTAGATCCTATCCTTCCATTTTTCATCGTGTTCGATATGAAACTTAAATTCTGTTCAATTGATATAGAGTTTAGTGTTATGGATCCAACGTTTGCATAAGCTTCGACCCGAATTGCGTAGTCACTGTTGCCTTTTAACCCTAAGGCTGGATTATCATTTTTTGGTAGAGTCATAGTCAACTTCTCCGTCGAGTTTGGTTTAAATGTCTCTAGGATTCTAAAACCTTGATGTTCTGGAGCGATGTTATTCATAGAGTATGCATCATTTATGATTATGAATGAACTCACACTGCTTGATGACGCCCAATTACTAGAATCCATAAGGAAATTACCACAATTGAATGTTTGACTACCATACATAACACCAGGCCCAGGAACGGTTGAGTCCCTTCCACGTGGGCCAGGAACGGTTGAGTCCCTTCCACGTGGGCCAGGAACAGTCGAATCCTTACCTGCTGGGCCAGGAACGGTTGAGTCCCTTCCACGTGGGCCAGGAACAGTTGAATCCCTTCCAGGTGGGCCAGGAACAGTTGAATCCCTTCCAGGTGGGCCAGGAACGGTTGAGTCCCTTCCACGTGGGCCAGGAATGGTTGAGTCCCTTCCAGATGGTCCAGGAACAGTTGAGTCCTTACCTGCTGGGCCAGGAACAGTTGAGTCCCTTCCACGTGGGCCAGGAACGGTTGAATCCCTTCCAGGTGGTCCGCGCTTACCTTCCTTTTGCTCTATCGTACCATTGTAAAGCGTTCCAAATATTGAGTAACTCATCTCTTATATTATATGATTACATTAGTTTGATGCGTATTCGTTGATCCCATTTTGAGCAGTTTTTTTGGTCATTCCTGTGATTTCCTCAACCATTATTAATGATTTCATGTATCCATTCCATGTCGCATTAGCGCCATTATACAGTCTATTCAATACCATCGTTCCTGTATCAGTGATCTTACACTGCAGCTTATACGTGTGTAGGATGCCGTTACCGAAATTCTCATGAAAAGAGACGTCTGAGATACAAACGACTGTCTCTGGATCTCTTGGCGGTTGTGATGCAAATGCACATCTGGTTCTCAAGCCAATTGCTGCATCTGGTAAATTACTTACACCAATAATCGTTTGTAAATGGTGCCCTGGAACTGGTGTTGGCGTTAATAGGACCCATCGGAACCAAAAATTACCTCCTCCAGTGTTGTTTGAGATGTATAGGCGACATGATAGTCTCATCATATTCGTACCTTTTGGTATTAGCTGTATTTCGTAATTGGGTATATCCATCCAATCTGTATCGCGTTGAAGCCATAAGAGTGAAATCTCTTTCGCATTAATACTAACTATTCTTACTGGCGTTTGCTCATGCATGCACTCATCGCGGCTTCCATTTCGAAGCGTTCCAAATTTCGTAAAACTCATCTATATTGTATACGTATATTATAATAGATGGAAATAACTAATTTCGACGATAATGAAAACGTAAAAATATCTAAACATCATCATTTAATGCCTGACTGTCACTACATGCTAATCGGATGCACTTCTGTAGGTAAGACTAATCTGCTTACAAATATGCTGCTTAAATGGATGAATTATGATTCGTGCAAAATATATACATTAAATCCTCATCAAGATAAGTACAGTCTAATAAAAGAATTCCATGACATTATTAACGACGAAGTAGAAGATGACGATGATATATGCAATGTCGAATTATGCGAGCCAGAAGATATCATACCTGTTGAAGAATTAGATGACGACACTAATAAGATCATAGTATTTGATGACATCAAAATCGATAACAAAAACATGAACACTGTCAAAGAATACTACTCTCTCTCTAGAAACCGGCAAACGAACTGCATCTACCTCTGTCAAAGCTTCTACGACGTACCCAAGTATATAAGAAGGAATACACAGTGCTTCATCCTGTTCAATGGCTTAGATAATAAGGATATACGGTATATAGCAGACGACCATTGCAAAAATATCACTAAGAAAGAATTCGAAAACATATATCGACAAGCGACAATTGAACCTTACAGTTTTATGGTATTAGACAAAACGTCAAAACACATTCCCGAGATGTATAGAAAGAACTTCGATGGTTTTTATATGCCTAATGATTTGAATACGTAGTTACGCCAGGTTATAGAAAAAACTCTACTGATCTTAGTGCGATTTAGATACGACTTCAAATAGCTACGATAAGTTAGAGTAAAGAATTATGTAACTAATATGTATACGTATGTCGTTCAGAACTGTTCAATCAGTAGAAGAAAGAGCAAGCTTAATTTACGAATTCTTGAAAAATAGGCAAATCTTAAAACAACGATTACTCGATAAGAAATTAGGTGACCAATCATTAAAGCTGGCTAGCGAAAAGCTATATCAACCCGTAACGGCTTCAGTCGAAAAGGCGCAGAAAGCGGCCGATAAGAAACAGGATGAAATGATCGAACAGCTACAAGAAAACCAAGAGAATATCACTGGAGCAATCGACACATTAAGTGAAGCCATCTCAACGCAAGGATCTACTAAAGGTTTAGAATCATGGATTGGTAAACTACCATCACATTACGAGGAAGATGGAGATGAAGACGAAGAGAACGACAAAGGAGCCGTTGGTGGCATAAAACCAATTTTTGGAGCACAAGAATCTAAACGACTAGAAAAACTAGGGTTCGACCCAAGCTTAACAGACATACCTTCAGAACACTTAATAAAGAATGCCATAACGATACTGAACAAGCAAATCAAATCATCTAAATCACCCACGACAATAAAGATACTAGGCAATCAAAAATTAGCAGCAAACAAGTACTTGAAGGAAGTGCAAAAACTAAAGACACCAGAGAAAGAAGTCGTATTCGTACCAGATGAGGACGTCATAGAAACGCCAAAGTCATCTAAGAAAACGACTGGCACAGGTCTAAAAATAGGATCCGACTATACGTTCGGAAACTTGTATATCGATCCAGCTAAACTGCTAGAGATGAGACTAGAGGCTTACAATGGTAGTGGTAAGAAGGTACTAAGCCATAATGTCGATCATTCATTTATGGAGTTATTGACTAAACGGTATAATCCTAGAAGACTGTACACTGATAGTGCACAAACCATATTCAACAAGCTGATTGAGCTATCAGGCATATCTCCATATACATCCAAAAGTGGTAAGATCGGTTTAGGAATGAAAAAATCAGGTGGTTGTAACAAAAGTCGAATAAAATACTACAAAAACCCGAATGATCTATGTGAAAGACTAGAGTTAATAATAGCATCGAAAAACGCTGGAAATAATAGTATCGAGCTTTCGAATGAAGCCATTGAGATACTCAATAAGCTTTCTAACGATGGTTTGATTGACGACGACGAATACAAACAGATGTATCAACAATTTATGTAACATATTAGTATAACAATGGCAAAAACGAAGATTGATATCTTCAACTTTAATCATATAGACAAGGACTTGAGTGAAGCAGACGTCGAAATGTTAAAGAAGCTATATGCACACTACCACAAAAAATGCTTCTGCCACAAGCGAGCATACAAACGATTCAAGAAGGTTAATACAATTCTACACTTATCGTCAATTGGTCTCACAAGTACAGGCGTAATCATTGGGTCTATAACACTAAATCCAATCATTCTTGGTACAATATCGGGATCAGGACTATTGCTCCAAGGACTACTAAAAATGAAAAACTACAATAGGAAGACAGAAATGAGCAAATTTGCGTACACATCGTATCAGAAGATCTTGAATAAAATAAGGGCATACCTGCGTGGAGAAGAACTCGACATCGAAAGATTTACATTAGAGTTGAACTGGTTGGATGACCAAGTTAGTGACCTATGTCCACTAGTTGATAGATTCAGAGAGAGATACAATAAGAAGTATACGATTACCTAAACTATGGCAATCTTCTTCATAAAAGCATCCTTATTAGTCTTCATACAGTGCCACTTATTCATTTCGGATACCTTTTTCCATAGTATTTCATATCGTTTAACAGTACCCTTCGATATATACCTAGTACACCTTTGCATATGAATGCGATAGTTATCGATTCCAGATTCGTGAAACTTCATTTCGAACAACTTATAGAATACGAAATCAAGTATTGGATACCTCTTCCCTTTCAATATAACATCAATAGCACTTTCGAATTCATTGAACAACCTACGAATATCAATGTACTCACCATATCGTAAATCGAATCTCATAATGAATATATTGTCAATATGGTATTTCCTATGGTAGATAGACTTACGTCTCATTCGATACCTATTTTCGTAGTAATCGATATATCCATTCACCAAACGATATGAATGAACCACACCACAGCTTTGGCAAACATACATACCATTATCATTAATTATCTCTGTATTGCCACAACACGACTCACTCTCTTTCTCGCGTACGTAATCTATCAATCGCTCATTGCAGAAAGGACACGACTCTCCAAAGTCTTTCATCTCATCATGGATTTCTGAATTGCAGTTCATCATATACTACTATATTAGATATAAAATCTCTATAAATGCACCAGCATCCATTGCATAGAGAAGATGCATGATACCTCGAACGCACTATGAAATAGAAAGAAAGGAAAATACTATAGAAGAAACTCGCAGAAGCCAATATATGGCAATAGCGGATAGCAGGCAAGGCAATGAAGCCATTAGAATGGATAGCCTAGAATGCAACTATGAAAAGTTGAATACTATAGTATGAGAAGAACGAAGAGAAGAACCATCAATCGGCTGGTTCAAACACATTTCGAAAATATACGTACACATCACTATAGATCAAGCCTTTAGACATCCAAAGATTGAAACCAGTTATGGAGATTTCCAAGAATTTGACATCCAAAGATTGAACTGGTTAAACCGGTTATGGAGAATTCGACCTTGACCTTGACCTTGAGAAGAATAAAAAATACGATCGATAAATAATAGGGTGGGGGTATGAGATCAGAAACCATATGATGGAAAATGGTCCGGTACCCTCACCCTCTATACTACTGCTTTGACAAATATCAACCCAAGTCAAGACAAAAGAAATCAAAAATTTCCTACAAACTTAAGTATAGTCATAACTGTTATTGCTTTGACATACTATCAAGCCAAGTCATCTGATTCTAATAATCGTGCAATTGTTTGCATGTCCAGAAAAGTCGAATGAAAATGGGCAGGGTTTGATATTCTAATTATTGCTGTGCCATTCATTCTCATGATTTTATTACGTAGCTGATTGGTTCACACGGACACGTGATACAATGTTCTGAATTAATCAAAAATGGCGACTCGAGCTTAAGCGAGACTGGAGAAAAATTCAAAGTTGCCGCGGAGTCCCATAAACCATCATTTCTCCCTCGGTACTAGTCCCAATTCAAAAATAAACAACAAGGAACGCCTGCTAGATAATCTTACAAGATGGCCGACTCGTTGAAGCAGCGAAGGGGGAGGAAATGCTATAGTTTTACCCAATCTGTGGCTAGTTATGAGACTCAACTGGCAAGTCCTTCGAACCTTCATTATTACACAAACTGGATTTGCAAAACCGAGCCGATTGAAGTACACAAAGTGTTGGAATTAGGGTAAAATCACGAAGCAATATTCGATCTTTCAAAAGGAATCGAAGGTGAAGATAGGAACGCTCGATAAGTATTGCAAACGAAGTTATAATTCAAGCTGTTGAGGTCTTTCGTCATACTACTCCTTAAAATGGCGACTTGATTATCAGTGCAGCGCGATAGTCTCCCAAAAACGACCCGATTTTCAACGCTAAGTTGCCGTTTTTGTCTTCAAAGCAAAGCTTATTAGTGTGCTGTTCTATATGGAACCAATGTAAGTTGGGGGTTTTATTGTGCTTAGAAATATCAGAACATGAACATTTTAGCACCATACATGTACTGTAATGTTGAGAACGTCCCAGAGTGCAACATTTTCTAAGTATCACGCTTCAACTGCGCATGTCCATTCGATTTTTCTGGCCATGGCCCAATTGCATCAAGGGTATCCAATGCAAAGCACTGGCATTGAGGGTGAAGACTTTGTTAGTGAGCCACCAACAGAGTAAACAACCCGAAGTGCTCGCAGAACGGACACTGATCCACACGATACACAGATTATGTGCAGTACTAAATTAAACTTAGTTGACTATCGACTAAGATCACTACGTACTATCGCTTACGGCATGGTCTCTTAGTGCCAGCCCATGGAATTTGAGAGGGGGTGTCACTGTACATTTTCAGGCCTGAGGAAGAGGGGGCTTTAGTGAATTTCCTCTTTAATAAAACCGCCCCCCCCCCCCCCCCCCCATCCTTCATAAATAATGATCGGTCCCTAAACTCAGTGACATGATTTTACAATATTTGATACCAGTGATTACGGCATTGTCACAACAGTTTACAACAGATGAAAAACAAGACATGTAATGTAAAGGAGAAACTGATTGGTTTAGTCTCAACGTCTAAATATTAAAATAAGGATTTCTAAATGAAGGTATTTCTGGTCTTAGCTAACCTTAGACTGGTGGGAACCTGTAAGAACCCGTTGCCCTTTTGTTTCAACTAGTGAATGTACTTAATTAATAATTACTAACAACCGGTTGAGGACCAAGCTAACGTTAAATGTTAATTTGCTCGCTAAACATTTATTTTGTGGATAGCGATTTCTTTGTTTCATACTAATTTGCTTTGGTGCATAACCAAGTTCCTATGGTTTTAGCTTTCTAGAGATTTTTTAATGTTTCATAGACTTCCTCCTTTACACAGTTATTAAAGTGCAAGTATCTTGTCAATTTTTTTTTACTATTGTTTTTTTCTCACAAAAAAAGGTTTGTTCTAAACATGCCGCCGATTCTAGTCATCAGTGTTAAGTATTTTTATACCGTCAGATCGCTCCGTGGCCATAAAAAACGTCTCGCTAAAAACAGAAATACATTATTTATTGTCTTTCTATATAAGTATAATCACGTTTGAGAAATAGTTTTCTTAAAATTAATATATCATGCTATTGCAAATTAAGCGATGTGCAGTTTTAATTTAATATTTACGCCCTGTTAGGGTAGATTCCGACAAGCGACACGGCGCTGAAACAGATTACGACGAACGACAAGACCGTTGTCCGAAATTGCGACAGCGAAGAAGAATGAGCCCAGCGAGGGGCCGCGCGGCCAGAAAAGAATGGGGATTGGGGAGAGCGAGCTCGACTGATCTTCGCGATATGAAAAGTATACGTTATATCCGAGTTCGTTATATCGGGGTTGCACTGTAATTGTAAATCAAATGAGAATGACATTAGTTCGGCAGGTTAGTTAGTCGTAAAGAAATCATTCTTTTTCGTGCGACTTCACGTGCCCAGCCATTATCAGCTCATTTATTCACTCATATATATATTTTGTAAAATACTTATATTATTCCAGATTATACGGCAATAATTGCGAAACAACTACTTTAAAAACTCAGACTTGGACATACGTACCCCCCCCCCCCCCCCCAAAAAAAAGCAGGGCTTCAATATTCATCTTGCAGCATTTTTGAAGCCATCCGACAAACCTCATGAGTCAGTATTTCTAGACAGAAACGGAATTGATAAATAAATATTTTAATACTTAGACTGCATGAAGTGTACATTTACTTATAAAGTTCACACCTTTTTCGTGTGCCAGAAGTGATTAGAAACTAGTTCTTTAACATGGAAAATATATTCCACTTCTAACAATTAGCTACTCATCCTCATGATTAATAGCAAAAGAAAATATTGGAGATCCTGAATGTAACATTGTCCTGAACATTCCGCCTACCGCTTTCCAGTTAGCTCAGTGCTTAAGCTCTATCTATTGTGCAGGAGATCGAGGGTTCAAACCCCGACCAGACCAACACTCAAAGTCGGCTTAAAATAGCTGAGTAGAAGGTGCTGCTGTTGTGAAACTATCTCGTTATCGAACTGCAAATGGTTAGACCTTCACGTCTTCTCGGATCGTAGGGCCAACGTCGGCCTCAAGTAATCAGTCTCACTGGACAGTGTCACGAGTTACCAACGTTAAACAAGGTTGCTTTACCTTTACCTTTTCCACATCCTTTCCCTCTCTTCTGCATGTACGGTACTTTCAAACTCAATAGGAACTTAGTGACTTTACTATATAGATGAGGTAGCTTCCTTTATATCCTGATACACTGTTTTATGGTGCTTTTACGATATTGTCAAATTATGTTTAAAACTATGTTCACAGTAACCCTTTCATGATTGATTTTTCTTATTTTTTTTCATAAGAAAAATCGCCAAACAACTTCGAGATATCACTCTCAACGGACGATCGCACAAGAAATGCAAGTATAGCTCTTTCCATCAGAGACCCAATGAAGGCGATGACAATTTGCCACTGGCTCCTTCTGAGTACATCAGTAGAGATCTTTGTGAAGTACAATAACAGTCACACAATGGCAGCTTTCAACATAACAAGGTAAACACGATATACTTTTCCTTCCTTAACATTTCAACCCATTTCATTTGGGCTTAATTGTATTTTACTTTGAATAATCTACCGCTGAAATGTTAACTTGAGTACGATATTTTTTTAATTAGCGACAACTGGACACCTTAGTAATTCTTGGTCAATAAACAACTGTTAATGAATTATGACTGAATGTATTATCCCAAATATTTATAAGTAATACCATGGCACCGAGGGAAATTAGTGATTAAATTTCCCCGTGAGCAGAAGGAGGATTGGTGGAAGCGGCGGAGGGACTTTTACAAATCCTCTCAAGGCTCGAGGGGAAATTTAATCACTAATTTCTCGAGGTGCCATGGTATATCTTTGTAATACTATGATCGCCGAGGAAATGGACTGTTTTTCGAGTGCTTCTGTTTAATTCTGTTTGTTGAGTCATGACACAGGAAGCACTACTGCAGTCTCCCTTTGGACGCATTTTCTTAAAACAATACGTTATAAAAACAGTGCACATGTTTTATGCATACGATCATTAATTAATTCAATAAACTGGCAACAACAAACTTCAGAAGGAGACTGTGACGCAATTTATGTGCTTCAGGTTGCGCATGCTAAACTGCAAAAACGTCCCACATGGATAAAACCGTGGATTTATGACTAGTACAGGGGGTCATTGCACTCCGACCTACCCAGTACCAGTGTTAGGAATATAAATGTTGTGTGATGTGTTTCAGCCTCTCTCGCAAATGGCATCACGTGTGCGTCACGTGGAGGTCCGATTTCGGAGAGTGGCGAACATATCATGATGGCATCAACCGCAACTCAGGTCTTGGTGTGCTCGACAGGAAGAAGCTAAAACGTATGTATGATTTAGTTTATTTCAACCATAGCTGTCATCTTAACGGAATGGCTATTAGTGTTTTACTAATTTTTGGAAGAAAGTTCGAGCAACAAATAACATTGTTGCATAGCCAAAAGTTTTCCAGACACAACGCACGCTCTGATTGGTTGATTCAGGGTCACGTATCCAATGTTTCCCACGCGGGCAACAATTCATCAATTGTTGCCCGCCACGTGATCACAGCGTGACAGAAGATGGTGTGTTGTGTCACGTCGGGCATAAAGTACATCAAAATCGGCATCAGTGAGCGTGGACAAATAATTTAAATTAAAACCATTTATTTACTTATAGTCTCAATTTGAAGAAATGTTGGTGACTTGTTAACAAAATGAAACTACATATTTTAGGTGTTTTATGTTAGTATGATGACGTTGTTGTGACGTCATAAGTGATGCCTCCTTTTTTGGTAAAATTCCCCCTTTAATAGATGTTACAAACAGACTACACCATCAAAGGGCCTTCATGACACACATTCCTTTGGCGCAAATTTGACCGTTGTACGACTATTATAGCAAAAGTTATAGAGGAATGACTGTTGCTATGACGTCATATTTAGTGACGTCAGGTGTCATACCTAAATAAGTCTGCCTATTGTTAAAAAATCAAGAAAAGAAAATAATGTGGGTTTTGAGTGCCAGACTAGCGCATTTCATCACTAAAACTCGAAAATCACTCAAAGGATTTTTTTCTAAGGGCATGTATAAAAACGTATGACGTCATAATGACGTTGCTGAAAATATGACTTCAATTTTAAGCCGGTTATGGACAAAAAATCAAAATTCAAAAAACATACGATTTTAGCCACCAACGTGTTTTATGATTGGACAAAATGTCATGCAACAATATTTACAACTCTAAAAATTGAATGAAGCGATGTTTTTATAAATGCTTTTGTGGTGTTTATTTCCCGCCAAATTTTGGCGGGAAAAAGGCCAAAATTCAAAATTTCATAACTTTTGATTTCCTTAACCAATCGACATCGGGTTTTCGATTCCTTCATTCTCATCACGAGTAGATTTTAACAATATACGACATTTCGTTTTTAGAGATAATGAACAGTTGCAAGAAACGTATTAGAAATGGACAAATGACGTCATTGTGACGTCACGATGGTAGTAACATAGCTTAAAAAATCAGGTTATATTTCTTTTGCCATTCTACATCCTTCTACCAAAATTCAATTGTCTGCATTGAAAACTTTTTAAAATATAGAACTGATGCCGTTTTTATGGTCGTTTGTGCCCACCGTGTGTCGCGCGCGCCACTGGCTAGCTAAATGCGGGAAATATTTGTTTACCAAAACGTCTAGATCTTCATCAAAAGCTGACCATTTTTCGTCGAAAGAAAGCGTTCAAAATGAAACCACCTCCAAAGAAATAATCTTTATCAAGCGTGAGAGTGAGAAAATGGTATCTAACAAAGGATGCAAGAAAGATACAAAACGATACTAAAAATGCCGTAACGATGCTGGCAGCGTTCTGATACCATGCTTATACTTATTCGCTTTAGACACGGATACACTTTCGTACAAATACGTACATTCTACCTCATTTACTGCAGTTCTCGAGCACATTTTACAACTACAAAGTAGACAAGCAGTATTTATAATACAATTTTAAGAGGTAGGAAAATCGATAATTAATACAACTGTCAATAACAGTAAATAGTTATTAAAAACTGGCATAACTGGGCTATTGTGTGTGATGTCTACCTTGTAGATTACAGTAAAAATAAATATCAACTGGATTGGACCGATAAAGCACAATTTCCATTCTGTTATGTATTACTAATTAAAGTATGTTGGTAAGGATAGTCATAGAATACGATAGAAACATGTTACGAATACGGACATTTGAATACATCAAGCGAGCATACTGATACATATGTGTTTGAATACAGAAGCCAATGTTACAAAATATCCCTTCTGGTATGGATTATATTGATTATTGGCAGTACATTCCATGTATATACACAACTCCTGCATTGAAAACGCCTGATTTTACAACAACGTTAAGCTAAGAATGCTGACATTTTGTGTGTGTTCAGGTGGAGAGATTCTTCGATTGATCTACCTACAAAGTACCTTATCAACAAACACATCAATAACAATCAGCAGACTTAACATATGGAGCAGTGTTTTAGCTGAAAAGGAGATCCTTTACATGTCCTACTTATGCGCTAATGAACAAGGGAACTATCTGAACTGGGTTGACTTCCTTACCATTGGTGATACGAATAAGTATCAGATCAGACGGCCTTCATCCTGTGTTGCAAGACAAGGTAAGTCAATGAATTGATTGCCGGCGGGGTGGGATACGCCATTTATCGCATTAGTTGTAGCAATGTATTTTGGGTGTGATATACGATAATACTTAATTATTACTGATATCTAGTTCACATTCCGACCAATCCAGTTTTCAGGAACGTTTGTTTTTCTAGTACGTTCAATTATTTACTTTCTGTTCAGTTGATTTAGTGTCCTTAAAGCTGTAGCACCTCTATTGTTAGAAAGAGATTCTAGACCCGGTTGTTGGAATCAAGGGTAACCTTATCCCTAGGATAGCGCTAAATGATAATTTAGTTCATAGCTAATAGAGTGGAATGGTTATGAAACCCAGCGACCTTCTTTGTTATATGTCTTTGTTAGCTTTTTTCAACCACTACCCTGCACAAAACACAATAGAAATTCCAATGTGTTAATCAATCAGCCAATAGAAACGTGTGAGTTCAGTCGTTCAGGGGACGCTAATGAACTATGACCCTGCACAATCTTTTGTCTTGCCCCCTTCCAACATAAATCGCAGCGCCTTTGTTAGCCCCTTTGAAGTTTGCCGGGTTTCATAACCATTCCACTCTATTAACTATGTTCAGTTATAATCTGTACGGTGTTACCTCGGGATAGCGTTTATCCTTGCTTTGAACTACTGGGCCCTATTATTAAGTGTTAGCTACTCGTTCCGAGGTGACCAAGCGATTTTGATGCCCGGCGCAATGTTATCAAAACGACAAGGAATGTATAATAATAACCATTGTTAACGAAAACATTTTCCATCATAATTACCCTGGTAAAACTCAACACAATAGCTGTTTCAAAGGTCCATTGTGAACGTTTTATCGCAAGGATTTTGGTTGTTAGTTTGTTGAAACACATACCACTACTGCTGTAATAGAACAGTCGGGAAGGAGAAGTGACAGAATTCCAGATGTCTGCGGTTCGAGTCCAGTTGAGTGCTACCAAAAAATAATATGTTAAATATGTAGTTTGTTCCCGTCTACGGTTTCAAGACTAAACTCATAAAGTATATAACGTTACTGGGATGTTATATAATTTCTGGGTTTATTCAAGAACAAGACACTGGATCTTCGGGGTAATTCCCTTTGGGGCGGGGGTACTTCACTATTTTTTGGATGGGGGTGTCTCGCAGAAACCTCAGAACTGCTAAATCTATAACTACCCGTTTTCGGATGTAAAAAATCTAGTTTTCTTACCCCATTTCAGACTATAGGATGAAATTTGGTACCCCATTTCAGAATGAAGAGAGATAAAAACCATAAAGACTGCATTTGAAAATTGAGCAGAAATATAACCCATCTCAGGCTCAGACGGCCAAAACATTGCATTCCAATTTGAAAATATTAAATACCACATTATTACCGAGCTAAGAATTGCGTTCTGGCCACTCGTAATCGAGATTTACTTTCAATACAAACTGTAGTTGCTTATGTTTAACTCAATATATCTATAAGGTAACTATCTTGGGGTAACCAGTCGATCAAGTGACCCTGAACGTACTGCAACTATCATGAGCCCGCGTTATGAAAGGTCATCGGTATCAGCCGTAAGATGTCTAAAGTTCAGATACAAGCTGTGGGGACCTGGAGCGAGATCCTTGACGATCTTACAGAAACTGGATAACGCAAAGTTTCCCATAAGGCCGATATGGGTTGATAACAACAACGGTACTAATGCATGGCGGGAAGGACAGGTGTCGCTGACTGCTGTAACGGGATACAAAGTAAGAATCAAACATTAAGCGCCTTGCCAAAATTTAAAGATATTTAAAGTGATTTCTCCATTCATTTGTATTTAACTTTATTATTTATTTACTTGGGCCATAATAAAAGGTGCAAAATAGAATAAAGTAAAATATACAACAAACAAAACAAAGAGGCCAGGAGAACCAACGCAGCGTTCGCCAATTACGTTGGTTTCATATGAAAGATACAATTACATTAAATATTCTAATTACAATACTTAATTCAACCTAAAAGCAACATTTAATAGGTGCGGTCAACTGTCTTGCCTGGTGACATTTCAGACACAAACATCCAAGACCTAGGGTTCTCGATATCAAATATAGATGTGATGGCAGCTAGCTAGACACGTAATATTTAAATAGTAATGATCTAAACTTAGGTAAAGAGATATCTGATTTACGCAGTTCATGTGGAAGTGTATTCCAAGTTCGGCAAGCTCTGATACAATAACTATTTTGGTAACACATGGTCAAGACATTAGGAATCTGATTAGTAATAAGATCAAGTGAGTTATCCTTCGAACGTAGAGAGATGCTTAAATTCACCTTGTTTACAAGCTTTGGCAAAACATCTGGAGCTAAGGCTACTAAACCGTGTTTCGCATTATACAAGAAGATGAGGTCAATATGTTCATACAAGTAACATAAAGGTAAAAGCTTTAGAGTTAAGAGTCTAGATTTGTAGGAGATGTCTGTTTGGAGGGGCAACAGGGTAATAAACTTAGTAGCCCTCCTTTGAGTTCTTTCTATAATCTACGTCAGATCGACAGTTTGTGGGTTCCATACTTGTGAGGTATGGGCAAGGTTCGAGCTAACCAGGGACAAGTACAGACATCGACGGGAGCTAGTAGTTCGAACTTTGACGGCAGAGCGTCGGCTGAGTAGGCCAAGAAACTGGTTCGCCTTGGTGATCTGTTGACGAATGTGAATGCACCATGTAAGGTCGATGCAAACAGTCACGCCTAGGTCTTTTTCGCTAGGAACGTGGTCCAAAACCTGACCATCAATGGCAAAGTCAGGCAGTAGGAGATTACGTTTTTTGGTAATGGTTAAAACTTTGCATTTTTTCGCATTGAACTTCAGCCGCCAAGAGCGTGCACAGGTCGCCACATTAAATACCTCACCCTGAAGAAGGAAGTTGCCTGCTGTAGATTCCACTACCGAGAAGCATTTGGTGTCATTGGCAAACATTGTTACCTCGACGGAGGACGAGGTGATCGACAGTGGGAGGTCGTTGACATAGATCAAGAACAGAAGGGGTCCCAGAATAGACCCCTTGAGGAACATCGGAAGTGACTGGAAGCGTGTTCGACATGGCGTTATGAACTGTTACACGCTGGTAGCGATCATATTTTGAAGGTGGTCTATCAGGCGATTGCAAATACAACGCTCCAGTACTTTAGCGACTATGCACATCAAGGAAATGGGTCTGTAGTTTTCTACGTAACTCTTGTTTCCTTTCTTGTGGAGAGGGGTGATGTTGGCAAGTTTTCGTTCAGTAGGGAGAGTTCCAAGCTTTGGTGACTTGCTAAACAGGTGCATGAGTGAGGGAGTATGAGATGCTTGACGAGCATTCCTTTAGTAGGCGGGCAGATATGTTATCCGGTCCATAGTTTTGTTTGGATTTAAACACTTTAACACTTTAGATACTTCACTGGGTAGTAGGATTATCTCCGAGACAGTCATATTAGTTATAGGTGAGTCAGGCGTCTATTCGTCATCGGTAGTTTTGGAATACACGGAGTTGAAATAGCGATTGCACAGACAGGACACATTCTTAGGTGTACTGGCACCGACACGAGCTGAATCTTCGTTGGTGGAAGCTATCGTGACTTCTTGAGGGATGCTACTAGATTTAGTTGATGTCTTGAAGAACGACCAGAAACGCTTAGGATTTGTTGCAGGGTAGAGCTCAATAAACCCAAAAATTGGTCCCTGTTGGCTCTTATTAGTTTCTTTGCATATGAACGCAGATGTCTATATTTTTCGCGTAAAGAATCAGAATTTATATCCTGAAGTTTCCGACGCAGGTTTTTTTTCTGCTTAAGTAGATGTAAAATAATGCTATTTAACCAGGATATGGTATGACGCCCCTTTAAGGTCTTGATAGGGATAAAAACATTTGCTGCGGCAAGGAGGCTATCTCTCCATGAATTCCAATCATCGTTGATACCAGATGCAGAATCTGAAATTATCCAGTCAAGATCAAACGACTCGATAGCACGATTAATTCCTTCAAAGTCTCCTCGCTTATAGTCGAAGACTGTTCTCCTAATTTTATTACTTTCTTTGAGCCGTGTTGTGAAGTCAAACAGAAATACTTTGTGGTCAGAGAACAAGTTTAGTTCTTGAAGGTCGACTACCTGATTATTGCTAACCTGGTCCGGCAGGTTGGTGATGACAAGGTCGAGAATGTTGTTTCCTCTTCTGGGTGAAAATATAGTCTGATATAGGAAATGGTCACACAAGCTGTTATAGAAGAAACTAATAGATTCACCCGAAGAGGTTACCACACTCTCAGACCACGTGATTTTAGGGAAGTTGTGATGATTTGTCGTATTGTCTACATCAGTTATCCAAAAGTTATTGCATGAAGACAAAACCATTGATACGTGGAATTGGGAGGCCTATAGAAGCTGACGAAGAGGATTTTCGAATCTTGACTTGTAGTGCATTCAACGGAAACAATTTCGAGTTCCGCTTGGACAATATAGGCACTACTTTAGTACTAATGAATGAAGTATTTTTTGTGGCAATCAATATCCCGCCGCCGGATTTAAATGTTCTTTCAGTTCTCAATAAAGTATATTCTTGTTGGAAAGTTTCTTTATCATAGTATTTATCTGATAAACACGTCTCTGTAAGGAGATTACTACGTCAAAGGATTCCGTATATGCAAAGTCTTGAAGTCTTAAGAGGTTTGATAACCAAATCTCCTCCAGGTAATTCATGTAAACTGACCAAGCTGCGAGCACTCCAACTCAGACAACGAAGGCAAGATTTAGTTTGCCCAGATATTGCAGCCTTAGGTGTTGTGATGTCGCGATTACTTTGGTTAGTTTTGCAGTTGTCAGGTCCAGGATTTAGTTCAATATACAAAAAGATAGATAATATGAGTGGAGGAGTGATGTCAGGTGGTGAGATGCAAATGTGTCCAGGTTTTCCCCATGAAGAAAGCGTTCGACGAATGCGATATTTACCAGCACTTAGAATCCTAACATGGACACTCCTTAGACGCACAGCTCTCATAATTCTCGAAGTTGTACATTTGGCATTATTCAGGAAGTTAATCAGGTCAGAGTTTATGCTTGTCTCCACTTTTGGTGGCGTAGCGTCGTTGTTACTAAGGGATACGATCCACTGCTTCGCCCGAGTCCCACTCGTAATGTGCATAAAACCAGTGACGTCACAGGACACGACTAATCTCAAATCAATTCAGACGTCTCTCTTTGGAAGTGATCCATGGGAACGAGCCGAGGAGGCGGCTGTATTTCAGGCTAGTATTTTTAACTCTTGATCCAGATTTAGAAGTCAATCGTTCAATGAATAGGCAAGATTCGTATTCTAGCGGATGAGCTGGAATGAACTCTAAATGGATGTTATATGCGGGAGAATTCGCTAAAAGCTTTTTCGCATGAGAAAAGTTGCCCCCGCATGAGCCTTCATTCAAAGCTATTGACTCAGATTGGTCAGCATCCAGTAGGTCATGACAGGCAAATGGCAGTTTCATTTAACGGAACAACTGTTTAGTAGCTTTTATTGCGCATGCTGTGGTTATAATTTTTTTTCTGCATTACAATTCTAACTATAACTAATATGATAGGGAGATTGCAGGATATCACTGTAAGTTGAGGACAAGAAAGCAAAACAATGTGATTTAACAAAATACATATTTTTAAGTTTCCTCTGAAATTACAAAACTTTTAACATATGTGTTTTAAAACATCTCTCACGTACAATCTTTAGCTCGTTATCAGAGGAGGGACTGGAAAGGGACCAGGTCTGGTAGCGTTAGGTGGACTTCACACGACACGAGGGTACTGTGACGTAACACCACTTGACGCTGCTAGAGGTAGGTAAAGAGTATTACCTGCTAAAGTCGTTCACCGTTTTTGCTAAGTCGTCAATTGAAAATTTGTTATCCACAGCGTAGTTGAAGTTTTTATAGCTTTGTGTCAATAATAGTTTGAAATATTAATATTCGAGGTAAATGTCACTTACCGCAAATTTCTTGAATGAATTCCGTACTGGGAATCATTAAAGTTATTGAAATGTATTTCAAACTCTGTTGTATATTCCTTTGAACTCTATCGTTTCTTTAACCTTTCAAACCGTTTTTAAATGACAGCCTGCAGTGAGATCCTGACAAACAACAGCGGTTACGTTCTGTCCCCGTATTACCCTGGTTACTATAGCAACAACATCACGTGCATGTGGACAATCAAGGCTACGAGGGGTCACGTGATTGACTTAAAGTTTCATGAATTCGAACTTGAAACGAGCCCACGCTGTTCAGCGGACTTCTTGGAAGTTCATGACGGTGAAGGTACATCTGCAACTCTGATTGGTCGATACTGTGGCGTGAGGTGAGTAAGAGCCTAGAGCAGATTGCGTATGAGTGGGACAAACTACAGCACTGACTACAGCACGGGTACTGTACCACATGCCGTTACCTTGAAATGGTTTGCCTGTTGTTTTTGTCCAGCTGTTCCAATCAAATTACAGAAGTACGGTACAACACGGTTACGGTAAGGCTATACGGACATGCCATAATCTGCTCTAGCAATCTGAAGTAACGGGACTGCTGTTATTAGGATGGTGTTGATAAAGTTGTGGATTGAAAATAACTGAAAACATTCATTCGAGAACCATTTAAGGTGGCTCGCGAGTATTGTGACAGCCGAATAGGCATCATAAAGCTTCGCACGTTTCAGCTGGAAGATGTTGGCCGATCTGCATTGAGATTTTTTGGACCGTATGTTTCCTGATATTGAAGAATATTAAACAACAAACAGAATTCCAAGATACATAATATTTTGGAGATATAAGTGCTTTTTTCGACCTCTTATTTTGACGTAAAAAGCGAGCATAAATTTTCCGAATTGAAGAAATAACAACCAAAGCTAACAGAAACAATGTCACACCAAATTAGTTAGGAACCAGTTATGCATGTGTCTGAGACTCCAATAATGAAATGGTATGGATCGATTCTTCAAATAGAAGATCAAAAAACTCACCTGCAGAAAAAAAATGGTGTCTTGTCATAAACTGACAAATGTGCCAAGTGGCGCCAAAACTTTTTTCCTAGAGGGGGTGATGGTAATAAATCCACCCCAATGCCCTCGGTCCACCTGATTGCATCATATGTGAGTATACGGTAAATTTTAAATTCGATTGGAGGCATAAAATCTTATTTGCGAGCAAATAATGCACGTATCTTGAAATTCTGTTTGGTGTTTACTTTTCTTCAATATCGTGAACTACATGGTCCAAAATATCTCAACGTTCGGCCAAAAACATCCAGCTGAAAAGTGCGAATCTGTATGATGCCAAGGTGGCTGTCACAATACCCGAGAGCCACTTTAAGAGGACAAACCGCGTTGTGGGCGCCAAAAACTAACAGGCTAAAGACTGAGTTTTGTGCCGACCTAAAATCGATTTCAGCAAAGATTTCACGATATTAGGGTTGCTTTTTGAATGGTGAAAGATAAATTGAAGTGTTAATCCTAAACGAAAATTTAAAAGCAAAGTTCGTCTCTCGTCAGGGCTCGACCTGAATATCGTAACATGCACCAAACTCAAGGCGGTTCAATGGCTGACTAAGAAAAGCAAGAAACTAACTTTGTGCCACGCTAAAACAGCTCTTATTCAAGAGTTTATGTTATGTGTGTTTGTTTGTGACTAATAAACAGTAGTAATTATCTCTAGAGTGTTCATCCAAAGCGACTGAATCAGGGAATTCAAATTAGTCTGCGGGCTCAGTAGTTTTTCGCGCTTTTTCAAATATTATGCGGCAATTAGAAAAATCCTCTCTTAAAACGTTAACTCCGCAAGAAGCTTAATTGTGCGTATTTTAATTTTCCAGTCACATATCGGATAGGAATGTGTCGTGTTCTTTCAATAGGAAACCATCTCTACAAAGGCCAGCACATACGTTAGTTCGAAAGTTTGGCTAATCCTATTAATAGGTTAATTGTAAAGGTTCGAACAATACCTGCGTATCTGTCAAATAACTGTTTCAAGAGATGCTCTCCAACTTTCTAGTAAGACGTAAGATCGCTAGCCAACACTGATTTAGGTTGCATTTAAAATAGTATTGATATTCTGTCAAATGAATAAATAAACAAATAATCGAAATGAATTACATTTTCAGTTATCCAGAGATTATCGAATCCCTGACCAACAGACTGACGTTGGTGTTCAAATCCAATGGTAATACTGTCCGGAATGGATTTCAAGTTTACTATCAGATGCTGAAAGGTAAGTAGAAAGGGCGATTCTTCTGGAGAGAGAAAGACAAAACCCGGACAAAGAGGGGGAAGGGGGAGCTGCCGTTGTCTCGCCTTAAGGAGCACCTCTTGGTCTTTTAGGATGGGCTTTATAATTTTCTTAGCCAAACATATTCACTTTGAAGCTGTAACTACTGAGTGTCTATAAGAAGAATGGAATAGGGATTACACATTCAAACTAATATGTTGTTAATAGTAAAACGGTGTTACTTGAAATACTTGTTGGTATAGTATTTGAGGCGCTGAGGTAAAGGCCGTTATTGTTTTCATATTAATAAAAACGGTACTCTGCCAACGCTTAACAAAACAACACTTCTGAAGACAGTATATTTGTCTGTTGGATACATCCCTAGGAAACGAGGCACTAGATACTTACACTGTTAATAAGAAGCAGCACTAATAGCTGTAATAGTAGACAGCTCACAAACAGGACATTCGTTGTTCGCATCTGAACAATGTAGTCTAAAGGTTGTCGACTGTTGAATATCCAAAATTATTACTTATCATCCTCAACACAAAGTTTTCTTATGAACTTTCTATAACAGGAAGACAGAAAAAAATCTTAAACGTTTCCTTACCTTTTAAAAATATTTGAAATCGTTTTAGGTAAAACTCCTGACGCTCAATAACATTCTATTGTGGGTTTACCGGACACCAACTCTTATTCGATAATAATCATTTTGTTTTACTAAGATATTGTCTTGAATCATTCACAAGTGCTAAACCTTCTCTCATTTTTGACAATCAAATGTGTAATCGCTGATTATCTTTCGAGTTTTGCATGGCTATATAGTTACTAACCATGCAATCTCGTACCCAGTCCCATTTGTTCTTATTGCGCATGCTCGACGAAATATAAGGCTCTGAGACAATCTTATCCAGAAGCTAGTCTGCGAATCACGGACTTCCGGTTATTCTGCGCATGCTAAATATTATGCGAATCTTGAAATGTGTTGAATTGTCAACGACTTTTAAAAATATATAAGATATTACCTTCGCTTAAGCCGGTAAATGCCTGATACATCAACTTGGCCGCTTCTTGCAAAAAAGTCGCGGCGACGTTGACGTAAAATAATTTGTATAATGGCGTGTATGATATTTTATTGTATTCTTGACATGGACCGCTATATTCAATTCCTAAAATTAAATGCCATTTTCAAGTAATTGACAACAAAATCAGATGTGAAATCTGCATGATTTTTATGCAAAGGCCAGCATATATAAATATGCCCACCAAATTTAGGAATCCTATCACAGGGGATGATTCTGATGTATGACATTCATTCAGACCTGCTGGCATTGAAGAGTTAAAAAATAAAAGAATATGAAAAAGATGATCACTTTTTGGTAAAAAAAATGCCTTTTCTGCAGTCATTCTGCCCCTCGTAGCTTAGCAATAGCACAACGTTATACCTTAAAATAATCATCTGATGATAGAAAATAAGTTGCGTTTCTTAAAATTACTATCGATCCCATGTTTAAAAATATCGTACATTTCAAAGTCACTTATCACTTTCATGAAATAGACAGTACATGTCAGTAGCAAAATATGGCGCTCATGATGGAGATTCTAAAAGCACCACAGGTATATAAAACATAGAAAATGTTCAAAAGATATTTACATGTTATGTCATCCGGGTCCTTTTTGCGTGCCACAGCCCATTACTGTGACTGTCACTGGGTATTTAACTCCGAGTTAACTTCATGTGTGTTCGCGGTGAAGCATTGAAGCTTAACGGAATTCGCAGCTCAGTTTTGGTATTTTTCCCGGCTGGCGCAAAACAACAGAACACAAGGAAACCTATGGGACAAGGGTATTCGATCCTAATCTTTCCTCTTTTTGAAACATTGCACCATTTCCTGTTGCTTCTAATAGTGGCAGCAAATAACCCATCATCGTATTTATCGCCGGTATATTTGTAGCTTTGGGATTGAATATTGAAATCGTGCGGGTGACTTGCTAGCACAAGAGAATTGTTGCAGCACATACAGTAGTAGTTATCTTCGGCCCAGCAGCTTTCCTTCGTGTTACTTGAGCTGGCTGTTTGTGAAATCGACGCGGGAACTTGGACTATAAGTAACCACCAGCAGTTCATCAGTGATGCCGCTCGGTTCAGTGGAACTGGTCGTTTACATAAGAGAGCGCCTGCTTACTTGGGAATTCCAGCCCTGGGTAAGTAAGCTCTCGTCGTTTAGCAGTGTTCTTTACGTTCGGAGATGGTTTAATAGGTTTCTTTACATTTAATCTTATGCAAATTCTCAATTCCTATGCAAATAATTAGCCAATCAAAAAAATGTTAAAAAAAATTGTTTTCGTCGAGCATGCGCAGTAGGAAACAAATGGGTCTGGGTACGAGATGGCTTACGACCCGTCCTTTACTTACTGTTTTCTATTGTTTAAGGTAATGAAGACGACGCTTGCGTACAAGGTAAATCACGACGTAATATCGGTGCAGAACTTACTTCTATTTCTTCTGTGTTAGACTCATCTGACTAACGGGACCACAGTGTTTGTTTGTTTGTTCGTTTGTTCGTTTGTTCGTTTGTTCGTTTGTTCGTTTGTTCGTTTGTTCGTTTGTTTGTTTGTTCGTTTGTGTGTTTGGTTTGTAGTTTGGTTGGGTGATTGGTTGGTTGTTTTTTAGGTCGGTCAGTTCGGTGGTTGGTTTTTAAAAACGCTGTTACGTTTACGCTACTCCATTTTTTCCAGCTTATGGTTAATTTTCAATCTTTTAAACATATAGAATGCTTGTAATAGTGTTTCTCGTTTTGTTTTTCTTATGAGATTTCTGTTGAGGGAGCTAATCAACACAGCTAGCCCACGCATCGAATACGATTGGCACTCTTCTTAGGACTGACATAAAATAACAATGTTAAGAAAATATTACCATATTGATAACTGAGAAGGAACTAGGATTTGGAGCTCGTTATAACGGGAGATAAAACAAATGTGCTGTTTTCGTCTGTGTGCTGCATTTCACTTCGGCTTACGCTTGTCTCCATAATACGTAGATATTTGTGATAATGAAAGGTTTACAGGTATGTAACTGACTTTTCTGTGGTTTGTTGGTAAATTGTATTGTTATTGTATGTATTTAAATGTCCATTTCAGATTGTCCGCGCGACTGCCAATGTCGAAGAATACCCGACAGTGAGAATGGTATTGTGGTGACGTCACAAGGACTACTGTCCGTTCCTGGACGACTGCCGAAAGATACTACAGCAATGTAAGCCCAATATCAAAACATTATAAATAAAAATGACTAACGACTAGGAATAATGACCAAACGTTGGCTTTTAGTGCATTTCCAATCACCAAACTGCCTATCGCCTCGTTATTTGTTCAAGTTTTCTTCAATCAGTGTGCTGTCAACAGCCCGTGTTTTTTTTCTGAGAACCTGTCACGGTACAGGAAGGGAGTTGTGGTGTCCATTGAAAACTCCTTTTTGATTTTTGTTGATTTTGATGCTTTGAAAGGAAACTACTTTAGCTCGATAGTCTAATCTACCCTCTATAACATGAGATGTTTATTTCTCGATGTGATTGAATGGGGCGATTTCTGTTCCTGTGCCTGTTTAATACTCGGCAAAGCTAATTGCATGAATACCGAGGTGGCATTCTCTAACTCGTTCTAAATTTGTAGCTTCCAATAAATATAAGTGACTAGGACCCAAGCTTATTAAAAGTAGTCCCAATTAAAGCGTACTAAATATTGGTGCAAAATAAACTTTGCTATCACTGAGACACGAAAAGACATTTCATTATTTCTTTCGAGAGAGTTAAAGAGTCGAATAATGGCAAAAACTTTAAAAAAATCGGGTTTTCTAAAAAGCCGCTCGAGAGATATTTTTAAACTGATTTTTGATTTTTAAAATTCAGTATTTCATAAAAAAATTACACCAACTCCTAACGATGAAATATAGATATATGATTTTCAATATTTGTTTGTTTACATCTTGAGCGACCGCAGCTGACACGCGGAATATGCACGTGTATTCAGATATAGAGTACTTTACCATAATAACAAGAACCAGTTTCTGAGACAACCAATATATCATATCTCTAGCTGTAACTATTTTATCAAATATTCAATTTTATGCTCAATTTGAGAATAAAAGAAATGGAGAAAGTTTTTTTAGAAAACCAGAAATTTGAAGAGTTTTAGATTTGCTATTTTCCGACTTTTTGACTCTCTCAAAATAAATATTGCCAACTTGTTTTTTTTTTATTTGGTCCCAAATTTTAGTATATTTTGGGAAATAATTTTGATCAGCCCTATAGGTAGTTATATATATTGACAGAAACCAACGTTACTTTCCACTTTATCAACGTTAGTGCATAGCCCAGCTTTTTCGACAACGGATTTTGATAAAGTTTGCTATGTGCAAGTGTGTTACATATAAATTTGAACATTTTGCAGCTGTTTGTAAAACAATTGTATTGGCTCAATATGTTGAAAAAATGGGGTTGACTGGTGTTACACTTATAGCATTAATATGTACGCTCCGTTTAACGTTTTGATATCATAATTTGCACCAATACATGCTATGCTTTTTATGAAAGTTTGAGCAGAATAAAAAAAAATCCAAAAGTTATGACATTTTGTTTAAATACGCAAAGTTATGATAGAGACAACATAAACGATTCAAACAAAATATTCAGAACTGTTGTCTAAAGGACGATTTATATCAAACGAATAAGAATGGGGTGTTCGTTTGCTCTAAAAGGGAATCATCTACGACATCCCCCCTTGCATATCCGGGAGTTTATTTAAAAACGATTTATTGATCGAGCTTATGATGGACTGTCTATGCGGTAGAATATTTTGCTTGTCAATCATTTAAGAAGACCCTTGACTAGACCTTAGGATTTCTAGTTCTAAGAGGGTCTGAATGGGGTTAACTGACTACTGACAAACGGCCTTAAAAATAACTGACAACTGACAAATGACGATATTTTTACTGACAACTGACAACCTAAAACTAACTGACAACTGACAAATTTGGTTTTTGTGGGTCAAACATTGTACATTTTCTCTAGTAATTATTAACTTGGGCTAACTGACAACTGACAATTAGCCAAAATTTTAGCTGACAACTGACATGTAGACCCACCCCCCCATTCAGACCCTCTTCTAACCATGTTCATTAATTTCTCTTCAAGACTTTTTTCTGGGAGCAATATTGTACAGCTAGAATATGGAGACTTCTCGAAGCTCTTCAATCTAAAATATATGTAAGTATACATGCTTCTTCACTATATGCTAAGATACATAAATATATTGCTTAGATATTTGGAGTTAGACGCTTCACTAAAGAGATTTTATCAGCATTAACTAATTACTCTAACTTCAGTGTTACTACATCAGCGACTATTACGACCGCGCGCCCACGTTACGTAAGCGGTTAATGCCGTGGAAAATGGCCTCCAATTTTGCAAAGCATAAATCAGTTTTCACTGTTTCAAGCACATGTAATCTTCATTTCAAATTTTCCGGAACACCGATACATTTTGCTTGTTATCCTCTTCCGGTTTATGTTAAAATAAACAAGAAAATAATGTTTTTACCTATGCGATTTGACTTGCTTCACGTTGGTTGAACGAACGCACACATTTACTGTTAGTCATTACGAAAACACGCTTACATGAATAATTGAAAGCTCTATACCTCAATGCTTTTCGTAGATATTCCATTTGCTGGTATCCGAAAATTTAGGCCTTTAGGTTTACAATTTCCCTTGCGCTTTTGGACTTAAAACCACAAAAAATCGCAAAATTATGAAACTGCCCATCTCTGTGTAAGCGAGGTTCCAGTACCCACGTCCACAATTGCAAAATTCCATCGAAATACCTTCAAAATGAAGAAAATTCTCCCGTGTTTGATACCGATTTCTTCCCCGATTTCCCTCTATTTATTTCCGCACAGAACTCTGGGATAGCCGTTAATCTGTGCATTTCGTCAGCAGTTAAATCTATGAGAAATTTTGCATGCGGTAAAATTTTCGAGTGAATATGTCAGTGTCAAAAGCCGCCGGTATGTGAAAAAAGTGTATTCACAGGGAACACTGCTGACGTACCGCAGACTCGTCATGACCAGAATAGTTGGCAATGAAATGTCGTTATGAAATTAAAACTTACCCTGTCTTTAATCCGAACACCCTTTTTAAAGCGCCACCACACTAATGTTTCAAATTTAGTGTATGAAGATCAATAGTCTTTAAGCTAAGAAACTTCATGAACCTTGTTGTTTATGTTGGCATGTGTTATCTTTCTTAAATTAGCAACACTACGAGTAAGAGCTGTAATGAAATGAAGGAAATACGATATTTACAGCATACACGAGATAGATACATCCATCCATTCATAGACATAGAGTTGAATAGGATTCGAAGAGATAATTCTCTATTCTTGTTTCCAGAGATTTGAGTAACAGTACCATACTACGTGTTGAGGATAAGCCATTTATTAACCTAACGGCGCTATCTACACTGTAAGTACATTGTACATTTCTCTCGGGCTTATTTCAGTTTATTTAAAGTGCCTATGTAATGCAATTTATATTTGTATATCTGTTAAGGGAAAATTAATTACAATGACAAGGCTATACGTTACAGGCCTCATTTACATATTTCTGACTGTGTGAAATTTGTATAAGTAATTAGACAGAAGTCCATAACTACGAACATCCATATCTCCTATACTGGCCTATTTTTAGATTTTTTTCTCCGCCAATTAATGGTTGCACCGTGGCGGAATAAAAGATGCCTCATTAGCTACTTTTGTTATACCAAACAACATGGCTGCTCCGCTTTTGTGATTTGATTCCCTTATAAATAATTGCAACTCAACAATAGCGGGAAACCGTTCTAAAAATATAATAACCTAACTTGTGAAAACGCTGTGACATAGGCCTAGTATGAGGAATGGACGTTCCTAGTTATGGACTTCTGATAGGATAATTTCTAGTGATATTTGGCATTTTTCGCTCGTAAAATTATGAATAATTTTGAAACATCACTCGCGGTATTTATGCCATACAAATCATGCTATTATGTGTTTATAATATGAACTAAGAAATTTACTGAAAAAGAAAATCATATGCACCTATTTGAGTTTAAGCTCAAGTGAAAATACGACAATCCCGTAAGTGTGGGCTTGGCAGATAAATTACATAACCTAAGAAATTTCTGCAATCTGATTGGCTAAGGGAAGTGGTATTTCAAACTCCGGGAGGAACACATGTACCGGGTACAGGTTTGAACCCAATTTGGCAAATTTTCCAAATCTCAAAGAAAGGCAATAATCAGCTGGAGCTGAGAGAAAATAGCTATAAGCTATGAAAAAGTCAATTTCTGGTACACTGACAGTGGCAAAATGCGAAATTTGACTTGAAACAGTTGATCGAGGACAATCAAACAATCAAACTGTTGTCACTTTGAAGTTTTATTAAACACAGTACCTAGCTGTTATAATTTCCAGGAATAAACTTTACAATCGAAAACTAGAAAACTGAACGAAACTATCGCATATGAAATTAAATACAGTTCTAAAAGTATTAAAATTAGTACAAGCAAGCGTTTTTCTTCACGCAGTTTGAACAGGATTTGAATCAACTGTCTTACGCAACGGGTCACACGCAACCGAGATTCCACTGAAGGATTTCTTGTCAGTCGATTAAAAACAAAACAATTAATAGAAAATATTAAAGTAAACTTGGCTTACTTAGCTGGTATTTTGTCCTTGTAGAATGGCAGCTGTTGCTGGACAGTTGTTTGAGCGAGATGGATGTGAATTTTCGGCTCCGTTTTCATTCATTATTGATTCAAACTTTCCTCATCGCTAGTCAACTGTTCACACGAAGACTTGAACTTAATCAAATCACCCCAATATTCCATTAGCAGGATCGAAACCTTGTCCAGTTTATAGTGATAATTTGTTCTTTAGATTCTGTGTTTTTTTTCATTTCCGTGATCTTCTTTTTCTTCTAAACCTTTTGCACTGCTACTAGTTATGTTTGTGTTTTAATCTTTTTCTTCTTTTTGTAATTTATCGGGTTTTTTTTCGTATCGGTACCTCAGTTCAGATAATTGGGAACTCCATTTTTAGGCTTGCCTAAATATATATATTTTCAAAAACACTGCACTGGAAATAGATATATACCTTTTGTATTCTTGTCAAATTTCACAAATTTGTCAAATTTGACATATATCTCAGAAAACGGGTATATCTATATATACACTGTATCGCTTTTAATTGATGAAGGCCGAATGTTGAAACGTTTCAGTATTTCTTTAATAACAGTCCTGGGTTACTCTTGTTCACATCTTTATTCCATTACATATATATATACAATCAGAATAAAGGTGAAATAGAAAAATATGCCCTGAGCGGTATTTGAACCCACGGCCTCGGTATACTAGTCCGATGTATTAACCACTACACCATCAGGACGACCACGCTGGCAACGCAGCCAACGTTTTGGTTTGTGTGGTACCGTGAGTTTTCCTGGGCTTTTCTCTTTCGGGTTCCGGACGGGAAAGCCCATAACTTCCGAACTAAGCAGGCATATACGTTCAATCTAGGAATCGCTTAGCCAGAAGCATCCGAATGGATACGAGCTTATTTTAAATTACATTAAGCATACAGACAGAAAAACCCATCCCTAATATTGACAATCAGAATAAAGGCCGGTGAAAGAGAACAATATACATATATAGATATAAAATTGTTGTATATATAAATATATATATAATGTTACAAATTTTAAAATGGAAAAAAAATGTAGGTTACTCGAGTTTTACGCTCGAAGCGATCATCAGGCTAAAAAAAGAAAAGAATTTACGAGAGTACAACTGGCAACTTCTCACATTTCCATATATTAAAAAATGTTTCGGCTTTCAGCCTTCATCAGTTAAAAGGTACATTCAGGTTTAGTGCTATATATACAGAAAGCTAATACAATAGTGTTTTATTAAAAAAAGGTTGAATAAAAGAAATTACTGTTCCTCAAATAAATACAATAGGATTAAAATTAAATGTGAGCAGCCGTAATCCAAACAGTTATGTAATATCGCAAAGGTTACGTAATAGTGCTAACTACTTTCCAAAGTTAGTTGCTGTGTGTTCTACTAAAGCGCTAATTACTAATTTAGTAAATTGTAATATTTCTAGAAGTAGTGTAAAACTATTTATAATGGTTCTATTCTTGGATTTGTATTCCCGCCGTTTATTCATCATAGTTACACACAGTAACTAACTTTGGAAAAAAGCATATTTTTGCATTACCCATGATGCAATAGATATAATTATATTAGTATATAATTTTCATGGGAGGGGGTTAGAATTTTTGTACGCGGCTGTGCATATATAAAAACCTTATGCTGTCAGTTATAAGCCTCCGAACGGCTATGCACATTTTTAGAACCTAAGACCCCCTTCTGTGAAAACATGGGTGATCTTGTGTGCCTTTAGCTTTAAAGGCCAGTAACTCGTATTTTTGCCGTTTTCTTGAAAGGGCAAATGACAGTTTAAAACTTTTCTGGCCTTTCTATCCCATAATTTACTAGTGTTAGATCTATCCCATAATTTCTTTATTTGAGAGCTAGAGGTTAGGGTTAGGTTAGAAAAAGGCCATTTTGTGGTATTTTTACTCAACATAGAGCAAAATTCCATCGCTTTAACTTAATCTACAGGAAGAGAACGTTGTATTGCGGTGTAGCGCATCTAAATCCATTAAAAGCTCGAGAAATTTAGGTTACACAAGCAAATTAATGTGTACCTGTTGGCTTTAACTCTTTACCGTCCGAGACTGTAACATAAGACGCATTAGTCCGATACTAGAAAAATTATTGCATCACATCTAGACATGCTGGAAAGACGATGTTGCGATATTATACGAAGGGATGAATGGCTTCAAAGTCAGAGCTATGACATGGATCGCTCGACTCTTTCACTATGGAGAAAAGCTCATTTGTTTTGGCGATCGTTTTGTTTCTTCGATTTTCACGAATTTTAAGAAGCTAAAAATCGGCTCAAAACACCCTTTCGTTACAGTACCTTCTTTAATCTTTCCAACCACCAGGTTTTGTTGGCACAACACACACCAAGCGACTGCGAACCGCGCTATTCTTGTCACTGCATTTCTCTCCACCACGTTCTCCTGTACCTATTCTAATTGCATGCTGGGTAATGGGCAAAAAATTGACAGTGGATCTCCATCTGGGACTCCTGTAGGATTTTTTAAATAAGTCTTTTACCCCTACAACCAAGAGCGGTGATTTGGACTGAAGCCGTTGCTTTAAAGTGACAAAAGCACATCCTGATATGTTGAGCAGGGGTAAAAGACTGCCAACTGCAGGATTTCAAGGATATCATTGAAGATTTTTTTCTTGTGTCTGAAAGCACAAACACAACAGGAAAACCCTGTGAAATCCCCTCACAAAGCCTACTAGAAGCATACCAAGTACTTTTCAGCCGTCCTCAGACTTAATGATGTCCTCAAGCTCTCTGACAGTGGCATTTTTCTCTAAAATTTGAGCACATTTCATTGGAAACCCTACAAAAGTAGTGATAGCTACCGTCGACGAGTACGTAGAATTCTCCCGAATCGCATTGTGGGGAAAGTTTGAGCCCTCGGCTTAAAAAGTCAGCAGTATTTAACTACCCCGGGCTAGCCAAACTTTAACTGAGGGGGGAGGGTTGAGTTAGCACTCAGGATTTCACCAATTGAGCTCCCACACGATCGGACGACAAAGAGTTAAAAGCCAGTAACTCACTTTTCAACGTTTAATTTCATCCAAAAAATGCACTTTTTTTCTCAAACCTAAAAATACCTAGAGACCAATTATGGAATAGAAAGGCCAGAAAAGTCTTAAACTGTCATTTGCCCTTTCAATAAAATGGCAAAAACACGAGTTACTGGCTTTTAAAGCCAAAGGCACACAAGATCAGCCATGTTTTCACAAAAGGAGCCTTATAACCTAATACCCCCTTTTGTGAAAACATGGGTGATATATATATGATTATTTATAGCCACTGCCTGCATGTGTCATGTTTTTGAGAAGAGCTTTATAAAGTTAAAACAAATTGTTTTTTTTTATTAATTTAAACTGACAATTGGTAGCAGACGAGTTTACAAGACAACTCAATACCCAAGTATTAAAGTAGCAATATCAATAGTATAATAAATTGACAAAACCTGAAGAGAACACATATATGGATATCATGAGGAATTGAGACCCATAGATCAACATATTCAATATGTTGATCTAACATTTACTGTCTAAATATTTTATGTTTTATTTATTTTCAACTTCAAAGGCGACTCAATAACAACTTTATCAAGAGTATCCCAAGGAATGTGTTTCAAGACCTACCCAATATCAGGGCGCTGTAAGTAATTAATTATCTTGCAATTAATAATTCATACATCATTTACAAGTTTAATTTAACAAGTCAATTTAAGTTTGAATTAAATTGAAATTTAAAATTAGTTTGAAATGTTAAAGCGAGGCATATAATGTTGATTTCTTAGGCATTTTTCTCGATGGAAAATCGTATAGTATTAGTTTAAACTCTAGTACGAGGCTTGTTATGGCATGGATCATAAAAAGACTGGATTGGGCACGCGCTGACGTGATGGCCGCAACCAAGTGGAAAATTGTGACGTCACATGTAAACAAACATTTTCGTAATTCGTCGACGCGCGCGATTTTGCGAGTAGCTTGGAAAATAAACATCGAAGAGAAAAAGATTAAGCCCTGAAGGATGGAGATCGGAGAAAACTTCGAGGGGTGCTCAAACGGCTTGTTTTCGGATGAGAAAACGCAGCTAAAGGAGAATGAATTTAATACGAAGTTGCCGATAGCTGTCGTTCTAGCAATTCCGAAAGTGAGATTGAAATATTAGTGTTTAGAGTGCAGAAAGGTCTATCATACTAAATGTTGGTTCATGATAAGACACGTAGGAAGCTATATCGAGCTATTAATATCAAACCGCGAAAAAAGCAAAAGTTGTCAGAACATCAAACGAAATGCCATAAGTGAAAACACGAGTATTCTCTCTATTCATTCTATCGCGTGACTGTGTACGAACTCGTTTGAAAGGTCCTTGTTGATGAAGTTGATAAAAGCCGAAGGGGAATAACGATCGAGAATTGGAATTTAGCGTGTCGTTTTTGTGGATGGAGGAAAACCGGAGAACGCAAAGAAAAATCCTCGGAGCAAGGACAATCGATACCAACAAATTAATAATAACAAGAATAAAGACTTTATTTATGGAGGGTAACACATAATAGTGCAGAACACTAATAAACTTGTGGCCCTAAAAAACTAACCCAGTACAACCACATGATTGCATTCCTCCAAAAGGCCTATAATTGGATTAGAAAAGTGGGAGGTATTCTATAAGTTTCCCACCCACAGTCACACCCCTTCCCCATACTATTTTCCCAGCACATTCAGTGATTTTTAGATTGTGTCCAAAATCTAAGATTTATCGGGGGAAAATGTCTATTGTTGAGGCCTTTGATTTTGTTCTGAAACCCAAATGGTTATATTTAATAAGTATCCCAAAGGAGAAAGCTTGGTAACATGTTTTTGCTGGGTTTATTGATTTGTGAAGGCAATAATATGTTATACTGTTAGTACACTTTGTATTATGACCTCTGGGTACAGTATATTAAATTAGATGATAATACTTGTGGTTTGTACAAATCATAACTTATATTCCATTCTAGCTAGCTGCATGGATGATATATGCTATTTAAATCTGTATATCTGAAGTGAACTAAGATACACATGAACAGTGAAAACAATTTTTATTGAAATCTCAGACTTACTGTACATAAAATTATAGTTCATGTACTGTACAACATAGTAATCTTGACAATAAACCTATCAAAATTATCTTATAGTCAGATGTAATATAACTGAAAATAAATTATTAGAAATGAAGATTTGGGACTCAGTTAGAATTAGCATAGATCTGAACCATCAAGTTTCATTGAAAATTATCACTCTAGCTCAGACTATTAAACATGCCTAATTTACATAGCAGAAACTTTACTTATCGACTCTTCTGACATGGTGCAGGACTCGATTGACGGTAATGCTTGCCCACTTGCCCAGGACAACTAAAAAGTTGAACCAGGCAGGTAATTTTTGTACCTGGACAACCAGATCTCAAGGCAACCAGCCTAAAATCTAATGTTGAGCACTGTGCTGGCCATGTTGTTTAACTGACTCCCAGGAGGATAAAAAATATTTGTTTTTGCTAGTCTAAAGTTGTTGTGAAACTGCACAATACTTAAGGGCATTAACCAACAAAGATATTTTTAAATAATTGTGCAGTATTTTTTTCCAAAAATAAAACCTTGTTCACATGCTAACTTAGTTCTCTGGGAGACTGCTTGCACTATTGGTTACAAAGTATGTATATAGTGTTACTGTAAATACAACCCTTGTATTATAGCTTAATTTTTGGGGATTTTTTTCATGAGGAGTAAATCTCGAAATTTTAATGCCATCTCTATGCATGGGGGATTATGAAATGTCTTGAGAACTTTTATAATTTCTCATCTCGATCGCCCCTCTTCCTCCATATAAAGTTTTGAATCATGGAGTCATGATTAAGTACCCTGTAAAATCTGCATGTACTGATGTAGACTACTTCTTTTAACACATGCATGTACATGTAATATGGAACATAAGGAAGAGTTATGAATGTTTGGCAATTAAGTTCCACTGGTTATTATAAGTAAACCATCATTTGATATAGAACTGTGAATACATAACAATAGTTGTAGATAGAAGGCTAATTTCAGATGAAGGCTGCATGCAATGGAAGACCACAAGTAGGTAATCTCGATCTGCAGTAGATTCACTGGGGCATCCCTGGTGCCTTAACTTTCTCTCAACCATCTTGACATATGTCTAAGTGGATAAAATTAAGTAACATTTACATTTTGTTCCGCATAACAACCTTGACATAAGCTACACCACTATCCTCAAAAGTCACCAAGTTGGTACATAATTTGCAGCTTCAAATTACAACCCTAACTCGTCAAAAGCCACAATTTGATGCAAATACAATCAAGTAAAGGAGAATTTGAACAACGACAACGTGAAAAACTAACAAATATTTGTGTCCCAAAATACACAACATTCTTCCAAATTTGGCCCTAAAAAGCCCGTTTTGGGGATGCGATTTTCTTCCAAAACAGAATAAAATGAAAGTAAACAACAAGAAGATGGGCTTACCTTGAAGTTTCTCGTGTGGCTTAGGCGGGTTGGAATTGTCGTAAAACAACGGAAAAAGAAAATATTGTTACTTAAAAGTGAGAAGAGCACTAAAACACGACCAAAAGAACAGAAGTAAAGGCAAAGAAACAGCGAAAAACCTTTACCTACGCCACTTTTCACGTCACGATTTTCCACTATGATTGAGCCATGTTGAAGTAGTGTATCAGCCAATCAGCAAACCGGAAACACCCCACGTGACCTGTAGTTTCCAATCCAGTCTTTTTATGATCCATGGTTATGGTGAGAGGACAGGATCCTCATGGTTATTTACGTTCGCTTATTTCTTTTTAGGGATCTTGGAAGAAATTTAATTTCCAGTCTTGATAGAAACACTTTTGCCGGTCTTGGCAAGCTACGTGTCCTGTGAGTAGAAACTCCAACAAACAGAATTTATTGAGTCTTAGAGCACAGAGAGCATGTTGTGTATGCCGAGTAACTGTGAATGTGAAAATTTATACGTACCGATCGAGATATGGAATGGATCGAATACAGCATGCCCTGCCATTAGAATGTCTTTGTAATATGTAAATACACATGTCCAATTTTAATTTAGTTGTGAACTTTAAGGGCGATATGGCGGCGGACTCAGTGTGCCGTTGGATATCTTGATGTGGACATATGAGGACCTCTTTCGCGCGCTCGATTATAACCTACAGTTATGCCCTCCTTTCCTATGAATTCATAGCGCGTTCGGAGAAAGGAGATAATGAAAGGATCGGAGGGCATGAAATAAATCCTTGCTGAAGCGTGTATAAACAAACCAAATTCTGGTCTTGTTACTGATTGGTCGAAAAACAATTGCGGTATTCTGATTGGTTCGTATGCGACATCTGGCGCGCGCAGGTTAATTACAGTTTGATTGGCTTGGTTTGCTCGCGCAAAATTCGCGACACGATTCGTGACAGGGAGCGGAAAACAACTCGACACGCATTTATATCAGGCTCTCCTTTTCCTCTCTCCATCTTTTATTAATTTATTAATAGTAGAAAAGAGAGCCTGATCGTAGGTTGCCTTGATTATAACTATCAATACATAAACTAGCTTTTCAGTTATGATTGCTTCGATTGAAACAACCTTGTTGTAATTTCTTTAGGAGTCTCCGAATGAACAAGCTGAAGGCGCTCTCTCCAGGAATGTTCGAAGACAATAAAAACCTGTCATATTTGTAAGTTAAGCGGGTAATAGAAAATCGCAATATTTAATTAAAAAAATATAAGTAACTCGTTTCTTGTACTATCTATGAATGTTCTTTAACCTTAAGTGTAATAAATCATTGTTTACTATTTGTAAGATAATAAATTACTGTAAATGGTCTTAACAGGTATCTTGATAATAACAATATCAAGACTTTGGCAAGAAAAACATTCGCAGGACTCTCAGCACTGAAGAAACTGTGAGTTGTATTCATTCACTATTAAAATATACAATCAGTAATTGTGATATCTATGGCCGATAGTTCAAATGGATTTACCAAACTGAGTGCTTAAAGTCAGTTTCCCTTGAAATCTCCAAGTGAAAGTTTTGAAGTTAGACCTTCATTGCGTTCTTCATTGTTCTTGTTCTTGCTTCTTCTTGTTTTCCGAAATTAAAGATTAAGAAAATGAATTGTACTTACAGATGCCGCCTGAATGGGCTCATGAACTCTAGTGGAAAGCTTCCACTCTGACTAATATCTGGCGAATAAAGGATTGAAATTGTTATGGTATAAAACAGATGAGAGAACCAATATAAACGCCGAGCACACGGTAACTGCTACTATGTTGTTTGTAACAGCTTGTGATTCTACACTCATCTCATCTTCAGTCTTTTCCGCATTTTTAATCAACCGGTGAAACGCAAATTTATTAGTTTATTAATCAAATGGAGACAAATACAGCGACAGTAGTAGCACTCTAGGCTGAACTGAAATACTTTCTAATACTGTAACTCATCTCTAAGAACTTTTGACGCGTGATGTCACCACTGGTTATTATTTATACCAGGATTTTCATAACAAGCCTTTACCCTGGTTACGAAACATATCCAGCCTACGAAACATATCCGAAACATATAAAGCTATAGCTTTATTGCCCACGTACTTCTCAGTAGAATATCCAGTATATATCTAAATATACTACAATATACCACTACAATAATATTAGTAACAGTCCACAATAAGACAAAAAATGTCATGTGTATCTAACCTGAATGTGAGTTGTGTTATATACATTGCATTTGCCATTCTATTGATATCATGTCATTATATTGTCCAAGCTGCAAGTGTTTGATTTAGCACATTGGGGAATAATGACCCTCAAATCGGTCATATAAACTAACTTCTTCCGTTGTAATGCAATCGCATACCAAGTGGTTCTATGGTTTTTGATTTTCAAATTTATTGGATTTTGGCGGGAAAATCACATCACGATTTTGGCGCTAAATGTTACATTTTACATTGTGAAATATTTTATTATTGGTTATGATCGAACAAATTGAGAAAACTTCAAAACTGAAAAATATATGTGTTTCTGAATGTTCAAATTTCCGCCATTTTGTGCTGTTATTAGTGACAACATGGCGGAAATGTCAAACTTCAGAAACTTATATATGGGACTCTGCAGACGAAGAGGTTAAATGTTTTGTCTTGTCGCAACAACCCAACCAAATATTCGTGTTCGATTTGTAAAACTGACTGACCCCAACTAATTTATAGTTACAGTTACAGTTCCGGCAAACGATTACATAATTATAATACCAGAAATGATTCTAGACCGTTCCCACTATTGTAGAACTAGACTCAAACAATTATCAAGACCCAAAACTTTGGAACTCATTAAACGATGAGTTCAATAATTATCCTGGCTTAAAGAACTTTAAATCAAACTTTAAAATATTCTTATTAACGTCATAACTTAATTACTGCATCTAGAATAAATATCCCTTGTCTATCTTAGCTGTAATGTATGTACAGAACTACCTTGTCTATCTTAGGTTTAATGTATGTACCCTGTAATCTTATATGTAAGGGGAAGACTGAACTTCCATAAGCCGGCCTAGCCTTACGGTTTCTCGTTTACTGAGGCTTACTTGTAGGCTTCAGGATCGCTCGCTGCAGCAGCAATTACAGAATTGAACATGATATTCAATTTCGCATTATTTCAGCAGCATTTTCTCATGTTGTCAGTGTTCTGTATTGTTGTACTAAGTTTAACTTGCGAACTTGTAATTTATTTTGATCATTCCACTACGTTAATTAGTCGACTAATTTAAATTTATTTAAATAAATTTATTTAAATTTCATAAGAATCACTTATCGATAACGGCTGACATCACCTACTCACTAGCGAGTTAACTATAGTAAACTAGTCAAATTATGCATGGCAGTTAGGACCTTTTCGCTGCCGCAGCGGGCGAGCCTGAAGCAAGCGAGCAAGGCAGCAGTGTAGTAAAGCTTGTTGGCACATTGTCAGCGCAGTGCATTGCTGTCTTGCACAAGGACAATGCGGATAGAATTGCATTGTGGTTATGCGCAAGGACACAAAAAATCAATACGCGCGGACCATAATACAATCTGAGCGTTTACTACAGCAGGTGTAAATAAATTACGAAATTAGTCTTGTGTATTTTGATGTGAATTTACTAACCCACAAAATATGTTTTGTAACTTGATGATAATGCTAAGTTGACGACCGTCCGCGCGTCATGATGACTGGAGTCGTTTAGTCGGACTTAGTGTAAGCGTATAGTTTGCCGATAGTATGGGGCGGAGATAATGGCTATTTTCCAAAGACCAAGATATCTCCTCGTATCAACATGATCAGCAACAAATAACGTTATTAATTTACCTACGATAAAGTCAATGCAATATAGTTACAATTTGAAAAGTGACAGTGGGGTTCAAAACACACAAATTTGCGAATCACAATTACAGGTGATTTTCGGTGCTTATGCTTCATCGGACGCTAATAATACCGGTATATGCATGCCTGTTTCGGGTGAATAGCAATTTTTTTTGGCTGGGAAATCGAATGTTAAAAAAAATATCGGAAATTGGTATACTCAGGGAATTTACCGGGAAATTATTGATATTTCGGAACGAACTTAAAATAAATCGGGACAACTTTTGAGAAAATACGCAGCAGCTCAAACAGGCTTCAGTCGCAAGATAGCCACAAAGCTACACAATACATTCATCTAACCGGCATATCACACCTTGATCATGACATTTTTGTTAGCCAGTAATAATTTTCCTGCTAAAGAGCTACTGTATGTTTTCTTCTAATACATTTCCTCGACCGAGCGCCAGCATTCACTACCAATTAGGTAAACTAGTTTTGTCAATAAAGTTTAGATTGGCTGAGGTCACACTTGGACGTTAACTATAGTAATACCATGATAACCTCGGTTAAGTCTTTGTTTGTTCAGCGACATTTAATCTGTAAATTCCCACATCAGCTTCCATACTTGTTCTATTTTTCCTGATTGACATGCAAGTGGGAACTTTAGAAGGTCATGCGCATGATGAGGTAACATTGGACTGCTGACACACCAGGTCTGTTATAAATCCTGCACCCTACCTATTTTATAGGTCAAGAAAGTTATTCTCTTCATATCTTAAAACACACTTATTCCATGTAGGATACTTAAAACCAAAAACGTGATGCTCTTTTGAATATTTAGTCAACCGCATAATTACATTCAAGCATAATAACAAAATGTTTTCGAAAGCAACTCAACTTCGACGTCTTTAGTTCAGGCAGAGAACTAAACTTCACAGAGATTTGTCCGTTCCTCGGTGATAATATTGCTTTGTTTACATCTAGAGCGGCCACGGATGACAGATGAAATATGCAAGTTAAGTGCATTCAAATATCGAGAAATTATAATAATAACCAGGAGGTACAATGCACAACCAGTTTCTGTAACAACCTACAATTTTTACAGAAATTTTTTTTTAGAAAACCTGAAATTTGTAGATTTTGAGGTTTTTGCCATATTTCATCTTTTTTACTCTCTCGAAAGAAATATTCACAATTTTTTTTATGTCTTTGCTAGAACAATTTTATTTAACAACAATATTTATAGTAAGCTTTGGGGAATACTCTTAATGAGTTTGGATTTTAATCACGTCTGATTACGTCTTACGGTCGTTCAACTTTGACAATGTTAGTAAGGTTAGAAATTCAAAGCCCAATTTGTTCGCGAACTTCCGATTTTAACAGAATTTGTACTGTGAACGTGTGTTAAAAGTTGGAACAGTTTCCAGGTGTTTAAAAAATCGTTCGACTAGATTTCGGGTAATGGTTCAAAATGTCAAAAAGTGGTGTTTTCTGATGTCACGATAGACCAGTTCGAGGTCAGAGTTCCTAAGGAGAGGAATCGCTCACTTAATTAATTCATGAAATTTCAATATAAACTAACATAAATTAGCAATGGTTTTAAAATGTACAAATTTGACAGCAATTGAGTGACGGTGGTTGTTTAGTGTAGTGGTTGCAACGTTTGCCTTACGAGTGGGAGGTTCGAGTTCCAGATATTTTTTTTTACCTCACCATTTTCTTGAGAAGTTTTTCTTGAGAAGCCTAGCTCTAGGTGGGTAAGATCTTGTTCACTGACCGGTTAGGTTTTTTATGTTTCAGGGTCGGGTTTTAGTTAGTTTATATTGTCATTTCATGACAATAAGTGAGCGATAGTAGTATAGTAGTTGAGGTAACCAGCGCATAAGCGAACGCAAAACCCCAACACGAAATTCCAACATGACATTCCAAACATTCCAACATGACATTCCAGACATTCCAAACGTTCCAACGCAAAATTCCAATCAGTGATACCAAGAAATATACTTGAGGTAAATTCCAGGAAATATGACCACACCCATTTTGACCACGCCCGTTTTGACCACGCCCGTTTTGACCACACCCAAACATTCCAATGTAAAGATCACTACGTTGGGTGGGGGGTATGATGTTTTGAAATAATTATATATGCATATAGTAAGAGATGTCTATTAAGAAATTTGAGAACTCAGAACTTGATGTGTCTATCAATGCATATATAGATATTAAGCAGAATGTCTATTTCAAAGGAAAAGATATTGCATTAGCGTTAGGGTATGGAAACACTAAACATGCGATAATGCGTCATGTAGATGAAGAAGATAAGATAGAATATGGAAAACTAAGGGGGGTCCCGTTTCAGGCCCCCCTTGAAAATGTACAACCACATACAATGTTTATAAAAGAATCAGGCTTATATTCTCTCATTATGAGTTCCAAGTTAGATTCAGCCAAAAGATTTAAAAGATGGGTAACATCTAATGTATTGCCATATATCAGAAAGTACGGATATTATAGAATGTTTGACAATCCTAATACGTTAACATTTAAGATAGAAGATGAGTATGATTTACATACGAGAGTTGTCAAATATATTAGACGATTTTACCCCAATGCTTTAATAACTGCTGGATTAGGTGAATTACAAGATAGTTCAACTAAACGAATCAATTCTTATAAAAAAGGATATATGAAGGGGCAACCAGATATTATCATAAATAATTGTCATAAGATTTATAATGGTTTATGTATAGAATTTAAGACTCCTAAATGTAATGGTATCCTATCTATTGCACAGGAGAATTTATTAAAACAGTATGAAGAGAATGAAATCAAGTGTATAGTATCAAATGATTATGATCTAATAATAAAAGAGCTAAATGATTATTTAAAAGATATTAGAATAAAATGTAAGTATTGCAATAGAAAGTTTTGTTCAGGTGAAACACTAAAAAATCATAAAAAGTATTTTCATAGAATACTGGATAGAAATTATTTAAGGAATCAATATATATTTATAGAGTATAGTATGAATTATTGTAATTTGGAAATCCATAATGATATTAAGTTATCAGGAGAGTTTACTTGCCCTTTCTGTCATCAACAATTGAGAGATTATGAGAAATCGGAGAATGTGACGATGTGTTGTAAGAATATGGAATTGGAAGAGAACAATGGAATGCATATTTGTAAAAGATGTGGTATAGTTAATAGATATAGTATAGCCCCTGAATATATTGATTTTTATGAGAATAGGTATAGAATAAGGAGGAGATCTATTGATCACCGCAAATATCATATAATTAATTATATTATAACAAAGTTTGATCTAGAGTATCCTGAACGTAGAGAAATCCTTTATATTTTTAAACAAATAGATAATGCTATAAGTAAATTAGATCAACCTATAAGACGATATCCAATTTTTGATTATCTATTTTATAAGATATTTCAATTGAAGTTTTATGAAAGTCGGAATCCAAATTATAAAATTAACATGAATAAATGTATACGGTCTATAGGCAAGAAGACTCTTCAACGATACAAAATATTATGGAAAAGAGTTTGTGAAATAAATGAGTGGTTCTGTATGAATACTAATAAAGATATTTTTATGAAGAAGGTTAAGAAGAAGGATATTGTTTTAGTTTAGGATAAACATTTTATCGTATTTAACCTTATGACAGTCAACTAATGGACATAAGTCTGTTACTTCATCATCCAACCAGTTCAACTCTAATAAAAACTGTTCTATGTCGTACTCCTCCCCTCTCAAATATGTTCTTATTTTATTTAGCATCTTTTGATAACTTGTGAATGCGAATTTAGACATTTCTATTTTCCTGCTATAATTCTTTGTCTTTAGAAGCCCTTGAAGCACCAATCCAGCACCTGAAATAGTACCAAGAATAATTGGATTAAGTGTAACAGCTCCTACAATAACACAGTGCTTGTTAGTCCAATTGATGTTAAGTTTAAGCATATGTTAATCCTTTTAAAGTGTTTATATGCCTGCTTATAACAAAAACATTTCTTATGGTAGTGCCCATATAGCTTTTTTAGCATTTCGACATCTGCTTCACTCAAGTCCTCGCCTATATGATTGAAATTGAAAACCTTAATTTTTGTTTTAACCATTACGATTATATTATATGGTTATATAATAATTATTCAGATGTATATTCGTTTATCCCATTTTGAGTAGTTCTTTTAGTAACCCCTGCGATTTCCTCAACCATTATTGATGACTTCACATACCCATTAAATGCCGCATTAGTGCCATTGTACAGCCTATTTAATACCAGGGTTCCTGTATCAGTGATCTTACACTGCAGCTTATATGTGTGTAGAAAGCCGTTACCAAACTTCTCATGGAAAGAATCATCTGAAACACAAACTAATGAGTAGTAAGGGGGCCCTATATAGATCATATACCCTCTCCTGATTGGTCGAGAGCAAATCTGTGACGTCACAGGTTGTGTGACGTCACAGGCCCCGCCTCCTCAGTTATAGATCTTAGGCAGGCTGCGGATTGGCTGCCGCTGTTATAGATCCAATACAGGCTCAGGATTGGCCGGGATTATAGATCCACTACGGGCTCCTGATTGGCCGGGATTTATAGATCCAATACAGGCTCAGGATTGGCCGGGATTATAGATCCACTACGGGCTCCTGATTGGCCGGGATTTATAGATCCACTACAGGCTCAGGATTGGCCGGGATTATAGATCCACTACGGGCTCCTGATTGGCCGGGATTTATAGATCCACTACAGGCTCAGGATTGGTCGGGATTATAGATCCACTACGGGGCTGGGATTGGTCGGGATTTATAGATCCACTGTGGGTCGGGATTGGTGGGGATTATAGATCCAATCCAGGACGGGGATTGGCGAACCGGGAACTACCCGAGGCGTATAAAAAAGTGAACCTTTTGGGAGAAGGCATTCATGTTGTTTTGGTTGTTTGCCTTGGTGTCTATGCTCTATCGAGAGTACCATATAGTGTGGACTCTTTGGGAAGATGATCCAAACGACGAAATTCCTATCGGTAGACGAAGTGGATAAAGCGAGCCGTGAACAATTTAAAGTGTTGACCCAACATTTGTACGTGGCTTTGGTGACCGCCGACATTTCACAATGGAAAACAATTCGGCCGAAAGAGGGATTCGCCGAGAATTGGGAGAAAGCTCGCCAAGGTTTTTCGCCGGAACACCTGAACGAATTCCTGCCCTATTTTGGGCAGATGTGTGCGTTACCCGTCACGCAAGAGATGAGGGACGAGGTGATAGCCAGCCTGAAACAGATCACGGCCGACCAGGCGTATGTCATTTTGCAAACGTGGCAAAGCAAACTGTGGGAAAAGGGGACGGACGACATGGCCCAATTGTTTGGAGGGTTTCTGCAGAAGATACGCCTCATGAAGACCGAGACGAGGCATAGCGACCTCCCTCCCATGAGTCCGATGCACGTCACGTTGGCCTCCCTGTACATGGCGGTGGTCTCCTACGCGCACGGGGATTGTTTTCAGAGGGTGCAGCAAGGGGCCCAACGGGAGGGCAAACGCAAAGCCTTGACTTTGAAGACTTCCGGCTATAATGCGGAGGACGCGTGGGTGATTAAGCACGACAGCAACAACAAGATCATTTTCAAGTACAAGGAGGATATGAGGTGTGTGTGCGTGTACCTTTTGGGATACCTCTACCGAGACCTGTTGGCCGAACGGGAGACCTGGAACCGGTTGAAAAGAGCACAGTTAGTGAAGAAGGAGTTCCCTGACTTGAAGAACGCGTTGGAGGAGAGGTACTTGAAGGAACTGGAGTCCATGTTGATGGGGTGTTTGTCGTATTGGCTCAGCCTAGATGTGCTCCCCGAAGAGAGGCTAGAGATAGAAGCGATGATGCTTGACATTGCCAATGAGGAATTCGCGAAAATGGATGCGATGGCCCTGGAACATCAGTTGAGCGAGGAAACCGATTGGCCCCACAGGTCCTTACGCCACAATTTCCTGAGGGACATGGCGAGGTTCTTGTTCCGGTGGCTTCCCCTGAAGCAGGGTCTGGGAATGATGTGGTACGAGATATGCGAGACTCGGCTTTGTGAGGACCTGGTCTGGGGAACGCAGGGCTACTTGAGCCGTTGCCGTACCCAACGGGCCCTCCCCCGTGAGTTTTGGTACCACGCCGAAACATTGAATGCGGAGGGGTGGGTAGCAAGTAGCCTTATCACTTCCCCCTACATGAACATAGATTCAGCGGCCCGTGCCCATTTTGACAAAGACCACCTTCCCCCGGAGCCCCACTTCTCGGCAGTGCAAGACCCCCGGTACAAGAGAGAGCGAGACCTCATAACAGAGTACGAACACTTCCTAACCTACCTGTACTTCCATCTGTGTGCGCGGTACTCCCAGACCACCATGAAGTTGGACGGCTATTCCGGTATCGGACTGAGCTTTAAAGAAAGTAAGTTCCAGGTGAAGCAGTATCACGCGGATGCCATCAAGCAGTTACTCCCCCATGTCACGAACCAGCTCCTGAAAGAACAGTTTGACCTTCTGTTACCTATCTGGGACCACTACACCTTCCGGGTATGGCAGCAACTCTACGACTACTCGGAGTTTGAGTTGTACGACTACGTTCAGGATTTGAGGGCTAAGTCCCGGCAAAGCAACCGGTTGTACCGTATCGCTTACCACTTTGGTGGTAGTATGGTCACCTCGAGTAGGTTCTATCGTCAACATCATGCTTGTGACAGTCCTGTGACGAAGGGGGATAACCAACTGATCCCTGAGCAGAACCATTTCAATGCCTTAAGGGGTCACATGAACACAGCCCTATTTAAGTACGACGTGGAAGAGAGAGAAGAGAAGGATGAGGAAGAAAAAGAAGAACAAGTTTCCAGCAAGAGGGTGGCCGAGATAATGGCGTTGATCAAGTGTGACGATGACGTCGACGACGACGATGATGCCATGGAAGAAGGACTCCCCGTCCAGAGCGAGAAGAGACAGAAGAGGGAGAAGAGGAAGGAAGAAGAGGAGGAGGCTGAAGAGAGGATGGCTGAGAAGAGAAAGAGGAAGAGGCCCAAAGAAGATCTGACTTGGTTCGTGACAGCCGTGCGTTACTTTGTGGACCGGTTGACCTTCCATATGCTGCAGATGCGGGGGGTCAACTTTTTCAGACCTCATTTTACGCTGACCCACGGAAGTACGCCGACCATGGACGATTTGTTCATGGAAACAGAAGAGGGGAAGGCGACTTGGCTGGTGATCCTGGAAACCACCTTCCGTGCGCATGTCCAAGGAACCTACCACACTAGGCAGAAAGAGTTGGTCGCCACCCTGATCACCCATTTGTTCCAGAAACGGAAGTATGCGGTCGAGAACAATCCCCTCTACGACAAAGTGAGACGTTTTGGTATGGATTACGTCACTCAAATTCACGACAGGTACCCCTCGACAACCATGGAAACCCTGGTGCGAGAAGAGGATCCCATGGCGGACGGACTCCTCCCTTACCTCAACACTATGGCCCACAGTTTTGCGTGTGACCTGTTCAAGGAAAGGGAGGAAGGGGAGGAAGACAAGAAGTTGACCATGCCGTACGCGCCAGGATTGTTAGAGAAGGCCTTGAAGACCATCCACTTGGATCTAACCAAGGGGACCTGTATGATCAAGCAATCGGCCGTCATTTTCACCAACCCCCTTACCTACACCTACAAATTGTACGAAGACAGTGGCAGGAGGTGTACCTACGACAGCAAGTACCCTACGGTCCAAGAATCTCTCAAAGACGTTCCCCTGTCTCCCTTTTGCTTCGTGTAAAAAAAAACAATAAAAATAGCCAGGGAAAAATGACGGTGTCTGTCTTTTCTAGGGGGAAAAAAGTATAAGGGAGGTCCCGCGCGCTAGACTCGGGGAGAGTACAGAATGCCCTGCGGCGGAGGAGGAGGTCCGTCCCTCAAGTGCCACGGCATTTTGAAACGTGTCCGTTGTCTCTTGGCGTGTTGCGGAGGAAAAGTGATTATCCAGGACTCTCATTTTGAGGATTATGGGGCGAAAGAAGGAGAAGAAAAAGAATCCTTCCGCGCTGCTCGAGGCGTTGTATTACGACCCCAGCAGCCCTGCTGCCTTTGGGGGTGCTGCCCGTCTGGTGAAAGCGGCTAGCGAAGTGGGGGTGACGCGCCCCACCACTTTAGCCTGGCTGAAAAAACAATTGACCTTTACGTTGCACCGACCTTTTCGAAAAAAATTTCTGCGAGGGCGCGTGCGCGTCATGGCCCTGGACGAGCAGTGGCAGGCGGATCTGGTGGACATGCAAGCCACGAGTGCCTTCAACAAGGGCTACAAACACATTTTGACCATCATCGATGTGTTGTCCAAGTACGCGTGGGCGGTCCCCCTGAAGAACAAGACGGGAGAGGAATTGGTGCGCGCCTTTACCCAAGTGTTCCGCGAACGGAAACCGTTGCGGTTGCAGACCGATGCCGGGACAGAATTTACCAACCGCAAGTTCCAGGCCTTTTTAAAAAAGAATGACGTGGCCTTTTTCGTGACGTACAACGAGACCAAAGCCCAGATTGCCGAGCGGTTCAACCGGACGCTCAAGGGCCGCATGTACAAATATTTCACGGCCACCGGGAAGAAAGAGTATTGGAAAGTCCTCCCTCAATTGGTGCTCGGGTACAACCGAGCCGTTCACAGTAGCATTCGGCGCGCCCCCATCACCGTCACGCCCTTCAACGACCACGAGGTGAGGGCCGTCTTGTACCGGGAAAAGGGACCGCCGTTAAAGAGGAAACCGAAGAAACCGCTGTACCGTCCCGGCGACACGGTACGGATTAGCAAGACCAAAGGCCATTTTGAAAAAAGCTATCTGGCCAACTGGTCGGAGGAAGTGTTCACGGTGATAAAACGGTTGGACTACCGCACCCCTCCCGTCTACCGGTTGGAGGACTTGAGCGGGGAGGCGTTGCGGGGAACGTTTTACGAAAGTGAGATGACACCGGTGGCCGTGGAAAAAGAAAGTCTCTTTATCATCGAAAAGGTGTTGCAACGCCGCCGCGGCAAGAAGAAGAACCAGGAAGAAGTCTTGGTGAAATGGGAAGGGTACCCCGCTAAATTTAACAGCTGGGTCCCGGTCACTCAGCTCCAGACCCAAACGTACGGGTGAAAAAAAAAGAAATAAAAGAGTGGGTTGTTCCGACGGACGGAGTCATTGTGGAGAAAGAGAGGATGGAGGAGGAGGAATTTTACATTACCTTAACCCACGGGGTGAAGTCTTACGTCTCCACCTACGTCAATGAACCGTCCCGGTTCCGTATCCACCTCTATAAAATGTACACGTTGTCTCGAGACTGGGAAATGGCGGTCACGACTCTGGTCTTCCCCAGTCCCCAGAAGAAGACGACCTTGTACATGTACTGTGATTTGGTGGAACCCAGTATTGTGGGGGATACGAAAGTCCCCTTGTTGAGAGTCCTTTTTTCAGGGCCCGGGGACGGTGAGGTCTACGAACGTAACTTTGCCCCCCTGTACTACAGACGGTTGGCCAAGACGGTGTTTGAGGATTTCGAAATCCTTATAACCGACGAGCAAGGGAAACTTGTTTCATTTCCACAAACCTCCAAGGTGGAAGTGACCCTCCATTTCCGGAAAGCATGAACCCCGACCGCATCTGGATGACGCTGCCTAGCGTGGCCAGCCGGGATACCTTTCCCGATAACACAGGCTCCCATTTTCGTATCCGGCTCCCGGAGATGTTGGTCTTGGACCGGCAGTGGGAGATGGCCCTCTGCCACCTGCAATTTCCCCGCGCCTGGGATGAATTGTTCCCCCAAGTTCAAGATCGCCAATTCTCCATGATCCACGAAACACTGGATCCAGAAGTAGAAATCTCCTACGACCTCCTCCCGAACATCACCTTTACTCCACAGTCTTTCGAAACGGTCACAGAACTGGTCACAGCCATGCGCCTGGCGATGTTGCAAGGGGGCTACTATTCGATCATGAAAACATTTAGCGTCCGAGTGGAATCTTCCAATAATGCCATGGGTAAAACCGTCCTGGAATTGGCTCAAAACGCGACGGGCGGCTACATGTTAGTCCTCCCCCCTAAACTGGCCTACATGGTCGGCTTGGAGGACGATCCCAAAAAGGCCACCGCACATCCTGCACACCTGTTGAAAAAACCGGGCCCTCGCACACCGTTGTTGTCCAGTTTCGTGAAGACGACTATAGGGGAGTCGCAGTGGATCAAACCCGTCCTGATCCTCGCCTCGGTTTTGGAGAGAGAACGGACTGTGTACTACATCACTAACGCGAGTACGGGTAAAGGCGCTAACTTGTTTAGAGGCCATCGCAAGATCGTAAAATCCTTTGTGGTACCGACCGGGAACTACGCGAACCTCATGGCCGTCCAAGCTACCCTTCCGATGAAAGGCCCTGATGTGTTATGGCTTTGGTACCAGACTAATGGAACCGCTACGTTAACCCTTCAACTCAAGGAGGAGACCCAAATTGCCATGAGCCCCTGGCTGGCCAATCTGTTTGGGTTTGGGCAAGGAAAGCCCGAACACTATCCGGCGGACGACAACACACCCCTGGTGGGGTACCAGCCCGAGTGTTGGTCCACCTACTATTCGGGTCTAAAATTCCGGACGCCCACCCCCTACCTGCTCACCCGCGATTTTAAACACCAACCCGTACGCAGTTTGTACGTGTACTGCGATCTGATCGAACCGCATATCGTGGGGGATGTGAAAGCACCCTTGCTGCGTGTCGTGTCGGCCCAGGTCGCGTACAACAAGGTGGTGGAACGAGACTTTCCGGTCATGCGCTACTTCCCGCTCGCCAAAACGGTGTTTGACACGCTGGAAATCCTTATAACCGACGAGTCCGGCCAACGCCTCTCATTCGCCTCAACAGCTACCGTGGTGGCGACGTTGGAATTTGTGAAGCGTGCTCTGAAAAAGTAAGAATGAATGGAGCGTCTGCGGAATCTATGGCACTGGAGTCATCTATGGGGGACATGGCTGGCGGAGGGTCTTCGATCCCTGTGTTCCGTGCAAAACCCGCACCCCCCACCACTCGACGCATGCCCTCCTCCATTCCTGTCTTCCAGGGGGGTCGCGGACAGCAAGGCGGTGGCGGACTCCTCCCTATCCGTTGGAATGAACTCGGTCGTTACGAACCGGTCACCAATCAAAAGGGTGGACTGTTACCCTTGGCGCTAGCCCCCTTGGCCGTCATGGCGGGCAAAGCGTTGGCCGGGACCGTCGCGGGGGCGGTGGCTAAAAAAGGAGGACAAAAGATACTCGCTAAACTGAAATCGAAATTTGGCAAGAGGGTGGTGAAACAAATCGTGAAGGACACGAAAAAAGGAACAGCCCGTGTGCTCGGTAAGAAAACCAGCAAAACGTTGATCCAAGGCCTGGAAAAGATAGCGGGGATAGCGCCGAAAAGGAAAAAGACGAAGAAGCCGGCCAAAAATACGAAGAACCCGGCCAACAAGAATAAAAGAAAGCAAAAACAGTCTCCCTCTCTCATTCCTTCAACGACCGTCAAGCGTGCACGTGTGGAGAGAGATATCTTTGACGACGATTATTGATGGCGACGGTCGCAGGCATGGGCAAGCCGCCCCTGCCCAACATGATGGGCGGCTACAACACTCATTTGGATTTTTTCGGCAAGGAATTGGCCCAAGCGGTCGAAGAACGAGGCTATTGGTCGGAGCACGCTCCCAAATCGGCCCTTTTGCCCGGGTCGCCCGTGGAATTTTACCTCCCGGCCAGTCCCTATTACACCGTGCTGCCTAGAAGTTACTTCAAGGTGACGGTCAACCTCGTGAAAGCCAACGGCGAGAATTTGACCGCCGGTTTGAACTTGGGGCCCGTCAACAATTGGTTTCATTCCCTCTGGTCCCAAGTAGACATGGCCTTGAACGGGGAATGGATGACCATGAGCACCAAAACCTACCCCTACAAAGCCTACCTCAGCACCCTCCTCAACTATACTCCAGCCGCCAAGAAATCCTACCTGACCTCGGGACTGTACTACAAAGACATGGCCGGTTCCATGGATGTGTTCGACATCACCGGGGACAACACAGGGTTGACGACGCGGGCAGCCTACACGGCGGAAAGCAAAGTGGTGGAACTGACCGGGATGTTTTGCATTGACGCGGCCTTCTCCAACAAACTGCTCCTCAACGGGGTGCCCCTAGAATTCCGACTCACCCCAGCCAGCAACGCCTTCGCCCTCATGGGGGACAGTGGTGCGGGGGAAGCGGCCGCCGCTAAAATCGTGCTGAAGCGGGTCACTTTCTTCCGCCGTGTCAGTGTTTGCAACAAGGACTTCATGAAGAGCATCGAAGTGAAACTCGTGTCCCAGCCCGTCCTCTACCCTTACAACAGCGAGGAAGAACGGATGTTCACCATTTCCCAGGGCGACACCACCTTTGAGAAAACGGATTTCCTAGGCGGTCGCATCCCCCGACGCATGCGCATTGCCTTGGTGGAGAGTGGGAGCAGTTTGGGAGCGCTGAAAAAGAACCCTTTCCATTTCCAAAGGTTTGGGATGACTCGCGCGACGGTCACGGTTGACGGCACGCCCACCCCCTTCTCCCGCGTCGAATTTGCGGACGGGAAAACCCTGGACGGTTACAATACCCTGTTCCTGGCCCAAGGCGCCATGAACGCCAACCATGGGATTGACATTACCCGGACCGATTGGGACAAGGGCTACGCCATCTTGTGTTTTGACTTCACTCCGGATGGCAGTGGCAACGCGGCGCACATGAACATACAACAGTACGGGACGGTGGGCATCCGCCTTCAGTTTGCAGCAGGGGTCGCCCAGACCTTATCGGTGTACGTGAACTGCGAGTTTGACGCCGCGTACGAAATCAGCAGCAGCCGAGAAGTGAAAAAGTTGTAAGATGACCACCTACACGTCGCAATTGACGGTCTTGGCCCGCCACGATTGGTGGCTCCGCGCCTCGTTTCGGGGTGTGTTTCCCATGGACCTACGGCCCCGCCGCGTGACCCGCCCCGCCTCATTCATTCTCAATACAGACAACGCCGACGGACCAGGCACCCATTGGTTGGCCCTTTATTTTCCGCGCCAAGGCCTGAATGAATTCTTCGACAGTTATGGCTTTCCCGCCTCTTATTACGGGTTGCAAGAGTACGTGAGGCAGGGGAACGCCCAGCATAGGGAAAACAGTGTGATGTTGCAAGGGAACAAGTCCAACGTGTGCGGCAGTTATTGTCTGTACTACCTCCTGCGCCGAGCCCACGGTCGATCCCTGGCGGAGGTCCTGCAGAACCTCCAGCAGTGGAAGACCAAGACCACCAGGGACCGGGCCCTCCAAGCCTGGCAACGCCAGTACCAGCGCCGGAGTGTGGCGCGGTGGCAGCGGCAAGACAGTTCCCTTCACGATCAATGTGTTATCAGTTTGAGACAAAGTGAAAAATAAAATAAAACCAGGAAACCCACCTCTCTGTCTTGTTATTCTTGGGAAGGGGTGAGGCGTGATGGATGTCCGTTTCCAAACGCCCTGCAATATCTTGATCACGGGTCAGAGTCAATCGGGCAAAACGGTGTTCACCGAAAGACTTCTGCACCACGCGAAATCCCTTTTCACCCAGCAGCCCCTCACGATCGTGTACTGCTATGGCAGCGCTTGGCAACCCCGGTTCACTGCCCTGCAGAAACAATTGGGGGTGAAATTTGTGGAGGGGCTTCCCGACGACCCGTACGCCCCCTTTCGCGGCAAGCCGGGTCTCTTGATCCTGGACGATTTGATGAAAGAAGGCTCCAAGGACGAGCGGGTGGTGGACCTGTTCACCAAAGGCTCGCACCACCGCAACATTACGGTGCTGTACCTGACCCAGAACATTTTCCCCCCAGGCAAGTACGCGCGCACCATTTCCATCAACGCGCACTACCTGGTGGCTTTTAAAAACGCTCGGGATTCATTGCAAGTCCGGAAATTGGCCGAGCAGGCCTTTCCGGGGCAAGTACCGGCAGTGATGAGGGCCTACCAGGACGCGACCCAACGCCCCTTTGGCTACCTCCTCTTCGACCTGCACCCCCGGACCCCGTCCCAAATCCGGTTGCGCACGAACATTTTCTCCGAGGAGGGACAACAGCATCACGCCTACGTGCTGGAGGAGGATCAAAAGGGGGTGGGCAATGCGCTGGACCTGTTGAAACTCCTCTCCCAAACCCCCAAGGGGGTAGTCCCTGGTTTGTCCTACCCCAAGCTCTACACCAAACTACAAAAGCATCTCGTAGGAAAGCCGCTGCCACTAAGAGAACAACGAGGGGGTATTAAGAAAAAGAAGAAGACGGTAAAAAGAATCCAAGAGCTTCAGGGGGCCGTGTGGAAGAGACCCAACAAATCCCCCTTCCATCCTCCTTTTCTAGGCCAGAGACAACGTGCTTTACGAGCCCAGAAGTCCCTGGAGAAATCGAATTGGGTTAGCTTTATAGCCTAAGTCCCGCAGGGAAACCGTTCAGTTGTGGTGATGGCCTCCCCCTTGCTTCAACGTCACGCGCTGTTCATCCGACAATTTGCCAAAGCGGATCTCGGTCAGAAAAAGAAACTCATCCGGGCCGCGAGTCACACTCAAATCAACGCCGTCAGTGAAGTGGTGCACAACGCCTTGCGTGGAACTTTTCCCATCGGCAACCGTGCGAAGAAAATTTTTGCTCCCATCAAGGTGAAACTTCGAAAAATAGCCAACAAAGCCCTGCCGCCGGCCGTGAGGAAAAGGATTTTGCTCTCCTCCTCGACAGCGGTGCAGAAAGCCAAGCTTAAAAAGGCCGTGGGCCAGCGAGGAGGCTTCATTTTCACGACCGCCGCCCTCATTGCCGCCGCCGTTTTTGCTGCCAAAGCGGCCGCCGCCGGAGCTATCAGTGGAGGCGTGGCTTACGGAGCCAAGAAAGCTCTGGATCAAGCCGGAGGTTATATTAACCCAAACTACTCTAACCCCTACCCTTCCCCGCAAGAGTACGCCCGAGAACTGAGTCAGGCTCATCTCTGGTCCTGAATGGTCCAACCCATCCGCAACTGGCCGGCGCCCGAGGGTACAGACCCGGCCCGGTGGCAGTTGTTTTTAGCTCGCCTGCGAAAAAGGCAACGCCAAACCCTACCGGGAAAAAAAGTCAGCAGGACCGTGAGGGCGGCGAAGAAAATCCAAAGAAAGTATAAGACGCGACCGCCCAAGAAGAAATCCCAGACAGGGAAAAAGAAGCGGACCCCACACCACCCTCCAGCAGCAGCCCCAGTAGGAATTTCCGTGACGCGATGGGAAGTGAAGCGACACAAACGAAAAAAGCCATGAAAGAGGCCGAGGGGAAGAACCCTATGCGCATGGTCTTGGTGCCGGAAGAGTCCATGCGGTGGTTGGAACAACAGCTTCGTGTGGACACGACCAAAGGGGTTAAAGTGCTCAGTCAGTACCAAACGGCCATGGCGCAGGTCCTAGAAAACCCAGAGAAACCGGCCAGCGCCGACCAGTTTCAAGATTTACTCCAAAAATACGTCCGGCGTCGTGAAACCCTTGAGCCTAGTCCCTTCACGGCCGTGGCGGCCAAAGTGTTAACCCAGAGCCAAAGGGGCGCTTTGCGAAAAGTTCCCCCCTCCAGCAAACCTTTAGCGTCGGTGCTGGTCAATCTGTTGAAACTGAAAGGAGCCCCGAAAATTACCTGGAATGCGCAAGGGGAAGTGAAACTCTATGGGCAAACCCTGCCGGGCAGTCAAATTTCCGATCTGATTAAAGAAGCGGTGCATCCTTCTTCCACCCGCACGTCGCCCGGCTACCGTGATTTCATGCAATTTCTAGCGGAAGAAAAAATTCCTAAAGATCTCGTCCGCCACCCCCGGGATCTCATCTCCAAGAAGAAAGAGTACACGCCCCGGCCTAAACGCACCGCCACCGCCTACCAAGAGGATCTCCCGCCCCAGCCCTACAAAGATCTCCCGCCGCCCCGCCGAGAGGAAACACCGTTCTCCAGGACCCCCTACAAAGCCTTTTCCC